>OZ024827.1:22571112-23152201 GCA_964016985.1 Anodontia alba | reverse complement strand
TGTTTACCAACCAGGCCGCATAAATTTATTAATATTGCTGCCGTTGACGTCTAGGTGCTTAAAATGTTAACCTGCTTTTAAAGCGCGTATCACAACTACTACAACAGACATTTTGAAAAAAAAAATTCTTTTTTAACTTTTAAAGAAAATAAGATCTGTGACACTTCATGTGAACTTTCATGTGAATCATCTGTCTAGCGGACGATTCGCATGAAATGTCAATTAAGAATGTATTCTGCTACAAATTTAACGCTTAGCACTCTGGGTAAGTTTCAGCAGACGACATACATGTACTGAAAAATTTTCTTATATTTCCCAGAAAACAGGATTTGACATGTCATACAAATTGTCTCCACAAGTATTGAAAAGTAGAGACAATTTGCATGAATTGTCAAATGCTGTTTTCTGAGAACAAAATAAGAAAAATATTTCAAAATATTTCAAACTTTTACCCACACTGCTAAGCGTTAAACAGGAAGGACATCGGTGATTGTACTGTGAAGATATTGACCTTGTCCTTTCAGTGTCCTCATGGCTTGTCCTTATTTGCGGTCTATCGCAGTTTCCAACCCCTGCAATTATCATAGTAACGCATAGCATGTTGGGTAAAATTTCAGCAGACGACATTTTGAAAAAAACTTTTCTTCTTTTTTCCCCAGAAAATTGGCTTTGACATTCCATGCAAATTGTCTCCTAAATTGCATGAATTGTCAAAGCCTAATTTCTAGGAAAAATAAGAAAAGTATCGTCAACTTATCGTCTGCTAAATAAGTCTAGAGACTGGCTCTTTAGTACATGTATTCACACAATCTAAGGCCCTGACATACTTAGTGATAAAAGATCGGCGGATTTCGCACAGAGGTGTAGAGCTGTACAACCAATCTGTAATAACAAAAATATCTATACCGTATATCCTAAGGACAGATAAGCCCGAGCAAACAATGTAGACCCAGATCAGACGCCGCAGAACGCGGCGTCTGATCAGAGTCTTCATTGTTTGCCAATCATTCAACAATGTTTTAGACACACCAAATCTTTGTAACATGGCCTTTATCAAAGTCAGCTAGGTATGGTAAGGATTTGAGCTGCCATGGTTACTTAAACTATGACAGAAGCCTTGGTCTTAGTGTATCCGAGCAGGCTGCCCCGGGCCTTGAAGTTTCACCATTAGATTTTGAAGTGTCTCGATTCATTACGGACCAAAGCGAATCTTCTGAACAGACTGCACATGTGCGTAGGCTGATCTGGGCATTCGCCATTTGCATATGCACAGATTTTTTTTTTTTTTTTTTCAAAGCTTGCTTTTTGTTTTGCAGGTTGACAGAGTTTCTGCTGTTTTGTTTCTAACTTTCTAAAGCCATTTTACATCACGAAAACATGCCTATATGATGTTGACCCCAGTAAACCCCACTTTTATATAGTAAAACTGGGGTTTACGGGGTTATACATTATTTTTCTTCTTTTTTTTCTTTTTTTTTTTTTTTTTTTTTTTTGCTCAAAAACATAGATTGTGAGTACTCGTTAGAACCGCCTCGCCGAGGCGGTTTTAACGAGTACCCACAATCTATGTTTTGAGCAGAAATATGAAAAATATCAGAGTTTTTTATCTGAAAATTTTCAGTTTTTGGAGGTGAAATTTTCTATATATTTGAATAGGCGTGTTTTCGTAATGATCTGGAGACACCCAAAAGGGCAATGGCAAACAGTGCAAAACCACATCAGACGCCGCAGAGGAAAACAGGTAAAAAATATTACCCGTTTGTCGTCTGCTGGATTTTGTCCAGAAAGTGGTAACGTTTAAATGAAAATAACTTTTCTTACCTGGTCTACGGCATCAAGATTTGATTTTCCACCTGAGACAATTTCCTCTATTGTTGCACCGTCGCATCTCCGAGCCGCCTCCAACAACCGCTTCTCAGAACTCGTCGACATCTAAGATGCTAATTGCGATCCAAATGTGAGATATGATTAGTTCGGTTTTAACCGCGCGTCAAACTATTATTATAGTCATTTGCGTCAAGTGTGGGTTAACGTAACTGAGATGAATCCACATACCGTAGAAACTAACGGAATTTGAAGGAGAATGATACTCTTTCAGGGGAGACAATTCTGTGAAAGTTGCTTTGGCCCCTTCTGTAAAGGAGTCTACTCTATAAGGAAAGAATTTGCTCCCAGAGGGAGCAAATTCTTTCCTTATAGAGTAGACTCCTTTACAGAAGGGGATCGGCGTTGTTAAGCAAACGGGAAATCACACAAAAGTTGTCTCCCTTTGTGCAAATGGCTAAATTTCTACCAAGTGTATCTTGTTAGTATCTGTTCCCCATACACGGCGAAAACAATACCATATTATTATTATTATTACTATTTTTATCATTACCATAATTATTATTATTATTATTATTATTATTATTATTATTACTGTTATTATTATTATTATTATTATTGCATGATTTATTATTATTATTATTATTATTATTGAATGATTTATTTTTATTATTATTATTATTATTATTATTATTATTATTATTATTATTATAGAAGTTATTTATACTGCATACATTTCGTCGTAAGTGAAAAATTTCAAATAAAATCCATAAAGTTTGAAAGTTACAGAATACAAAAAAAAAATCAAACAAGGCTAGACGATATTGACACGTTTGCACAATTTATATTTTGCCCTTTCTTGTATCTACTTGCAAAGAAAAAGTAGACGATAACGCTTATCTTTAGTTATAAATTCAGACAATTTATATGTTTTTTTTTCTTTCAAATTAAATTTAATCTAGGTACATTTCAAGCACAGTAGTAAAGTGGCGGATTTTGTGTACTCGACGATAAGAAATATTTTTACCCTTAAAGCGCCAATCCCAGCTGCACCAGGCGACATTTTGATTTTTTTTTCTTCATTTTTCAAAGATAAACAGTTTTGACATTTCATGTTAATCGTCTGCTTGCAGACAATTCACATAAATGTGAAGACTTATTTTCTCTGAAAAAAAAAGAAAAAAAAAAAAAGAATGTCGTCTGCTTCATTTTTTTTTCTTGGCGCTTTAAGGGTTAATAACATATTGGAGAATGGAAAGCGGGTACTACAGAACATAAACCAATGCATTTATTGCTTTAAAGCTTAGCGTGCTGGTAATGAATTCAGCAGACGACATTTTGAAATATTTTTCTTGTTTTTCTCAGAAAATACGCTTTGGCATTTCATGCATATTGTCTATTTTCTGGGAAAAATAAAAAAAAAATAAAAATATATATATATATATATATATATATATATATATATATATATATATATATATATATATATATATATATATATATATATATATATATATATATATATATATATATATTAGTTATATATATATATTAATTTGCCGTCTGCTAGCTGAATTTGCCCATAAATAGGTAAAGGTTAATCATAGGCTTTAATAAATGTGCACAAATTATGTATGTTATTTTGGAATCTAATTACATACACCATGATATTATTGTTTAGCTATTAAAACTAATCACAGTGAAAATACAATAAATAGCCAATAAAAAGTAAGTTTAAAATAAACAAATGATCCACGTCAGAAAACGTACCTTCGGGCATGTGTGCCCAGCGAAAATTCAGATCAGACGGCGCATTCGCGCATTCTGATCAGAATCTTCACTGGGCAAGTTTTGACTAGCCAAAAATGCTTAGTTTATGCGGAGAACGAAGACTCTGATCAGACTGTGCGTATGTGCAGGCAGATTTTAGTCGACGTTGGGCGCAAATATTAGAAGGTACGTTTTCTCACGTTTCGTTTCATATGGAGGCTGAAGGACATCCCGTAGTTAAGATTTTTTGCAAGACCGAAAACATTCCAATGTATTCAGCTACCTCAAAAATGGAATGATGGAAACTGGTTTTGCATATTAAATGCATGCACGCTCGAACATAATGTTTTAAGTGCATGTAGTTTATATATACTCAAGGTTCCGATGTTTGGCTGTTCACAATTTTTTTTTTTTTTTTTTTTTTTTTTTTTTGTTTTGTTTTTTGTTGTTGTTTTTTTTGTTGTTGTTGTTGTTTTTCTTTTTTTCTTTCTTTTTTTTTTTTTTTTTTTTTGTTTTGCTTTTTTTTTTTTTTTTTTGCATTATACAGACCTCACTTAAATTGCAAATATTCTGGGCAAATAGTGAGGAAAAAGAATTCTGACATTAACAAGGTAATATGGCTGGCCAAAATGCGTTGTACGCTCAGGTAACAGTTAACATAATCCACAATGCCAAACATCAGTTGGAGTATACGTGTTACAACAGTGCACTGCAGTTACATGGAACCCCAGCTGGCGAACATGCATTCATGGAATGTAATGTATTAAACACAATCTCGTACAGACACTGCAATAACAAGCCAATTCGTTAACGAATTTATATACCCGCCGAAATGATTTTTTTCACATACTCCTTACTTATAAAGTTAAACGTAGATGATAGGATTGTTTTGTGAATATATATATATATATCATATATATATATATATATATATATATATATATATATATATATATATATATATATAATATATATATATATATATATATATACATATATATATATATATTAGAGTAGCTAATAGTGAAGTATACGAAATTTTTTTCTAACTTCTGGACATGTCAGACAAAAATTCCTTTTGGTCAGGCAAAGGATCTATGAATTTCAAGTAAATTTTCATTTGTTTGACAGCTGTTTTTTTTTTTTTTTTTTTTTTTTTTTTTTCACCTCTTCTTTGTTACGACGAACGCACAAATCTTTGGATTTACAATGAAAGGACAACTCATGCATTCCTCAGGCATTTTGTCAAAACTTCACAGGTAACATTTAGCTATTGTCTCTATTGGTTGTCCACTTTACTTTCTGCTTTTGTTTTTTACGTAGTGTTGGTCAAATTTGCTTCCTGTTAGTTCTTTCATGTGTTTTGTTTCCTCGTTAATGTCTGGCACTGATTCAAGAGATAAGAGTAAGGTTTCGCGCGAATGAAAAAACCTTCCCTAATCACCCAAAGAAGAGAAGAGAGGTATTGCCTGGTGAGTTTGGGGAAGAAGGGAACATGCCCATTTACATCACGAAAACACGCCTATATAATTTTTACCCCCTTAAACCCCACTTTTATATAGTAAAACGGGGGTTTACAGGGGTATACATTATTTTTCTTATTTCTGCCAAAAACATAGATTGTAGGTACTCGTTAGAACTGCCTCGACGAGGCGGTTCTAACGAGTACCCACAATCTATGTTTTGAGCTGAAATGTGAAAAATATCAGAATTTTTTATCTGAAAATTTTCAGTTTTTGGAGGTGAAATTTCCTATATATTTGAATAGGCGTGTTTTCGTAATGTTTTCAGGAAAATTGGCAAATATTTTAAGGAACAAGGGAATGAAACAAATTTCGGGGAACAGGGAACATGGAAAGTTTGAAATCACTTTTAGGGAAAAGGCCTCTTTTCTCTTCTTTGGGTGACTAGGGAATGCTTGCTTCGTTGAATGTGACCATTCCTGGTTAATTCGTCTTGCTACCTGATTCTGAGTGTTCTTGCAGTTCATTAACCGATTTAAGACTGGAGTAGCGTGACGTTTGATCTTCATGTAAATGTCATTTGCTAGTATACAAAGCAATTTTACTGTATCTACCCTTATTATTTAAATAGACAGGGCAGACCCTAAGCAGACACCACAGAATGTAGCATCTGATCAGAGTCTGTGTTCTTTGCCGCTCATCACGAAAATATGCCTATATAAAATTGACCCCCTTAAACCCCTTTAATATAGTAAAACTGGGGTTTACAGGGGTATACATTTTTCTTATTTCTGCTCAAAACGTAGATTGTAGTGCTCGTTAGAACCGCCTCGCCGAGGTAGTTCTAACGACTACCTATAATCTATGTTTTGAGCAGAAATATGAAAAACATCTGAATTAGTACCCATAATCTATATTTTCAGCAGAAATCTGAAAAAAATTCCGAGTTTTTATCTGAAAATTTTCAGTTTTTGGAGGTGAAATTTCCTATATATATTTGAATAGGCGTGTTTTCATAATGCATTTTTACTACCTGCTGATAAGTGTAAAAACTGACGGATGAGAGGCAGTGAATACCCTATTAGATGCAGCATTCTGCACTATCTAATCTGGGTCTACACCGTTTGCCCAGGCCCGTCTGTCCAATACATGGGGTAAATAGGAAATACCTGCTGTAGCAAGTTCTGGTGTTTGATAGTTTAGTTCATTTTTTTTATGTTTGTGTTGAAGTTTTACGGCCCAGTCAAACCAATTGGGTCATGTCGAGCGTGGTCAGTTTACCTAACCACATTTTACTGGGCAGGCTTAGTCCTCTCAGCGGTTAACCAGTATTAGGCACATTCTTTCTCCAGAAAACAACGACTGTCCTTCTTGAATCAGCGGAAGGTAGAGAATGACCATAGAAAAATATTTCATGAACAAATCTCCACGAAAGAATGTTGCCGACCCCGCGAGGGTTGAACCCACAACCTCCTGATCACCAGTCGGACGCGCATCCAACTGAGCCACCGAGGCCGGCTATTTTAGTTCATTTACCTTCTGCAGATGCATCTTTATGGCTGTGATATGGGATTCAATAAAATACAAGACAAAATTTGAGGTGTATTTTAATACATCAATCGCAACATCAAAAGCAAGAAACAGTCACATAGTAATGTAAAAACCACAGCATTTGGACATTAGGAACCATGAACTAATTGCCAAAGTTTACCATCATCAGCAAGGGAAGTAACTAATATTGCACAGGGAGGAAAATAAAGCACATTTCTCTGCAAAACTGGTTACTTTCCTTCATTAAAGTACAATCGACTCTCGTTATCTTGACTTCACCTATCTCGAACAGTGAAAATCTGGTCCCCGTTTTAACATGGATATCTAACAACAGGTAACAAAATACTGTGGAAAATAGGAGAATTGCTCCTGAGGAGCAATTTCTCCTCTTTTCCACAATATTTTTTATATATCTCTAACTTCAGGAGTCAAAGTACATATTTATTTGTGAAGTGTGGTTGTTCGATTTCCTCAATTCTGAAAATCTGAAATGTTGAAGTACGGATATCTCTAAGTATTTCAGCGAGTCCCTTGGACTTAGAGATAACGAGAGCTGATTGTAGTAAAGCTGTATAATTGATTTGTACAGTCAGGGATCAAAAGTAATTCCACAGTGTCAAAAATCCCATAGAGTTCAATGCATTTTCATGTTTACAAAAACAATAATAATAATAATAATAATAATAATAATTGTTTATATCTTTATAACGTTCACATCATTTGAAAGCTGGACGATTTATGTAATATACATTGTTATTCTCACTGGATTTTCTCTGTGCAAACTTGAGAGACAAAGAATTACATTTTGTATAAGAGATTTTGGGCAGTTTTTGAGCGATGTCAACATAGACGTCAATGGAAATCTGCCATTTCTTAAATTTCCTCTTAATTTAAATTGTTGTATCTGAGATGACAAATATCAGATATTTATCAAAGTCATATATTTTAGGCATGCATCATTCACCTTTCCAATCATTACAGAACATCAGTATTTTCCTTACCATGTTATACTATATTAAGTGTCTTGTAAACATTAAAATGCATTAAAGTCTATTAGAAAATAAATTTGTGGAATTACTTTTGGTCTCTGACTGTACATTCCATTATTCTACTGTCTAAAATGTTAGGATGCTTATGGCGCATAATGACTATTATCAAAACTAGGCTTTTGAGGCCTACTTTGGGGCAAAATTTCACATGGGTAAAACTGGTTTAAGTCCTCTTCACTCCCCACCCTAGTAGTTTTTCTACTGATCATTCCAAGGCTGTTCATCTTTCTTTCTTTGTGTGTCGGTGGTTTCATATATGGTGTTTGTTTTGCCACTGTTTGTTTCCCATCTCTCCTTCTTTTGGTGCCTCGGGAAGGCTGCGCTTCATAACTTATTTCCTCGTTATCTTCATTTATATTTTTTCTACTGGATAAGAATGATTCCGATATATTTAACCCCTAGTCCTGCTGAACCCGGATATACCCTGCCTTTGCAAACAGTGTAGATCCAGATCAGTTGGCTTCTGAAGAATTTGATTCTCTTGTATAGGAATCTGTTCTCAAAGTGAAGCTACTCTTATAGGAAAGAATTTGCTCTTCCATGTGAGCAAATCAAATTATTTCCTTTATGAGTAACCCCACTCAGAGACTGGAGACAAATACTATCTTGCCAGAGTAATCTCCCTGGAGATGTAGTCATTCACCTTAACTCATGTGTCCCATTACTGTTTTACTATTTGATTATTTTTATATAATAAACTGTAAAATAGTGATACACGGGACTATATTTTTTCTGTATGACTTGAGATACCTTTTTTTTTGTGGTTTAGGGCCCCTGACCCATATAAATTATGACTTTTTCAACAAAAATCTTCCTCAAACTTCTTCACAAAAGGATATTCCCCACAATGTCAACCAGTTGGGTAAAACTGTAAAACTAAACAGGCCAAAAAGCCAGCTGCCGAAAAAATATCTGTCAACCATTGCTAAAAGTAGTCCCCTGCTCAAGGTATTCCAGGAATTAATGAGCAGTTGTAAGTAGTTCTCATATTTATCTCCAAGACTGCTGAATACAGCAGCAACATAGAGCAATGTCAATGGTGAGACTAGCAGGAGAAGAAACTTCTGTCCCCACTTTGACAGTCTGAAATATATATCACAACAGTAATATTAACACTTTAAGGGCCAATCACAGTTGCAGCTGACAACACTTTTAGCTATATATTTTCTTATTATTCACAGAAAAGAAGTCTTGATATTTCATGTTCACATGAAATATCAAGACTTATTTTCTATGAAAAATAAATAAAAAAAAAAATTAGAATGTTGTCTGCTACAAATTATACTTGATGCTTTAAGAGTTAATATAAACCATATATACTATAAGGTGTGTTTTGCTTTTTCTCCACCCCCCCCCCACCCCCCCCCCCCCCCCCCCCCCCCCCCCGCAAAAAAAAAAAAACTGTATTTTTCTTATTTCTCCACAAAAACAAATAGGCCCTCAAAACAGAAACTGGCATTATAAATATGTGACTACTGTAAACCCAGATCAGCCTCCACATCTGAGCAGTCCAGGGCTACTCTGTTGGCTCACAGAATTTTGGAAGTCCAGACATTGTGTTAGCAAACAGTATAGACTTAAAGACTTTGATCTGATGTCATATGAAGGCCCAGTTGTTCAAAACTAATGATGTCGTTAGTTAACAGAAGTTAAACTTTGATCATTAAATATGGCATATATGCTAATATGTTTGCTGAAAAAATGTGAGTAGCTTTTGCATTTGCAAAAGCTACTCACATTTTTTCAGCAAAAATACCTGTGAATTAGATGTTGTAGTTACAAGAACAGTTAACATTTTGACCACTAACACGCTCGTTAAGCTAACGATGCTTTGAACAACTGGGTCCTGATCTCATAGGAAGACTGTTTTGTTCTATAACTGCCACTACAATAAATAATTGACACCAAATTAATTTCTTTCTAAACACAGATATAATGCTTAATTTTTGCAACTTCTGCCTGACTCCACTTTCGATCTTGACTGACCTGTGTGTATTGTGCATTGTTTGCACTGGAAATAGTTGGGCTATATACGAGGGATGTTCGAAATGAATTGCTTACTTCTATCTGGAGACTTCAAATTTCAAGTTAGCCCAAAAGTACTCATTTCATGCCCTCGAAGTACTCCCAGTGGCTAGAAATGTAAAGTAAAGCCCATGTATCCACTTCTTGAAGGCGTCACGGTACGCTGATTTGGGCACAGTAATAAGGTACTGATGAATGGCAGATCCAAGTGCCTGTCGGGACTGGTATTTCCGCCCAGCAAGGAATGCTTTCAATTTCGGAAACAAAAAGAAATTACATGGGGCAAGGTCTGGGGAATACGGGGGGTGAGGCAAAACAGTTACTTTTTCTTTCTTCAAAAACGCTGTAACTATTGCGGAGGTATGAGCTGGGGCATTGTCATGTAGAAGAGGGACATGTTTAAAACCAGTGGCAGGGCGTCGTTTCTGATAATACTTTTTCAGTTTCTTCAATACTACTTCTTTGTAGTACTTTCCGGTGATGCTTTTGCCCTTTTTCACTGGCACTTTTATTGCGACTCCTTCAGAGAAGAAGATTGCATACAAAACCTTCTTTGTACTCAAAGAACGTTTGGCAATTATTGGGCGTTTGCTGTGTTTAGTGGCCCAGATCTTATTGCTAACCTTTCTGACGGGCTCAAAATAATGGACCCAGGTTTCATCACCTGTGACGACATTGGCAAACTGCTTTTTGTCATATTTTGGAAACATTTGAAGCAGCTTTTTGGCCACTTTAACCCGCTGCCTCTTTTGCTCGTCAGTCAACAGATGTGGCACCCATCTAGCAGAAATCTTTCTGACTTTCAAATGCTTCTTCAAAATAAGGTGAACCGTTGATAGTGATATGCCTACCTTTCGTGCAATATCACGAACTGTAAATCTGGCATCTCCTTCAATGATTTCCTTTATTTTGGAAACGATTTCTTTACGAGATGCAGATTTTGGTCTACCTGATTTCGGTGCATTTTTGATGGACTCTACACCAGACTCAAATTTCTTTTTCCACCGCCGAACTGTGTCATAAGACACACAAGAAGGTCCAAAAGCAGTAGAAATTTCAGTCATCAGCTTCTTCGAAGAACAACCAAGTTTTGAGCGAGCTTTGGTGTAAGCCCGTATTTCATCTTTTTTGTCGACGCTTCTACCAACCATTTTTACTGCAGTGGTCAATGACTGCGTGTATTCAAATGGCAAATTTTATGTCTTACACTTAGTCTAACATGTACAGTTATACACCATTGTGTAGATATTGAATAACCCTATACAGGTATGTATTGGTTTTTATCGTGCCCCACGTGGATATCGAGCTAGAGGACAATAAGCAATTCATTTCGAACATCTCTCGTACATGTGTATGCAAATATACCTTGTTATCCTAATGCTCACCTAAAATAAACCCTTGTTTGTTGAGTTGGGAATTTTACAGCCCGGTCAACACAGTTAAGGTCATGTTGAGCCAGTCATTTAACCTAAACACTTTTTTCTGGGCAGGCTTAGTCCTCGAAGTGGTTAACCAGTATTTGTGCATATACCTTCACCAGTAACTGACAAATACCCTTCTTGAATCAGCCGATAGGGAGAATAACTGTAGAAGTGATTTCATGATAAATTTCCATAAAAGTTATGTGGCTGATCTGGGCCCAGTTGTTCAAAGCAGCTTAACGAGCTCGTTAGTGGTCAAAATGCTAACTGTTCTAGTAAGTATAATACCAAATTCACAGATGTTTTTGCTGAAAAAAAATGTGAGTAGCTTTTGCAAATGCAAAAGAGCTACTCACATTTTTTCAGGAAAAATATTAGCATATATGCCATATTTAATGATCAAAGTTTTAACGATACATTAACTAACAACATTGTTAGTTTTGAACAACTGGGCCCTGGGATTTGAACCTGCAACCCCCTGGATCTGCAGTCAGATGTGCTAAAATTACCCCTATCTAGAGCTATCTTACCTGTTCTTGGAGGGATGAACCAGTACCGACACTGGTACTAAGAGGGCTGCCAGGAAAAATGCCAGTGATATATTCAGTAGGGACAGAGAGAACAGCACTAGTGACTGGAATATTAGTGTTACTGATTTTAACAGCATCCAATCAAATGCCAGCTTTTGATCATCTGCGGTTTTCCTGAAATAAAATACAAGATAGAACATCAGAGGCCATGTTACAGGAGTAGTTTGGTGATAATTCTGGGATATTTTTTTCTTATTTCTCCATAAAATGAAGTTTTTTAAAAGTAAAACATATTTTAATGAGTAATACTTAACCTATAGATAATGTGCTATTCTCTTCTGTTTTCACAACTTCCACAGAAAAAACGACCTTTCAGTCGTTAATTAAAGTCTTAAACCAGAAGGTCCCTTAGGCAGTTACCTGTGTGACGTAACTCTTCCCGCTCAATTGATCACGTGTCAGTTTCTTTTATGTGTAAAACAATAGACACAATTAGGAGAGATAAGTGAGAGTGGGCGGAGGGAGATAATTGATTATCTATAGGTTAAGAATTACTCGTTAAAATATGTTTTACTTTTAAAAAAATTCATTTTAACTTCATAATACATTAACCTATAGATAATGTGCTAGAATTTGCAGAATAGGAGGGAGGTGCTTTCCTAATTCTAACACCAATAATATCTCACCACTTCTGGTTAAAGACTCAGGAAACTCTAAGGAATCAGATACATTCTAATTCTATATTTAATAGAAAGAATGATCTAGATTGACAAAATAGCATATCTTTAAGGTGTTATGATCTAACAACCTTATATATAATAATAGACTCTAGAGGAAGCCAGTTCTTAAGTCTCAAAGACCTAACATTGCCCCCCCCCCTTTTTTTTCTTTTTGGGAAACAACAATTGGCTTCAAAAAGAAAAAGGAGTCATTGAGACATAACATAATTATTCCATCGCAAAGTAAGCTAGGAATATAGAAATAATATTTTCAAAACAAAATTTGTAAAACAAAAAGCCAAGACCATACACTGTAAGTAGTCTATCTAGGGTCTTGAATAATTAAGGAAAAGTCTACTCGGTGGAGTTTCCTATAGATAACTGACATATGTAGATATTTTGGATAAAATTCTAGATATGTGAAGCTATCTAATTGTAATAGTCTAAGCTATTAGAATTATAAACTAATTAGATTCTGTTAATTGGAGCGACAGGACAGTTTCCGATGAACAGACATAGACTTAAAATAACCATAATGTTGTATAATTATTCCCCTTTGATCAAATTAAAGAAGGGGAGATAATAAAGTAGATGGAGTTAACTTAACTATAACTCAGTTATCCATCAGGAGAAAAAGGTATAGACAAACATAATGGTTAAAACTATTGCTAGACTAATTGTATTACGAATTTTTAGTCAAGCAATAAAATAATACAGAGTTTGCATAAAACTGCTGGGAAGAAAAAACAACCTAAACCATTGATAATTAGTTTTGTCTTAGACATATAAAAGCGTTTGATGTCCTGACAAAATAATAAAGAAGAAACTGTCAACATCATAACTTAGAGTTTGACAGACAATAAGAGAGATAAGAATAAGGTTGATTGCAGCTAACTGTAAGACGGTCATAGTTTGGCTAAATCTTACCGTATTGATAAGATTAAGCAATAATAAATAAGCTGGATAGAATCTTTCTATACCAGAAGATTGCCATGAAAAGTACTCCTGAGTAAATAATCATGGAAATCAAGAAATGTTAAAAAAAATCCACTTTGTAATGACGAATCAAAATGTTCATAAAAAGAGAAGGACTCAGAGAAAAGGTAATAGTGTGATAATCTCTGAAGGAAGATTATACAATAGTACTGATTGATAATCTCTAAAACACTTAATTTATAAGTTAAGAGATAGTATTACTATTCTATACGCATATTTAAGAATAGTAAGAAATATATGAATACTAAATTAAAATTATACTACGGAACAAATTCCTGCTATAAATAAAAGGTTAAGCGTAACTATTTATTAAGCAAGGAATTATTAAACATATAACTCGCTATAAAATTACTGCCCTGAATTTTATAGATAAATATTCAATCAAATTTTTAGAATTGAATATTAATAGAATAAAATCTATGTCAGCATAATTGGTAATTCCTGAAATATCAAAATACGTACTCGCAAATGAATTCAGGAAGAAAAAATATATATACATATATACATATATATATATATATACTCTCGAGATCTATGCGTAAACCATAGAGAGTAATAAAATAATATTATTACCATGATCCCTGACGGAAGGGTAAAAAACATGTATATGAAAGAGATAATAATTAATTAACGTCATATAGATTTAAGATAAAATTTGTTTAATCTTTAACCAATATGCAGCAACAGTGACTCGATATTCTGTATTCGTACGTAGAAAAAGAGTACTTAGTCATTAGAATTTTGTAAGATTGAAAAAGAGATAATGGGATCTAAATGGATGTATCTCCATGAACTGAATCGAAGGATAATATCCATTCTAAAAACTAGGGCTTGTTTTAGGCTTAGTTTAACAAGCGTAGAATTGAATTATTTCCAAGTATTCATGAAGTCGTTATGCTCTGAATACTGAGAAAACTGTTAAAATATTGTTTAGGAAATAAAAAAAGTGACCGGTCCACAATGTTAGCTAGATTTAAACCTGGAACGTAGCGAGAAGGTCAATCAAACTTAAAAGTAAGTTGAGAAAGATAAATAATGAAGATAGATATATAAATATCGGTATAATATATTATCTCCAACTATTATCAAATAATCTGAATGTTTAAAAGCATAAATGCTACTCGAAAGTTTATTTACCGAATGTATAATCGGAGAAACTTTCAGTATGTTCAAAAACTATCATAAAAGTAAGATCTGACCAGGAACGTAGGTGCAGCACTTACTACGTTGTGAAGTTCATATAAACATATTCTATATTATAAATTGAAGCAGTGCATTTCAAAATCATCGAAATGTCTTGAAATGACTTATTGTGTGGAAAAATAAATAAATATCCAGTTTCGGAAAGATATTTATCTATATATATAGACCATTTTTGATGCGGACTGGAAATCAAGCTATTAATCTTTGCATTATTCGCAAACTGAACTTGAACTCTTAGCGAGAATTACTATGATCCCTTTAACGAATGTAAACATAAAGAAGGGGTAAAGAGATAATTAAGTGTATCTTAATTCTTTACCAGCTCGTAATTAAGGATGTTTTCCCTTTTGTCTAAGGCTAGACCGTAAATTGATTAATATGAATATAATAATATCTGCTATTATGAGGTAAACTCTCGTTAATTAACCTCTAAGCATATATTAAAAATATATATATCAACATAATCTAGAGCTTCGGTAAGTTTAGAGGAAGGAAATGATTGACTCTGGCAGTTTCTGAATAGTTACAAAGTCAATAAAAAAAATCAAAAGGAAAGTATTGTATATAATATCTAATTTAGGCAATAATAATCTGTCACATACTGAATAATTAATGCCTTTACTAAATATGTATCCATTGTCAATACCAAAGTGCGAGAAAATTTTGATTGACATGGACTCTAGTTATAAATAAAATATTAGAGGTATAGAGCTAGTAGAAGCAAAACTATTCTCAATAAGATAAAGTAGACCTATAATACACGAGGATTAACTGGGTCTAGAAATTATAAGTTTTAAACCTTCCAAAATAATTTCTAATTATAATCATAATAAAATTATTATTCCAAGATGAAGAATCTTCAGCGTAATAGATTCTTACTGAGGCAAAAATATCTGGTATATTGCTATCGTAGTCTTAAATGATCCAGAAGAAAAAATAAAACAGGCAAAGTAAAGAACGTATCGAATTATATCTATGCCTAAATATAAGATTTTCTTCTTATTTATTATTTTATAGCAGAGTTTAGACAGAGCACGACTGACCTAGACTCTTATATAATCAATCAAAAGATAGCATAAAATAGAATAATAACTTAACGGATCAACTATTTTCCATGTAGAAAAGGCAAAAGGAAAATATGTACCTCAACTAGAATTTTAAATCGCAGTAATCTAGAGAGGTAGCGAATAAATAAATAAACTGTTAATTTATTTATCTGGTTGGTGTAAATTTCCGATACCTTATGAATAAAAAATTAATAGAAAGTAGAAAAGATCAATTGCTACTTTCTTGTCAATTTACTCCTTAGATTACATGCTGATTACATATCGGAGCATGTAGAAGAAAAACAGGGGAGGAAAGAAGAAAAATTTTTAGCTTTCATGTATATTTTTCTTCTTATAAATAACGACAGTTTTATAGTTCACCTTTGCCTTAGAGCCGAATAAGGTGAATATGTAAGAAGTTAATCTCTTTGTAGCGAATAAAAGAGATATAATTATAGCTGGAAGTATCTTCTACACTTAGTGAATGAATTGCGAATTTGATCGTAACCGATAATTCTTAATTCATTTTCAATAATAAATATATATATAGAATTTAAGTCAAGTTCAAAAGTGACTGGACAGAATTCAACAATATAAGTGGCTACTAGGTATTAGAACCCATCGCTGTCATTCAATAACCTATAACCCAAGACTATACATGTATATAGTGGTTAATAAATAAAAATATGTTGAGCGAGTACTAGTGACTACTACTTGGCCACAAGTAATCTGACACAATGACGTGACACTAGTCTACGAAACTACTGCCCGGTGGAATTTCGTTATAATGACCTGGCACTACTCTACGAAGTGCCTCCCAATGAAATTTTCGTTAGAGCCGGAAGTTAACTGCTTTCTAGCGAATGAAAGAGATAAAACATAATTTGAATGACCTGGCACTAGTCTACGAACTGCTGCCCGGTAAAAATTTTGTTATAGTCGGAAGTTTAACTCTTTCTAGCGGATGAAAGAGATAAAACATAAGTTAATTTAAAATATTAATGGAATTATACTCCTATAATAAGTCTGACAATGGAATATTAAAGATTCTAGTCTGATTCGGGAAAGACTGTACAGAATTTTATGTATTAAAAGTTACTATGTATTTCACTTAACCTATATCCATTGACTTAAATGTGAATGGAGCTCTATGAACGATAATAGATTGTTCGGGAATTAGTGATCACTATTTTGACACTTGTTACCCGACATAATGACCGGACACTAGTATTCGTAACTGTTGCCCGGTAAAGTTACAAGTAATTTGACAAATTGATCAGATAGTAGTATTCGTAACTCTAGTCCGATGAAAAAAGGAGATTATATATGAAAACTGACTGGGCACAAGTATTCGAAACTTTTTCCCTGTGATAATTAATTATTAGGCAAAATTGACCAGACACTTTCTGTAAAAGTTTGCCTGGTGAAAAATCAGAAATAATATAATAATATGACTGGGTATAAGTATCAGAAATATTACTGATACTTTGCCCGGTGAAAAATTTTTAATAATTAGACATAATGACCGGAAGTTAGTATACGTGACTATTTTGTCCGGTGAAATATGTCAAAAAACTAAGTCTTTCCAGAAAATAATTAAATTATTGACTGGAGACTAGTTGACTGGTGCCTGGTTGACCGGTGACTGGTGACTGGTTGACTGGTGACTGGTGCCTGGTTGACTGGCACCTGGTTGACTGGTGACTGGTGAAGCTGATTGACTGGTGCCTGGTTGACTGGTGACTGGATGACCGGTGACTGGTGGACTTAGACTTTATCGGATACTAAGTACCCAAAGATGCCACCTTGATGGGTCTTACCCCGGCAGTATAGCCATATGGGGTGGGGCTCCCATCAGTAAAGAATTGTCTTATAACCCATCAAGGGTTGACAAGTTCTTTACAATCAGCTTCTCCACCATGAGAATCTTTAACCAACTGAAGATTTCTGCAAATAAAAGTCCAGGAAAAACATATCGTAAATGCTGAATAACCTGGAACAAAAAGAACAAAAATATTCTGCATATATAAACACGACTATCGAACCGATCGCGCACGAGCGTTGTATACTTAAGATGCATAATTTGATGCATACCTAACTTCCTAACCATGACGTAGCATGTACTTCCCATGTACGTACATCACTGAAATTCTGCTATTCCCTCTGTGATGTAATGGTCGGTAAACAGTGATCTGTTTATACTGTGAAAAAGCCATAACAAAATGTGGAAGACCCACAGAGTGTGGTCAGGCTCTTTGCTGTTTATTATAAACACTGAAGAAGAATAATGAAATAAAAATCTGAAAGGTTGCCTTTGGAAACAAAGAACACATTACAGATAGAAAATTAAATGGGAGCCTCGGTTTTATTGAGACTCTTCATAAGAAGTAATGCACAATGGTGAAGTACGGGGAGACGTTCTAATACCTCCACATGGCACTAAACACCAGCTGCAGTGAGGTGAAATAAAAATCTAAAAGGTTGCCATTGGAAACAAAGAACACATTAAAGATAGAAAATTGGAGTCTCAGTTTTATTGAGATTCTTCATAAGCAGTAATGAAGTTTGCAACACTGCTTATGCCCTCTAGTGTATACAAGAGCAGAACTTCATTTTCAAAGATACCACAATGGGCTCAGTGATCCCAAAGGAAATAAAAATATAATCTGCAGTATGGTGAAGTAGACATGTATAAGCTACCATACACTAATCATATCAAAGCAGACAGGTAGATCAGCTTTTTTTTTTCTGTCTGCATATATCATAGCTCCAGAAAAGTTGCTTTTTTGGGGGGACAAAAAAAAAAACAATTGATATTCTATTTTTATTTTTGGACTAAAATATATGTTGTGGGAAGTCATTTGGTTGGTTTGGAGTTAAACAGTCCAGTCAACACTATTAAGGTCATATTGAGCCGGTCAGTTTACCTAACCCGAACTTTTTCCTGGGCAGGCTTAGTTCTCTGGTTAACCTGTACATATTTTTTTGCCAGAAACTGACAACTGCTCTTCTTAAATCAGCGGAAGGGAGAGAATAACCATAGAAAATATTTTATGATCAATCTCCATGAAAGAACGTTGCTAGACCTGGCAGAGATCAAATTCTTGACCTCTTGATCACCAATCTAACAAATATCACCGGACAGCCTCCGAGGCTGGCTCAAAAAAGGAATTTAAAATTCCCACATATGTCCCTGACTTTTTTTACCGAAAAATGGTTCTTTTTCCCTGACATTTGTTATAAACACACTATCTGGTCCTTTTACCATACTCTCAGCAAGTATGTTTACTATCATTTTTCACACTGTTTTTAAGATTAACATACATATATATTCATATAACCACATATAACTGACATAACATGGGGCATTTCCCATAGAAGCTGACGCTATTTTTTATTTCCCTAACTGATGAACAGAAGCCCTGCCCCAAATATCTGGGCCCAGTTGTTCAAAGCTAACGACGTCGTTAGTTAACGATTCGTTAAAATTTACATCGAGTGATACGCAAATATGCTGAATTTTTTGCTGAAAAAATGTGAGTAGCTTTTGCAGTGCAAAAGCTACTCACATTTTTTCAGCAAAAAATAATCAGAAAATTGTATATTGAATCCACTAAAACAGTTAAAGCAATGACCCTTAACGAGCTCGTTAAGCTAATGACGCCTTGAACAACGGGGCCCTGGACAGAAATACCAGTGAAAACTCTGCAGACCCACATCAAACTGGTCCTGTGTATCTAGTGCAATATATGAAGCTAGATATCACTGCTCACATGTCGTATTATATAGGCAGTTGTTGTTTGTTCTCAGTGTCAAAGAGACAGCGCTCTAAACAGAGTTTTGCTTCCCTTCTCAAAAGGAGTCCATTACAGCGGACACAAATTTGTAGGGGCATATTTTTTTGGTTTAAGAGTAACACCCCGCCCCCACCCACCCATTTCTTTGCAAGGGAGGGCAAGATTGTGTGCATGATTTATCACAATTGCTTTATCTTTAACCTTTATCATTTTCTGGGCTAATTCAGCAGACGACAAATTAATGATATTTCTCTTATTATTCTCAGAAAACAGCTTTTGACATTTCATGTAAACTGTCTCCATTGGAGACAATTTGCATGAAATGTCAAAATATGCTTTCTAGGAAAAATAAGAAAAATACTGCATTATGTCATCAGCCAAAAATTTTACCCCGAGTGCTAAGCGTGTAAATTATTTTACCTTGCCACCATTTTTGGAAAGAGTAAGGAAGCTGTAAATAAAGCCAAAAAGCCATAAAACACTCCCTCTTCAACATTCATCTTCATTGAGACTGCCATGTCTGCCAGGAGATCCGGTCCGGTGTAACACAAGAGTGCCATCAGGACACTGCTGAACAAAATAGGAACCACAGACAGCAATCCTCTAGGTTTGTCATCCTGCAAAATATGAAAATAGTCATCATATAGGCTGCGCAATGCGGAAACATATCTTCAAGCGTATGCAGACAGCGAAGGCCCAGATCAGCATCTGAAGTCTTATCAAGGCCTACCCTGTCCACTAACGAAACCATTGGCTATTACAAAAAGTATGAATGGACAACAAAAGGCCTGAATGATACTTAGCCATTACAAAAACACGCCCATTCAAACATATTGAAAAAGTAACCACCAAAAACTGAAAGTTTTCAGATAAAAATTCTGATATTTTTTCATATTTCTGCCTTCCTGTAAACCCCAGTTTTACAATATAAATGTGGGGTTTAAGTGACTCAAACTTTTATTGGTATATTTTCTTGATGGCATACACATTTTGCGGAAGTTTAGAGGCACTTTTTCATTAGATGCAGTCCATATAAGAAGTAAATGTATACAACATGCAAACAGCAAATGCTGATCAACTGAGTATATACTGTATTTTAACTTGTACTTTACCCTAAATTGTCTTTTTAAGTTCAAGTTTTATGGCCCAGTCAAAAATTTTAAGGTATGTCATGCCGGTCTGTTAACTTACTCATACACTTTTCCCAGACAAGCTTATTCCTCTAAGCGGTTAACCAGTACTTGTGCACATACTTTCACCAGCAACTGAAAACTGTCCTTCTCGAATCAGTCAAAGGTGGATCAATTACGATTTCATGATGAATCTCTAAGAAAGTTATGGGCTGGGACTGGAACTTTCAACCCTTGGCTCTACAGTCATATGTGCTTTGTTTGTTTGTTTGTTTTGAGGTTTTACGGCCCAGTCAACCCAATGGGGTCATGTCGAGCGCGTCAGTTTACCTAACCACACGTTTACTGGGCAGGCTTAGTCCTCTAAGCGGTTAACCAGTGTTGTGCATATTCTTTCGCCAGAAACTGACAACTGCCCTTCTTGAATCAGCGGAAGGGAGAGAATGACCGTAGAAAATATTTCATGATCAATCTCCACGAAAGAATGTTGCCGACCTCAGCGGGGGTTGAACCTGCGACCTCCTGGTCTCCAGTCGGACGACGCATCCAACTGAGCCACCGAGGCCGGTCATATGTGCTACTGACTGTGCTGTTATGCCCAGCTTTTACCCCTAAATACATGTACTCAGATTTATAATACTTGTCCTAATAATTGATCAAGTCATTTTACTACTGATAATGTATCTAAAAACTGCTGAATGGTGGAAGTGTAGATCCAGATATGATTAGACATAATATACTGAAGAATAGGAGCTTGGCCTGTACTGTCTGCTCAAGCCTGTCTGTCAATATTTCTTATCTTGACTCCAAAAATGACGTCCGTAAGTTTAATCAGGCCCAAACTAAAGTATCATTATAGTACTGGGCCCAGTTGTTCAAAACTAACGATGTCCTTAGTTAACGATTCGTTAAAATTTTAACCGAGTGATACGCAAATATGCTGAATTTTTTGCTGAAAAAATGTGAGTAGCTTTTGCAGTGCAAAAGCTACTCACATTTTTTCAGCAAAAAATATCAGAATATTGTATATTGAATCCGCTAAAATAGTTAACGAAATGACCCTTAACGAGCTCGTTAAGCTAACGACGCTTTGAACAACTGGGCCCTGTTTTTTATCTAACTTTAACCTCTTTGTTACATGTACTAACACAAGACTGTTCCTCTTTCTCTTATTTCCAATCAATCAATCACTCAGATTTTTAATGTAGCCGTGCAACAGAGTCACATAGGAGCTATGCCTCTTATTTCCCTTTTCAACTTATACTTTTTACTATTTCACTTTATAATTATTACACACTTTGAATACATCCAAATGATATTCTCTCGAAAAAGGAATTAAGATTATGAAGAGACGGACAGATCAGGTCCATGTTTCATACTATCGATAGCTAATCATCACTTAATGCCTGGTATATGTACATTAGATTTAGTTGAGGTTTAATGGCCCACTCAACCCATTAGGGTCATGTAAAGCTGGTCAGTTTCCCTAACCACACTTTTTCCTGGGCAGGCTTAGTCCCCTAAGTGGTTAACCAGTACATGTATTTGTGCACATTCTTACCCCAGAACTGACAACTGCCCTTCTTGAATCAGCTGAATGGAGAGAATGACTGTAGAAAATATTTCACGATCAATCTCTACTAAAGAATGTTGCCAGACCTGGCACTGATCAAACCCACAACCTCCTGATCTCCAGTTGGACGTGCAATCCAACTAAGCCACCAAGGGCGGCAGGCATTTGTACAACCTGTGCTTTCACAAACCATCCTTGCGTATTAACCCTTAAAATGCCAAGAAAGCCTGCATCTGAAAATGTCGTCTGTTAATGTCATCTGCTGAATATTCTTGCAAACTTTTCAAACCTATTTTTGCATACAGGCAAACAGTGTGGACCCTGATCAGACTGCTCCTTGAGGAGCAGTCTGATCTGGGTCCACATTGTTTGTTAAAATGACTTTGAAAATCACAAGCAGATGACAAAGCAGACAACAATTGTGATTGGCAGTTTAAGGGTTAAGGTGAAAGAACATAATTGTTTTGCCCCCTTTCTGGAAAGCGAAATGTCTACTCTAAAGGGAAGAATTTGCTCCCACTGGGAGCAAATTCTTTCCTTTTAGAGTAGACTCCTTTTCAGAAGGGATTTGGTGCGCAGTAAAACATGCAGGAATCCACCAAAATTGTCTCCCTGTTAAAATGGCCAAAAACCTACAATGTTCACAAGTTAACTTGTACTCATCAGCAGATGATAAATTGGTGATATTTTATTTCCCAGAAAATAGGATTTGACATTTCAATGGAGACAATTTGTATGTATGTTTTGTGGGAAAAATAAAAAAAATATTTCAGTATGTCGTCTGCTGTAAAATTTTACCCAGTGCTAAGCATTAAAACAGAATATCCCTAAAATCAACTTACAAAGTCTATATCTTCATCATCATTATCATATTCATTCTCAAGTCTGTTCAACTCTTCTGGGTTAAGTTTTTCATCACTTCTAATTTCTTCTTTTTTCTCTTTACTGTCTTCCACTTTTTCCTCAGTTTCATCTTTGTCCTCTTTCTGAGATTTATTTTCAGCCTCATTCTGAGTCTCAGCCTCACTCTGATTTTTTGCCTTGAGTCCAGAATCAGCTTCTTGATCATCACTGATTGTTCCACTTACCCATAATGCTACAGCTTGTGTTTTGTTAAGGTTTGACAATGCTACAATTTGGCACATTACCCTTTAACTCTTTCTAGGCAAATTCAGCAGATGACAAACTGGTATATTTTTCCAGAAAATAAGGTTTGATATTTCTTATATAAGGAGACAATTTGCATGAAATACCAAACCTAATTTTCTGGAAAAAAAAAAATTAGGAAATATTTCAAAACGTCTGATTTTTTTTTTTTTTTTTTTTTTGATTTGGGTTTTACGGCCCTTTCAAGAATATTTCACTTATAACGAGCCGATCGTTCATCGAAGGTGGGCGAAAACCGGAGAACCCGGAGAAAAACCACCTGACCATCCGTAAGCAGAACTTGGCTTTCCCACATATGACCCGAGCCAGGCTTGAACCACAGCGGTGAGAAACCTAATGGATTAAGAGTCAACTCTCTTATCCACTAGGCTACTGGGGCCCGTAAAACGTCTGCTAAAAATTTCCAAATAGGCTAAGTGTTAAATTATTCCAGTTTCATCCATAGAAAAAAGAAATGAAATATCCATCTTAGCTCTTTCCCCACTAGTGGCAACTTTTGTCTGCTGATAACCTTTGCAAACAGATTGGACCCAGATCAGGCCCGACAAAACATTCAGCCTGATCTGGATCCAAACTGTTTGACACTCTGATGGTATTCCTGACAGAATTTTTTGTAAAAGGTAATTTTAAAAAAATCCACAGATGACAAAAAAGCATGCAAAATTACCCAGCTGGTAAAGCACAAAATGAGGCAAAACATGAAACATGGCCCTTATCCCATATGATGACAACAAAGGTCCAGATCAGCCTGTGCACTTATCCAGACTAATCAGGGCCTTCATTGTCCACTTACAGAATCACTGACTATTACACTAGTAAATCCATCAAAGAAAAGATAAAGTTATGGACTGGACACAAAAATTGACCCTATTTTTGACCTTTGACCTCTAAGTGTGACTTTGACCTTGGTACTACAGACCTGGGACTTGCACACAACACATCATCTCACGATGGTAAACATTTCTGCCAAGTAATTTCAAAATCCACCAAGGAATAACAAAGTTATGGACTAGACACAATTTTTTAACTTTGACCTCTAAGTGTGACTTTGACCTTGGAGCTACAGACCTGGGTCTTTGGCGTGATACATTTCTCATGAGGGTAAACATTTCTGCCAAGTATTTTAAAATCCATAAAAGAATAACAAAGTTATGGACAGGACACAAATTTTATAACACACCCGCATACAAATCCGCTCACACACATACATACACACACACACACACACACACACATACACACACAGAGACAGGGTAGACACTACATGCCTGTCTGTCATTGGTAGGGGCATAAAAGTCTACAAAGTGTATCAAGTACTGACAAAAGGATATCTTTATAAGGCAAGGCAGGCAGATTATGGCAAATGGAATCATGTAGAGTCCTATAGAGGCATATCTTTCTGTGGCCGGAAGAATATAAAAAAAGAAAGACTGGTGAAATCTCTCCAGGAGGTTGTTCAGACTGCGACAAATTCCCTCCACAACTCTGAAATTAAAACAGTACAACTATAAATTAAACAGGTTTGATCAGTGTAAAGCATAAGATGGAAGTTATGAACTTACAGAAAATGAATAAACCTCCAAGGGTAAATAACTCTGACATGGGAATATTTGACTCCCTTCTCAGCGCTACTCTAAGGAAATAATTAATTTTGCTCATTCTGAGGGCAAATCCTTTCCTTCAAGAGTATTTTTGGAAGGATTCAAATACAGAGGAAACAAACTGCAGGAAGATCTTCCGGTGTATCCATTCACCTTATGGAGACTGAATAAACAATTTTCCACCATTTTTTTTTTTTTTTTTTTTACAAAGGAAACCTCTTTTCTGTGACTTTCTGTTTGCTTTTCTGCAGACCTAGCCCCTTCTGAAAAGGGCCTACTCTAACAGAAAAAAATCTGCTCCCACAGAGCAAATTCTTTCCTTTAAGGCCAACCCCTTATCAGATGGGAGGAACAATTACTTTGACAGAGGTGTCTCCCCTGAAAGTATATCCATTCTCCTTTATTATGAGAAAGAGGGTTTTGGTAATAGACTTGTTTCACCTTGTGCGCATGAGCCAGGTAAGTCTCGATTCGGCGTTATCTCAGCAAGATTACAATCAAGGGGCAATCTTCAATATGCTGTATAAAAGAATAGGGGTTCTCAAAGATAAATGATGGGAACATATCAATTAAATACAACAAAATGAAAAAGAATGAAATCATATTCAAACTGGATTTTATTGCTTTGTTAAAGTAGTATCAATAGTCAAAATATTGCTTAGAGACTTAAAAGAAAGATTTCAATTACTGCAAGCTGAACTTCCGTGTTCATGCATGTCAATTTCATTTGTTTCCACGTAAAAACAAGGTTACTTTCAAATAAATAAGTAAAATAAATAATATTAAAATTTATTTTTTGCACTAACATACTAACAAAAACCATCAACTGGACTGTGTGATTTATATTTTATACCCGAAATATCATACTAAGAACTATGGATACCATTGTCTAATAACCAGAGTTTTTTACTATTTTATTTATATGATTTATATTTTATACCTGAAATATCATACTAAGAACTGTGGATACGGTCCTCTAATAACCAGAGTTTTTCACTATTATGATAATCATCATGAAATAACTTCTATCTGTATCAGAAATTTGTGTCACATTTTAATGTTCCATTTCATTCAGTCTTTTTCATGGCTTCTACCTTATTTCATGTATTTGTCCTAAATTATTGCCTCTTTGTAGAGTTTAAGAAATTATTTGTTTATTATCAAAACATTTGAGAAGGATAACACACGTACGGAATTATTATTAATCCTTTGAATCCTTTGAATTTTGTTTTGTTTATGGAAAATTTATTTTATTTATTTATTTAAGTGTAGTCTGGTGTGAGATATGCCATGCATGCAGTAAGCCAGCTATCTGGAAGGGGGCCCACTGATGTGGATGTTGACCCTGTACCTGCACGTTAATAAAAAATCAGGGCCCAGTTGTTCAAAGCGTCGTTAGCTTAACGAGCTCGTTAAGCATCATTTCGTTAACTGTTTTAGTGGATTCAATACACAATATTCTGATATTTTTTGCTGAAAAAATGTGAGTAGCTTTTGCACTGCAAAAGCTACTCACATTTTTTCAGCAAAAAAATTTCAGCATATTTGCATATCACTCGATGTAAATTTTAACGAATCGTTAGTTTTGAACAACTGGGCCCAGGTACAGATGTTTTATTACTCTGCCATAAGAAACTCAATGGAAATCAGTTACAAGGTGTAAAACTTATTTATCGGAATAATACACTTTTTAAAATTGACATTCATTAAGAAAGAAAATACTTAAAAAATTTCAAAAGGCCAATATTAAAATGACTTTAAATCATGGTAATCTATTTTATCAGTGTATCAGATCGGCTACTTGCCCCATCGTTTGATTACATATACTTTATCGATTTTTCAAAGGAGCGCCCAGTAAGGGAGATAACAATGTGGAAAGGGTCTATTACCCAAAATATCTGGACACCATAACAACTTACAGTAGTTATCATAATATTTTAACTAGTCTATTTCACTGCCTGCTGTGTCTGAAAAGTCCTTAATGAGTACCAAATTTATTCTAATAGAAGCCCCTTCTCCAATAATTAAATGCTCCTCCCTCTTTTTGAGGAGAAAAACATAGTAATGTAAACCTAACGCAATGAAGATTGGATTTAAACCATGAAAATATCTTACGTTTGGCCAATTTTTTTTCTAAGGAATTTCTTTTGATACGGTATTCGACCTAATTACTGCACATACCCCTATAAGTGCACAGTCAAGAAATTCCGTAGTCTTCAGATTACAACCAGTGTACTTTTTTCTTTACTTCTTTACAAAGGCATATGTTGTGGGTACTCAACTGAATTGCATCGACAAGTCAATGCAATTCAATGAGTACCCACAACATATGCCTTTGTAAAGAAAGTCAGAAAAAATCGCATGGTCATCATTAAATAAGTCCTTTTCTGATCTTTTTTATAGTGTATCCTTAGTAGATAGATACATATTTGACCACAAATGAGTGTGTCCTTTAAGTTTGAAAAACTTAAGCGCACAGTGCGGTAATTAGGTAGAATACGGTAGTAATGAATTGCATTGCCCCTGGGGCATATATTAGAATAAATATGGTACTTTAAACAAGGTCTAAATTGTTTGCTTGGACTTTTCTGTCTAAATTTTAGGGTAACACATTACGAAAACACGCCTATTCCAATATATAGAAAATTTCATCTCCAAAAAACTGAAAATTTTCAGATAAAAAACTCCGATATTTTTCATATTTCTGCTCAAAACATAGACTGTGGGTACTCGTTAGAACCGCCTCGCCAAGGCGGTTCTAACGAGTGCCCACAATCTATGTTTTGAGCAGAAATAAGAAAAATAATGCATACCCCTGTAAACCCCAGTTTTACTATATAAAAGTGGGGTTTAAGGGGGTCAAAATTATATAGGCATGTTTTTGTGATGATATTTACCCAGGGTACTTAGGAAGACAGGCCTGAGCAAACATCGTAGACCAGATTAGTTGCTAGAGACAGAGTAACATGTAAATTTGTACCATCAATTTCAGACAGATAATTTGCTATATATGAACATAAATATATGTTTGAATTTCCAAAACCTGAAGCAATTTTGTGTTTCTAAAAATTTTAATCTTCCCTCCTAAATAAATAAAATATGGCTTCTACAAGACAAATCTTTACCTTCCCAATAATAGCAAATAATTTGGCATGGGCAAATCTCTGAAGCTGGGACAGCAGTCTATAAAATAGATGAATTACATATGTTGCTATTGTGGGTTCTTCGAAAATGAGCAAGTAAAATACTCAATGGCTCTAAAGCTTATCTAGGGCACAACATTTTTTTTTCTTTATTTTTCCCAGAAAACTGGGCTTGACAATTCTACTTGGGAAATACCATGTACTATTTTGCAGGAAAATATTTTAGAATATTCTCTATTGATCTTGCCTTGAAACTGATGGAAATTATTACATAGCTCCAGATAAGATGCTTTTTTTCAGCCAAAAAGTATGGATATTTTTTTCTTTCTGCATGCAAACATATGTGCTGTGTACTCATTAGAAGCACCTTGCTGAGGAGCTTCTAATGAGTACCCACAACATATGCCTTTCTGCAGAAAAAACTTTTTCCTGATACCCTCTTATCTGAAGCTATGGTTAACCCATTTATGCTGAATGGTATCTTCTACCTTCACTCTTTGGACAGGTCCATTTCAAATATAAGGGTTGTCTGGTTAGTTTTTAGTGTGACCATGTTTTATAGAAATTCCTGTTTTTAATGCAAACATTGTAGACCCAGATCAGATGCCCCATTCTGTGGCATCTGATCTGGGTCTACAATGTTTGCCAATGTCCCTTTTAAGGGATGCTAGGCTTAAATGGGTCAATATTTCACCTACCTTCCTGCCATTTCAATTCCATATCTGCCTGTTTTCTTTCTTCTGATACCCTCCAAGGTCACAGCCTCAATGTGATACCTGTGGAACAAACCATGGTTACCAGATGGTACCCCTGTAGCTTGAGTCCACATCATTCTAAGCATGGTTCCCAGCGAGTACTGGAACCCTTTTACAGTCTCTGCTTGGTATTCGTATAAATCTTTCTGTAACAGACAAAAATGCTGGATTTTAGAATTTTTCGGCCATTTCTTACTGACTTCAGCATGTGAGTCTGCACACCTATCAATGGCACAAAAAGTTAGGGTTAAATCAGAGCTAGGTCACTGATGGTTAGGGTTAGGTTAGTGTAGTTAAGGGCTCCTATAGCATACCTATATATGGAATATTTACAAACACTAAATGTTAGGGTACAATTAAGTGGCAGACAGATTCTAAAAGTTTCCAAAAAAAAAAAAACCCCCCAAAAAAATGGTTTGCAACAGTGATGAATCAACAGATCAATTGCACATTACAATATAAGAGACAATAAAAATCTACCAAAGCAAAATTCTAGCAAAACAGCTCAAAAACAGCCGAAGCACACATATTACTGTGCTAACTCGCTCCTTATGAATTCCTGTTTACAGTATCAATATTGCAGATTACCACTCTCTAGGCTAGTTCAGCAGACAACAAACATTATATATTTTTTTTATTTTTATCCCAGCTGTAATTGTTAGTTATTTGATATTTATAAGCATGAAAAATTTCATGCTCAGCTGAGTTGAGCATGAAAAAAGTTTTATAACCTCGGGGCTAGGCTTGGCTCTTCTTCCTATGGCCAAGCACCAAGTAAAAGAGCAATTTTAGGAAATCTTATAGATAATATCCAGCTAGGGATCAAACCACAACCTCCTGATCAAAAGGCGGAGACTACTGAGTCACTGGGAGTGATTCTACATCAGTCTGTTTCTTACCATAGCTCCAGACTACAGGGGGTATCAAGTATTTTCCTTATTTCTCCGAGAAAACACATGTTGTGGGTACTCAGCGAAGGCGTGTCAGCGAGACACTTCTAATGAGTAACACAACACATGATTTCATGGAGAAATAAAAACAAACTAAATCGGGCAGTCGATGGCACGCCATCGCAAATCCCCACGCTTCTGGCAGAAATTGCCCTTGTACCACACAGCATAGTTTTAAGCAACCAGGCAAAATTCTACTTGTATGTTATTCTACTCATCATTCCCTTCAATTTGATATGCCATATGACCATGTTGTGAGAAACTTAATTTTTGACCCCGCCCCACCCCCCAAGTCCCACCCCAAAGGGTGTTCCTGGGGTCACAAAGTAAATCCCGTTCAATATGTTTTACATCTATCACTACTGAGTATATGTGCACATTTTCACATAAAAATCTTTAAAATTGACTTTGAAATTGGAAATAAATATTTGACCTTTTGACCCCTCCCCAGGGCCCCTGGGGGCGGGGCCAAAAATAAACGTGCTCTTGTAAGCAAGCCACTCACCAAATTTGGTTGGATTCTGTCCAGCGGTTTGGGAGGAGATAACATAACGGACAGACGGACGGAGGCGATAACAATATCCCCGACGCTTTTTCTAAAAAGCGTGGGGATAAATATCAGTACTTATTGGTTGAAAAAAGCACCTTATCTGAGCTGTCCGACGTTTGGTAAAATGCAATAGAAGGTCACTTACCCTATGATGTAATCCAACATCAATATTATGTTTCTTACACAGCCTCACCACCAAATTCACAAGGTCAAGATTTGGTAACTGACCATTGAGGCCTTCAATTTTCACATTAAAGTACTTGATGTTACCCTCAGGGATCTCAAGATTTAAGGCCGCTTGTATTGGACCACTCCTCCCTGGCATGTCTCCAGGCTGAATATCTGTTGAAAACAAAACTTTAATTATGGCTTATTAACCCATTGTAGTCGGGAGACCCGTAAAAGGGGACTTGGCAAACAGTGCAGACCCAGATCAGATGCCGCAGAATGCGGCATCTGATCAGGGTCTCCACTGTTTGCAAATAGTTTAGCCATTTTTCTCTAGGGATATGTAAATCTCATAGCCTAAAACTGAAACTGGACTCTTCAAATAATAGTGTGGGTAAGTCTATTCAGTCTACAATGGGTTAATAGCTCCAGAAAATAGGGGTATCCAGATAAATATTTTTCTTACTTCCCTACAAGACATATGTTGTGGGTACTCATTAGAAGTGCCTCAATGAGGCATTTATTGTGAGTACACACAACATATAGTATATCTTTGTGAAGAAATAAGAATAATAAGTACCCTACAACCTCTTTATAACACTATTGTTGGGGTCTAAAGCATAAACTCTGCTAGTTATACAACTGTGTTATATCCAAACAAAAATGTATAGATTATATAGAAAAATGACCATTTATGGTCATTTTTCTATATAAGCTATACATTTTTGGGATCCATCTTTGAACCGTGTTATATCCAAAACCATGTTATAACCAACCGTGTTATAAAGAGGTTTAAGTGTATATGAGAAACCAAGTTCTTGATAAGACTTTGTCAATGAGTGATGATTTAAGCTTTCTGAATGCATCAGTATAATGAAGATGATTTCGTGTTTTATGTCCCTTTCAACATTAATCAAGTCATATCGAGACAATGGAAGGGTGATATATAATAAAAGGCTCTGTGCAATAAAGCACCATACAGTCTTGAATCGAATTCCGCCTCCAGCGAGATTCAAACCCGAGATCTCATGTTCCAAAGTCCAGAGCGCTAACACTCAGCCATCCGTACACTTCGAATGTATCAGCATAAAAAATTGTATTCTGATATCTAGTCTGATCTAGGCTTTTGTGATAGGACCTTTTTCTTATGTTGTTGCTCATATAAAATGTACCATGTGATAAAATGCCTCGGGCCTAGATGGACTGTAAAGGTCCAGATAAGTCTGCATGTCATCGCAATCTGCTCTTCGCTATGTACTTACAGAATCATCACTTCCGCTGCTCTACGGACAAGTTCCGTCGTGGGTACTCAATAGAAGTGCTTCTGTGACATACAGAGGTGTTTCTAATGAGTAAGCAGAACTAGGAAAAATATCAATAAATATATAAAGAACTTCTTTAAAGTATCGGTCGCACCCGAGTACTGGTACTAAAATGGCACATACAACAAGCACCAGAAGAGTAAGAGTTGACATCCTTGTTTACATGTAGCTTAGTAAGATAAAACAATCAGTGAAGTGAAACTAACTGTAAAGTTTTACAGTTTGCAGACTTCATTTTAGGGTGGATGCTAAGGTGGACACCAGTGCATGGAAATACCAACGAATGAAAGAATGAACACATGGTAACTTGCATATCCTAAGTTGCCCATGCTAAGGCAAGTGCAACAAAAAAGCACCTTATCTAGAGCTTTGGGCATTCAGCAAGCTGTTTTTAGATACATAACCAGGGCACAGTTGTTCAAAGCATCATTAGCTTAACAAACTCTTTAGTGGTAAAAATGTTAACTGTTCTAGTAAGTACAATATCTAATTCACAGGTATTTTTGCTGAAAAATGTGAGTAGCTTTTGCAAATGCAAAAGCTACTCACATTTTTTCAGCAAAAATAGTAGCACATATGTCATATTTTATGATCAAAGTTTTAATGATACATTAACTAACAACATCTTTAGTTTTGAACAACTGGGCCCAGATTGTCAAATGGGCATTAGCATGATTTGACTGTGCAGATGATTTTGGTGTCTCTCTGTCTACATATGCCATATAATCATAAACAAGTCCTTCTATGTCCATGGGGATAGACAATCTTCGAGTTTTTCATTGCTCCAGAAGCACTTTATGAAAGATAACAGACTGGTCCAATGCTATTTTCCATGGACTGCTAAATGTTATTATAACCAAGTATTAGCTTTCCCAAAAAGCTTGGTCTATGCTAAGCGTAGACCAAGCTTTTTGTGAAAGCCAATACTTGTAAAAAAACTTACATTGTGCAGCCACCTGATGGTAGCCATCTAACCAGGCCTGCATTCCAATCTGCTCATGATCACTGACCAAGAAAATAATGTCCTTACTCCAGTATGGCTGACCTGAAAGTACACAAACCCACCTAGTGTAAAACATTCTAAACCATTTCATATATTTTGATATGAAGTCTGTTTTCTTAAATGCTTTCTGGTAATAAATATTCTAAACCAGTCCATGGTTTTTATAGGAAATAGTTTTTTTCCGGCAAAAACATTCTTAACCAGTCCAAAGCTTTTGATATTTCACAATTTACATATTAAATGCCTTCTAATGTTAAACATTCTAAACCAGTCCATGGCTTTTGCTTCAGAGTGTACAATTCACATGTTCAGTGCTTTCTTGTGATAAGCATTCTAAACCAGTCTATAGCTTCTGATACAAAGTGTATTCTGTTAAATGCTGTCTTACAATAAGAGCTGTCCCTGGACAGAATAGCTTGCCTGAATTGCACAGTACCTCTTAAAATTTTACAAAAACAAAATAATTTTTTCTAAGTCTGTGACCTGGACCTAAAGGTCACTAATACGGGTTGGGATGATACAGCACAGAATTTCAGACCAGTATCTAACCTTGATAGCTCGAACAATAATGTCTCATTTACCATGGCTAATTTGAACTTGTTACTGAGTCCCTACGAAATTCTTCTACAAGCTCAAGAAAACAAATACTCAGGGAAATTTTCTTATTTTATCATGTAATCGTGTGTACTCCTTAGAATTGCCTCACTGAGGCAATTCAAATGAGTACACTCAACATACCATTATTGTACAGAAGATCAAAATGACTTCCCTAAATCATCTCCATTTGCTTCCTGACCTGGCGCCATGATTAACCCTCAGTGGCTCGAACTACACATACCTCAAACAAATTTTCAAGGTCCTAAAGATGTTCGAGCCATGGAAGTTCGACTGGGTTACTGCTAAAGTTCTACCTGTACTTTTGTACAGACGAACTAACAATGGGTCCTCAGGAATCTCAAAAGTCTCAGTTTGCATAAACTATCTCAGACTCCCACTTTGTTAACCCTTAAAATGCATGTCACAACGGCAGAATGCAGCATTCTATAGAAAAAATTCAGAGAAATAGAGATTGACATTTCGTGTTAATCATTTGCCTAGCAGACAACTGATTGAAGACAATTCATATGAAATGTCAAGCCTTATTTCTGTGAAAAATTAAAAAAAAAACTTGTTGAATGTCATCTGCCATAATTTTTGAAAGGCTCTTTAAAGGTTAATGCTTCCTCTTTTTTTTCAACCATAAAATACTGGGCCCAGTTGTTCAAAACTAACAATGTTGTTAATTAACGTATCGTTAAAACTTTGATCATTAAATATGGCATATACTCAAATATTTTTGCTGAAAAAATGTGAGTAGCTTTTGCATTTGCATAAGCTACTCAGATTTTTTCAGCAAAAATACTTGTGAATTAGATATATTTACTAGAACAGAACATTCTGACCATTAACAAGCTCGTTAAGCTAACAATGCTTTGAACAACTGGGCCCTGAATTTTTTCTTATTCTCTGATAAAAAAAATGTTTTATACACTCATTGAAGCGCTTCTAATGAGTATCCATAACATATGTTTTTGTTGACAAATAGGAAAAAATATGTGAATACTCTTCTCTGGGGATATGGTACCACTCATTGATTTACTTACGCCGGAAATACTTGGCCAGTCCCATCATCATAACAATGCCACCAATGGTTTGGGGTAGATCAGAACTCTTGGGCCGGAAAGGTGTCGACAACACAATTGCCTCTGTGCTAGCTGCTCGTCGAGCTCGCAGTATTCCATAAACATTCTGTCCTGGTACCAACTGTCACAAAGATTTGAGAAAATCAATGGACACAAACAAAAGTACACAAGCAACTTCTGAAAATACTTTAACTTTTTCACCCAGATAAAATTCTTACAAGCATTTAAGAATTTTTTTTTAAAAAAACATAAAAACTTCAAAGCAAATTTCTATGTTCTCAACCTTGTGAGGGAGGTTACAAATGGAATGGAATACAGTTTAGGTCACATGAAAATTTTAAGTGCATGACCTTGACAAGGGAAGGGCCTTGTAACAAGATAATTCTAAGCCTATGACAATGACCTCAAGGTCATAGACAGAGGTGAGGGTGGTACCTCAGAAAGAACATTCTTGTTTATGGCCAAAATTAGTTTTGACAGCAGCCCCCACATGCTTCTTCAGCATCCCACCTCCCATCCCCTCACCCCCACACACACACGAAGAATTTTAAGTCAGCAAATGAAACTAACCTGTCCTCGTACTATATTCAGTGGGTACTTAATGGAGTAGTTCTGGAAGTATGTGTCCAGTCCAATCTCTCGGAATTTATTGTAAACCCAGTCACGTGGAACTTTCCTAGAGAAAAAAGCAAACATCCCATGAAATCAGTCTAGAGAAACAGAATGATATCAGTTCATGTTTATAATCTTATGCTAAAAAACATGGGTAAAATGAAAAATGAATACAGCATTTACCTCAAATAGTGGGACAGACAAGGGCTGAGTAAACACGTTTTTTTGTGCTGAGGTTTTACAGCTCAGTCAACCCTACTTGGCCCAAGGCTAAGCAGAGGCACAGGAAAGAATGAGGCTGGTCGTGCACCTTAGCGACAGTTGGTTTGGACAAATATTGATAAGATTTCACCAAAAGTTATTCAGGTCATCTACACAATGAGCCCTGATTGCCTGCAAAATTTCATGAAACTAGCTAACGCATGAGCCGTAAGTTAACAGTAGAAATGTACCTTCAGCTATGGATGCCATATCGAGCCGATGGTTCATCAAAGGTGGGCGAAAACCGGAGAACCCGGGTAAAACCACCTGACCATCAGTAAGCAGAACTTGGCTTTCCCATGTGACCCAAGTGAGGCTCAAACCACAGTGATGAGAAACTTAATGGAAAAAGAGTCTGCTCTCTTAACTACTAGGCTACGGGGTCCGCATAATGTTTCTCTTATTTCTTATGAAAAATATGTTGTAGGTACTCATTAAAAATGGCATTTCTAATGAGTACCCACAACATATGCTTTTGTCAAGAAATGATAAAAAATATAAATACTTATCAGCTGAAAAATGTGCCTTATCTGAAGCTATGCGGTGCTCTTTAGATTACTCTTCATTGTTACTTCATACAGACACCAACGTGAGGAAATTCATGAGGGTGTGTGCCAGTGAAGACTCAGATCAGCTTGCACATCTATGCAGTCTGATCAAGGTCTTTGCTGGGTGCTCTTTGGAAAGCCACAAATCCAATATTATTGGTTGTTTTTTGTTCCCCCACTTTCTGGAGAAGATCAAGGAGACATGGTATTCTGCTTTCCGTGGTTTGTGGTTCATGTTTCCGCACTCTCTGACAGTATGTACCTTGTGTCCGTAACTCCCCATACAGGTTTAGCCAATATTTTTGAAAATGTACAGGTGTTTCTGTCATGGTCTGAAGCGTGTGCGTGAATTTTGGATATATTACTCATATTAATTTTTATCACTTTTTCCACCTTTTGAAATGTCATTGTTTCAGGCTCAGATACTATTAAAGTGTATACGTAGTGGGTACCTTGCATCTGCAACTCCCCTACAGTTTTATGTCATCTATTTGAAACTTTACATGTGTTTTTGTCATTGTATGAGGATATGCATATGATTTGGGAATTAGCCTAAGATTAAGTTTTGTCACTTGATCACATTTTGAAATTAGACATTTCAAGTTTTGGAAGATTTTAAAAAGCAGGGATATAACTTATTCTCTCAATTTGCTTGTTATTGTTTGTTTTGTTTTTTTTTTTCAGGCAGACAGTGAAAAGAAAAATAGAGATACCCCAAAAAGGCCAATCACAGGACCATGGCAGCGGATATAGTGAATACTCTGATCAAAATCTGGGAATGAACATGGCTCCAGATAAGAGGGAGTATCAGGTACTTCTGTTTCTTATTTCTCCACGAAAACCTAGGTTGTGGGTGCTCATTAGGCATTTCTAATGAGAGTCCACAACATAGGTATTTGTGGCAAAATAAGAAAACTATCAGTATGTTTTGGTTGAAAAAAGCACCTACGTATCTAGAGCTACAGGGATCTGGATTTTCCCTGGGTACACATCTGTCCCAAAGCTCCAGAGAAGGCATAGATATTTTTTCTTATTTCTCCAAGAAAACATTATTTTGTGCATACTCATTAGAAATGCCTCACTGAGGAACTTCTAATGAGTACCACATATGTTTTCATGGCAAAATATGAAAAACATTGTCTCTTATCTGCAGATATGTCTGTAAGAGTGAATACACCCACTTCTACCTACCTGGTATCATTTAGTAATTCCTCCTTGAGTTCTGCAAGGTAGCTTTCTGCATTAAAGTCAAAGAAAAATCCACTCTCTACAACTCCTGGAAATATGGACAACATCATACAAGTTATACCATATTCATATAAACTGATAGTTTGATAAATTTCAATGACTACATAGTATATACAAATTATTTTTTTTGCAGTGGCTAGAGATACAGTCCCATATCTGTAGACTCAGAGGCTACAGATACTGTCTAGTACCTTTAGCTTTGGCGGCTAGAGATACGATCATGTACCTTTAGCCATTCCCACTGCATTTTGCTAAAGATATGGCTGTTGATTATTTTCATTCTATTTTAAAAACTTTACCTCATAAGCAGACATCAAAAAACTTTAAAACCTCGATTTTCAACTTTGCTTCCTCCACTTCGACACCATTTTGACGGATTATGATCAGAACGGTAAAATACAGAAATGTTACAAATACATAACTGAAGAAAACTGTCTATTATTATCATTATTAGAAGATGTTTATAAGTTTAAATTATTATTATTATTTTTAGGACCTATTTTTCACACTTTGCTGCTGATATGTTTGTTTGTCTGATGTGTGAAACCAATCTCTGCCATTACAAACAATGTTTCTAAATAAATCTTCCTCATTGCGCACCAAAGCTACCGCTAAGATATCATGAGGGTTAAAAAGGTACAATAGTCTTTGTTTGATTGATTGAGTTGGGGTTTAACGACATGTCAACCCTTGTGGGTCATTTTGTGTTGTATAGTCCTTGTTTTCACCACAAACCCATCACGAAAACATACCTATATAATTTTGACCCCCTTAAACCCCACTTTTATACAGTAAAACTGGGGTTTACAGGGCTATACATTATTTTTCTTAATTCTGCTCAAAAACATAGATTGTGGGTACTCGTTAGAACCGCCTCGCCAAGGTAGTTCTAACGAGAACCCACAATCTATGTTTTGAGCAGAAATATGAAAAATATCAGAGTTTTTTATCTGAAAATTTTCAGTTTTTGGAGGTGAAATTTTCTATATATTTAAATAGGCGTGTTTTCGTAATGCCATCAAAAGTTAAATAATGCCACTGTCAAAAAATTTGAAGATTTTCCTGCCTTTGAAAATGCATTTGAGTGGTATCAGAAAGCAGAATTTGTCCAATATTCTTTAAGCCTGATTCTAGATCAGTCACTGCTGCTCAAGCTTGGTACGAATAAGACCCAGAATCAGAAAATTAGGTAAAATGAGGTATATCACGTACCAATGTATACATGGCGGAAAGAAGTTTAAACCATGGAGTATGGGAGCCTACCTACCTAACCACGCACCCACCCACCCACCTACCTACCATATTTTGATTAAGTTTTTTTCTCCAAAGTGAATAAGTAATTTATCTATTAAAGTGTCACATATTAATAATATTACAATATGCATACATATTTAGACAACACTGGGGGGAAGTTAAGGTTAAAACTGAGATTTTAAAGTTATAGTCTACTTTCTAATTAAAGTATTGGAAATAGGATGAAATAATCCTCAACTGTATCTCTAGCTAAATGCAGTGGGAATGGCTAAAGGTACAGGACCATATCTCTAGCCTCGGAGGCTAAAGGTACGGGACCGTATCTCCAGCCTCCGAAGCTAAAGATATGGGACCGTATCTCTAGTCACTGCCTATTTTTTTTCATTTTTCCTTTGCAAAAACATACTTTGTAAACGCATATTTGAGAAATCATCACGGAGCATGCCAAGTAACTCTGACAATTATCATTTCCTATTAACTGTAAAGTTACCCTCTAAATCTGATTTCAAAGCTTAAGGTCACTACTGACACCTGACCCTTATTTTTTTTCCAACAATAAATTTTTTTCATATTTTATTATTCAGTTTTGTGTTTTATTTTGACTATTTTACGTCAATAAAATAGCCATGTTACCATCTGGTTTACCAGTTATGGCTCTTTAAAGAACCCTACTATTTTTACTACTATGGCCATTTTGGTAAAATTTTACTAACATGCAAAAATTCGTTATTAGTTCATTAATATAGGGTAAATTTTTTTTTTTTACTGTAACTGATTTACCTCAAAGGAATAACCAGAGCAAAACACACAAAGGTTTCACCGAATACAAGTTATTTCTCATTTTCAAACAAGAAAATTCAGACAAAATCACATCAATTTTAACAAGCATGTACTGACGATACTAATATGTAACATACTTCCTAACAATAGATTTCCTTTAAACTTTTGCAACAGATCAAACTATGTATAAGTTGTATTCTGACGGAGTATGAAGGTGAGCCACCATGTCGTTTCAATGGTATTAACTTTTATTTACCCCTACCCTCTAAATCATAAAGAAGCTATTATAGAGAAAATGATAACTATTATGGATATAAATTTCATAACAATTCTCTTAATCTGCATATTCTGTGACCAGTCGTTGTTTTAACAATATTAAGCATATTGGCTACTCCTGTACACAGTAAGAAACATGTGACCTGAAAAATTTCTGATAATACAATAGGCAGTTACCCCACCCACCTCATCATACTCAGTAATTTCTAAAGATAGTTATGAAAATATTACATAAATTTTTACAAAATTTGACATACAACATCTATATGCAGTATGAATCAAAAGATTTCTTGTTGACCAAATTAATTTTAAACTTCTGTTGTCATGGCAACCAAAAAAAATTAAACACAATGGAAAATTACCATAAAAAAGGACTTTATGGTCATACTAATAAATACGTTTCAACAAAATTTAACCAAAAAGTTTCCATGAGTAGTTCTCAATAAAATGTAAGAATTTTGTGCAAAAGACCTGTCCGTTTGATTGTTGTCATGGAAACCAAAAGACTAATAATTTGGAAATAAAGGATCAGGATCATCAAATGTTTTTAGCGACGGCTTTTCTGTACCTCCAGAAGCTTTTTTTTTTTTTTTTTTTTTTTTTCCCTGCGGTTAACACTCGCATTGGAACATAAATACTTCATAGCTAGAATCTTGACTACTCCTGTACACATTTAGGCACATGTGACCTGATTTTTTTTTATTTTTTGAAAATACAATAGGCTGTTAGTCAAAACGCTACATCATACACAGAGTTAATTTCTAAAGATAACCATAAAATACGAAACAAAATTTTACAAAATCTCATGTACAATATCCATACGCAGTAAGAAATGAAAAGTTACTTTTTGACCAAATTAATTTCAGACTTCTGTTGCCATGGCAAAATGAGTATGTCTTAAATATAATGGCTTATTACCATAATAAAGGTCTAGTTCTTGCTAAAATATAAAAATTGTGTAAAAAAGACCTGTCCACTTCATTGTCATCATTGAAACCAAAAGAGTAATAAGACTTTGGGAAAGTAAAGGAACAGGGTCAATAAGCATTTTTGCCTCAACTTTACTGTAAATTCATGTCAGCCCTTCCAGAGGGGGTACCTGTTCCCTTGTTTCCCTGAGAATTTCCCCGGCATTTTCCCTTGTTCCCCCTAATCAAAATCCTGATTATCTATGTTCCTTGTTCCGAAAATTGTCTTTGTTCCCCTGTTTCCTTCAGTTTTAGACTTTTGTTCCCCTGAAATAAAGGGCCTTATTCCCCTGTTCCCCAAAGCCCCTGGGAGAGCCTCATAAGTGTTTATTTTAATTACCCCGCTGAGGCCCTCCTCAGAAAACTGCCTACCTACGTCATTACATGTAACTGTGATGTAATCGATGAGGTGTTACAAAAGATAACAAAATAATGTCAACATGCTGAATTTCAACGAGTTCTAATGAAGATTTTCAACCTTTCGATTTGTCTATTTCTTGCAAAGTGACAAACAAAGGATTTAATGACCTACCCATATAGATCATAGTACTTATACTTGAGTGCTTGATCATCCTCTTCAATTTGGGACAGAAAAACTGAAGGTAAATTATTTTATTTCCTGTCTGATTTTTTCTGTCCTCTTTTATTGTATCAGTTTTGTTTTTTTTTGCAATAAATTGACACTGTCAGGGAATAAAGCTCTTTTGAAAGGTCTAGAAAGGGTTAGGCTAGCGAGAGCACATTGCATTTTATTCGGGTATAATATATAGACCTTTCATTACATTACATTTAAGAAGATTTTTTTTTTTATCATAAACACCCCCTCGGCCTGAGACAGACAGCTCATGTAATATTCTGTTTCCCTACTTTCATATGAGAAGACTTGGAGCCTTCACAAAGGTGCTTTAATGGGGTTTTTTTTGTTTGTTTTTTTTATAAACACCTGACCAAATATGTCAGTCAACCACAAAAATATCAAACAACAACATAAAATTTCCATTCAACCAGAATAGACTAGTAATGACCACTTGCAGGAATATTGACCAGGCCAGTTATAACCGGTTAAAACCCCTGCTTAAAACAGGGGTTGGTTTCGACTGCCCAACCTTGCATACTGTACCTGGTAAAAGTGCATTTTCTGAGAAGTATGTCTTGTTATTGACAGGCTGGTAGGCAAGAGCTAGGAACCAGACAAGTCCAACTATATAGCACAAGCAACATAAACTGTTGTTGTATTTTGAAATTGCTTCTACAATCTTTTTTCTTTTCTTTGGATCTGACAGTAGGCCCATATCTGCTGGTTCTTAAAACCTGAAAGGAAAGAAAACATACCCATAACAATCCAAAGTACCGGTACAAAATTTTTTCAAACTAAAAGTGCTGATACTTTTCTTATTTCTCCACAAAAACATATCTTGTGGGTACTCATTAGAAGCGGCGCTTCTAATGAGTACCCACAACATATGTTTTTGTGGCAAAATAAGAAAAATCTTATATGGATACCCCTCTTATCTGGAGCTATGTTAGTATTATTAGCAAACAGTGTAGACCCAAATCTGATGCTATAGAATGATCTGGCATCTGATCTGGGTCTTCTCTGTTTGCCAATCAGCCTAGCAGTCTAACAGATCAACAAATAGTTGAAACTGGACTTATTCAAATTGTACAACAAGTATGGTACGACGTTAAAGTGTTCCAATATTTAGGCTTGATATGTTCCAATATTTAGGGTTGATATGTTCCAATATTTAGGGTTGATATGTTCCAATATTTAGGGTTGATATGGTTCATATACTGTAATGGATTGAGTACTCATTAGAAAACAAGAAATGCCGTAGTAATGCAATTCTAATGAAAAAATAAGAAAAATACATGTATGAGTGTTTACAGTTCCATATAAGAGGTGCATTCAGATAAATACATTTTTTCTTATTTCTAAATGAAAATGTATATAATATGCTGTATTTGACCTAATTACCACACATACCTCTATACAGTCAAGCAATTCTGTAGTCTTCAGATTACAGCCAGTTGTACTTTTTGTCTGCTTCTTTCTAAAGGCATATGTTGTGTGTACCCATTTATATTGCATCAACTTGTTGACGCAATTCAAATGAGTTCCCACAACACATGATTTCATAAAGAAAATTAGAAAAACACACACAAAAACATTGCATTAGCATAAGTCCCTCGCTGATTTTTTTTTTTTTTATTATTATTATTTTAAAGTGTACCCTTAGTATAGGTGGCTATGTATTTTACCACAGCATTCCTAGAATTTTTTAAAACCTAAGCACGCAGTGTGGAAATTAGGTTGGATACGGTAGTTGTACATGTATTTATTTGAAACACCTTGAGACTTCTTCATTGATGCAACTGCAACGTAACAGTCAAACAAAGACCCACTGCAGTCTCTTTCACTGACAGCTGCATAATGCTGAACTTTTTCAGTGTTTTATTGCTGTGTCTCTGTATTGGATATACCAGGGGTGAGAATAATCACTAATAATCAATCCTGAAATCTAAACTTTCAGCCCCAAAACTACTAATATTTTTCTTATTTCTCAATTAAAACATATGTTGTGAGTACTCATTAGAAGTGCATTTAGGAGGCACTTCTAATGAGTACCCACAACATATGTTTTCATTGAGAAATAAGAAAAGTATATAGTGATACTTGCCCTGCTGAATAAATTAAGATGCTACACCTACTTCTAATTTTCAGCCAATCAGATTATTTGATCCGGATTATTGCTATAAATTTGCATACTTAATGGCACACAGTGCAGATCCAGATCAGTTGGCTTCTTCAGAAGCCAACTGATCTGGATCTACACTATTTGCAAAGGCAGGGTATATCCAGGTTCAGCCTTCTCGCACAAAAGGATGGTCCTGTAAACAAGTGTGAAAGATCTCAATCCTGAAATCAGGACTAATCCTGAGGGTTTCCCATCCCTACTATACACACAGGTATATTCTGGTACAGGCATACAAGCATTTTGTATGCAGTTGCCTTGAGGTCCTCTTGGAGGACTGATGAGTGAAAGTCCTAAAATACCAAACATTAACTTTCACTATTTCTTAGTGAGATTCACTAAGTTTTCGGCCCCAAAAACTCTGGTTTATGCACTGTCACTATTTTTTTTTTTTTCAGAAATTTCCCTATGTATTTAATGTAAAAATAGAGATCTCACTATTTTTTCCAGAATCTTATTAAATTTTTATTTTCAGAACTTAACGTGTTGAAATACGAGAATCCTGTAGTCCAGATCTTCTGATCCTCAAAAGATGTACATGTATTTGTCTACATTTATTTTTATAGGGACAGCTGACCACAAAATCCTGAAATCCAGATTGATCCTGAAACTTTCACCCATGTGGACTTTGAAATTACACTTGACTGAGAAATCTGAGTGATTGATTTGCCTTCTTATACACTTGTTACTTTCTTTAACTTGTAGTCTTGTTGAGGTTGTGCTCCTGACTGCTTAATGCATGCAACAAGCATCTACTTTGCAGACGAAAAATTTGGTGCTTATTCCTCAACCAGCAATTAGCACTGCCAATCGCTAAATAAATGGTTGTCATACAAGAATGGCATGATGGCTGTTTTTATTTATTTATTTTTTTGTTTGTTGTTTTTTTTTTTGTTGTTTTTTTTTTTTTTGCTTTTTGCTGTTTTTTTTGTTTTTTGGTTTTTTTTTTTGGTTTTTTTTTGCTACTTTAATGAAACAATTAGACATTACCTGACATTTTGTTTACATCAAGTAGAATAAAGGTGACTTTGGGTTGGAAAAACTAAAGGCCAATAATTTGGGTTGGAAAACAAAATAAATATTGTATTGAGTAATGAACAAAAACTGGAAGAAACATATTCAAGGATAATCAATTGGCAAACTAGAAAGGACACAGATGCCTCTGCCTGAGAAACTTAAACACAAGTTGCTAACACCTGAAAAACTTAAACGCTAATGCCATTTCAGATGTGGACAGAGACGGACAGGTGTAACACTATATGCTCTTTCCACCATTCTTCAAATGGCAGGGGCATAAAAATTCATATCAGTTATCATTTTTCTTCTTTCTCTTGACCAATATAATGGTTAATTATGTTAGAAGTAGTCTGGAGTGTGGTACCACTATAAAAGGGTGTCAGTTCCCATGTCACATCCAGATACTGTCTCCACATGACTGTAATATTGTTGACAGTAACACCCGCATAGGTTTACAATTTTCCCTGTAGAAAAAGAGCTTATGCACTAAATAGTGCACAGTGAAAGCCCAGTCAAATATTGCTAAAACTGGGTGAGCCCTATCATAAAAAAAAAAAAAAACAACATTTTTCCACCATGTTTGATGATCATGTTTAGCACACTGGGTAAAACATTGAGCAGGCAATATTAGATTTATTTTTTTTATATTTTTCCTAGAAAATAGCCTATTTAAAAAATTTGCATGTTTGTTTGTGTTGAGGTTTTATGGTCCAGCCAACCCAATAGGGTCATGTTGAGCAGTTTACCTGATCACACTTTTACTGAGCAGGTATAGTCCTTTTAAGTGCGTTAACCAGTATTATACACATTCTGTAGGCAGAAACAGACAACTACCCTTCTTGAACAAGTGGAAGGATGACCATAGAAAATTTTTATGATCAATCTCCACGAAAGACTGTTGCTGATCCGGTAGGGGTCGAACCCGCAACCTCCTGATCACCAGTCGGACGTGCATCCAACTGAGCCACTGGGGCCAGCAAAAAATTACATGTTAATCTGTGTCCAGTTAAGGATTCAATGAAGAATTTGCAAATACATTGCCGACAATTAGCACGTCTGATTAAAGGTATCTTCTAAGGTAATCACTACCGGTGATTTCATCGGCAAGTATCATACTATCGAAGACAAAAGCAAAATCAATTAATGCTGTTTGTGCTAACATTTTTTTTTTTTCTTTTAATGTTTTCAATGCAAAAAACTTCAATCAGAATCAGCAAATAAATTCACCAATTTGTCCAATGCCGGGTCTAACAAAACAATCAATTGAACTGGGAACCAGAACTGTCACCTCTAATTTACAAATCCGCAAGAACGTGACTGATATGGTATCTAACAGAACCCGAGAGGTTCGTAGTTTTTACAGTGAACACACATTTATAATGACTCTCAGTTGAAACTTAGGGCGACATGCCCTCAGAAATGACAAAGGCAAAATACAGCTTACCATGGATCACTAGAGAAACCAAGAAAATATATAAAAAGAAAAAAAAAAAGACCATCTTCGTGCTCGCTAGCCAAGAAGCCCAGACTTTAAAAAGCATTCTAACACTCCTCGCCTATATAGCCAATGGTTAAGCTCAGTGATTTATTCTGCAACAAATCACTGGGCGGAAGCGCGCGACGCTATCTGGCACTGTTCCGACGTCATTTTGACAATTTGCTGACGTAAGTCTTTGTTTCCACAACGTTAGACGTATAACGTCGTTTTTCTCACGTCAACAACGTAAGAAATGAATGTAAACCTCAGCGTTACAGTAAAAAATGTTGGTGAGATTTCTTTACTCGGTGGAGGAAAGTTGGAAGAATCTGAAGGATACAATTACTTTTTCGTCGTTTCCTATGTGTTTGAATCGAAATCATGAGATCAGCTCTTGTGCATGATTTGCTGAGAAATAAATCAGTTTGTCGGTCAGTTGCAAGAAGACAAATCACTCGCGCTCCATGCTCGTGATTTGATCTACTTTATAACTGACCTCCAAATAGTGATGAAAATGGAATTTTGAAATTATTGTCTAATCTAAAGGTAGATAAAGCTGCCGGTCCGGATGATATCAAACCTTTTGTTTTAAAGGAATTGAGGAAAGAGATAGCCCCTGTGATAAAAGCTATCTTTGATAAGTCACTTGAAACAGGCCAACTGCCAAAAGATTGGACAACAGCAAGAGTTTGTCCTCTTCACAAAAAAGGGCGATAAATGTGATCCCACAAACTACAGGCCAATATCCCTGACCTGTATTTTGTGTAAGGTCATGGAGCACATTGTCGCTTCTAATCTTGCTCGGCATCTGAATGGTAATGATATACTTTATGGATTTTACAGCATAGTTTTCATGAGAAACGTTCTTGCGAAACACAGTTAATAGAACTAGTTGATAAATTAGGCAGAAAACTTTCACATGGTCACCAAGTTGATTTAGTCTTGCTAGATTTTAGTAAGGCTTTTGACAAGGTGAACCACTTGAAACTGCTTTTTAAACTTTCTTCTTACGGCATTAAAGGAAAAGCTCTCAAATGGATTAGCTCCTTCTTCGGGGGTCGAACCCAGGTTGTAGTGCTTGAGGGGGAATGTTCATCAGAAGTACCCGTCAGTTCAGGCGTGCTACAGGGCTCAGTACTGGGCCCATTTCTCTTCTTGCTTTACATTAATGACCTCCCAGAAAACATTCAGTCTCAGGTCAGGTTATTTGCGGATGATGCTGCAGTTTACCTCACTGTGAGAAATCAAAATGACAGTCTCATTCTCCAAAAAGATCTTAACACCCTACAAGAATGGGAACGAACCTGGGACATGAAATTTAACCCAAGTAAATGTCAAGTTCTGCACATTGGCAGAGCTAGACGAGCTTATCCATTCCCAGTATACGGTGAGATATTGGAGTCTGTTGATAGTGCACGCTACCTAGGGGTAAGTATTTCCAAAGACCTGACCTGGAATACACATATTAATGAAATTGTCACTAAGGCTAATCAAACCTTAGGATTTGTTAAAAGAAATGTAAAAAAAAAACAAAAATCAGTCAGTCAAAGAATTAGCCTATAAAACATTTGTTAGACCCAAAGTTGAATATGGCTCCACCGTGTGGAGCCTTATACCAAGAAAAATATAGACCAAATAGAAATGGTGCAAAGAAGGGCAGCACGGTGGGTTACAAACAGATACTCCTCCTATGATAGTGTTTCTGCGTTGCTGGGCAACCTTGGTTGGCGCTCCCTTGAAAACCGTCGCTATGACTCGCGCCTCGCGATGTTTTACAAAATACAGTATGGCCTTTTTGCATTGCCGATGCCTTCATATTTTGAGCGGCCCAAGAAGATCACTCGCCACAGCCTTCATAATCCCCTTACCCACCAGGTAATGCCTCTGCAGATTACTACAGGTTTTCGTTCCTTCCCATGACTGTTGTTTTATGGAATAGGCTCCCTGTAGATATTGTATTTTTAAGCGATCTTGACTCATTCAAGAGAGAAGTGAGCAAGATCAATCACTTAAGGCCATAGAAAGTAATATTGTTTTTAATCTGCTTTTAAATCTCATTCATACTAACACTCAAACACTATCATCTTTTTTCATTCTTCACTATCACTCTTTTAGCCCTCACTATAATGTTTTTACTTTTTATTCTCACGCACGCATCCCTGCGCATAATACTCAGTAATGAGGGTGACGCAGTATAGATAGATAGATAGATAGATACATAGATAGATAGATAGTGATTTATTACTCAACAAATCACTGCTAGAGCTTAATTAAAGGAGGTTCCGGGCACGTACGCAGAAGATGCTGAGAGATGCTTATTGTGAATATATTGATGATGATGATGCTGATTCTGTAGGCTTTAATAAGAAGATAAAAGCTCTACTCGGGATGCCCTGAGATCAGGGCTGCAGACAATTTCAGGTGGGAGATTGTTCCAGATACTAGGGAAGGGTGGGTTTCTATGGGAGTTTACTTGAGTAAGGTATCAAATATCTGTATCTTTTAGAGGGTTTTATGTAAGAAGGGAAGCTAATACGAACAAGATTGTTCTTTACTTTGTAGAATATAACAAGAGAGGTGATCTTTCTGCGCTTTTCTAGTGTAGGTAAGTTGAGATAGATAGATAGATAGATTGATGCAGAGACAGACAGGCGTGAAAATTTAACATCTTAATTTAATCATTTAGAAATAAATTTTGTTCAGAAAGAAATAAAATAATCCTGCAGGAGAGAGCCGCTAAAGTAGATCCCCGGTATAGATCCAACATTGCAATTTAAGTCGCAAATGTTTGTCTTGGCTTAATAACGCCTTCAGATTCGTGCAATATAAACTATAGCTTTTTTTTGTAAATGCACTGATCATATATATATATATATATATATATATATATATATATATATATATATATATATATATATATGTGTGTGTGTGTGTGTGTGTGTGTGTGTGTGTGTGTGTGTGTGTGAATTTTATTTTTGTGGATTTTATCAATGTGTAAATTTCGGGCTTTATTTAGTTTGAGAGTGATTTGCTGGAGTTTATACATCGATAAAATCCACAAAAATATAATTCATTTAAGAAATGAAGGTACTTTAATTTCATTTAAGAAAATGAAGGTATTTTTTTTTAACTTTCATTTAAGTATGAGCAACATCGGGTCACGAGGAAAGTAAGTAAACACGGAAGGGGATCATGTAAACTTTGCTCGGGAACCAATGTTGTTCATACTTCAAAGAACGTTGACTTAAATTTAGCCTTTTGACGTCATTTAATGATCACGTGACGTCGCTTGGAAGGCAATGGTCAGGAATCGATACAATTACCTAAGACCTTTCGTCCAAGACACCAAAGAGAAAGAAGCACGCGCTTAAAGCGACAGCACCACAATCAATACACTACAAGCAGAAAACCAGAAGGACAGTTTCTTTCCGAAAAATTGGCCAACTGCTATCCAAAATAAAAAAAAATCACCAAGAAATACATGCAAAGACATACAATGACAGATAGTAAACAAGAGGACCATGATGGTCCTCTATCGCTCACCTGAGCAAACAGATTTGCATACGTAATGTTGAAGTTTCAGCCAAGTTCACTGCTCTAAGATTCATGTATAAATTTTATAACCGTGCCCCCCACCCCCCTCCCACCCCACCGCCCATCCCCACCCCCACCCCCACCCCCAGCGGCCATGTTTTATCTTTTTAACGCATCTTGACTTAATCTTGAAAGAGGGTCACCAAAGGAACATTTCTGCCAAGTTATATTGAAATTGGTCCAGTGGTTTCTGACAAAAAGTTTTTAAAGTGTTTTATATCGTTATAAAGCCCTACCCACTAACGGCAATTTTTTTTTGACGAATCATGACAGCTTGAATAAACTTGGTAGAGGGTAACCAAAGGAACATTCCTGCCAAGTTAAACTGAAATCGGTTCAGGGATTTCTGACAAGAAGATTTTTAAAGTTTTCTATTTAGATATATAGGGAAAATAAGCCCCACCCCCTAGCAGGCATGTTTTTTGACAAATCAGGATTGCTTGAACATTCTTGGTAGAGGGTTACCAAAGCATTATTGAAATCGGTCAGGAGGTATTTGACAAGAAGCATTTTAAAGTTTTCTAATCAGATATATACGGAAAATAAGCCCCGCCCCCCTGGAGGCCATGTTTTTTGACGTATCATGAAGGCTTGAACAATCTTGGTGGAGGGTCACAAAAGCAACATTCTTGCCAAGCTACATTGAACTCGGTCCAACGGTTTTTTACGAGAAGATTTTTAAAGTTTTTTATATAGATATATGGGGGAAAATAAGCACCGCCCCTAGCGGCCATGTTTATTGACGATCATGACAGCTTGAACAACCTTGGTAGAGGGTCACGAAAGAAACATTCCTGCCAAGTTCTATTGAAATCAGTCCATTGGTTTCAGACAAGAAGATATTTTAGTTTTCTATATAGATATATAGGGAAAATAAGCCCCACCCACTACCAGCCATATTTTTTGACAAATCACGATTACTTGAACAATCTTGGTAGAGGGTCACCAAGGAAACATTTTTGTCAAGTTATAATGAAATCCGTCCTGTGGTTTCTGACAAGATGACTTTTAAAGTTTTCTCTATAGATATATAGGGAAGAAAACATAGCTGGTAGGGGGCGGGGCTTATTTTCCCTATATATCTACATAGAAAACTTTAATGATCTTTTTGTCAGAAACCACTGGACTGACTTCAATTTAACATTGCAGAAATGATTCTCATGTAACCCTCTATCAAGGTTATTCAAGCCGTCATGATTCATTAAAAAACATGGCCCCGCCCCCTACCAGCCATGTTTTTGACAAATCATGACAGCTTGAACAATCTTGGTAAAGGGTCACCAAAGAAACATTTCTGCCAAGTTATATTGAAATCGGTCCAGTGGTTTCTGACAAGAAGATTTATTCAAGTTTTCTATATAGATATATATAGGGAAAATAAGCCCCGCCCCTACCAGCCATGTTTTTTGACAAAAAAAAAGGTAAGAGAAAAGTCCAGGGAGTGCCACAATCACAAACCGCAGCCGTTCCCAGACCCCAAGAGGAAGAGGAAACCGACAAATCCAAACAAGCACAAACCGAACAAACGTACGAAAAGAATTAAGATTAGCTCTCTCTTCCCCAAGCGAGGTAATCGCAATACTAAAAGGTCTGAAAAACACAAGAACAAAATGACACACGGAAAGACATACAACAAATCGCCTCGTAGAATAAACCACAAAGCAGCAAAGAGTAAGACTAACACCGGGACCACCGCCTTAGAACGGTCAGTAGAGCAAACCACCGGGGGGTTTAAAGCACTTTTACAGCTAGCTAACTTCACCCTGGGTCCCAATGCTACTCTTAATACAGAAACACATAAAAATTCGGTTCGCATAAAGGCTCCCAACTCAGTCAATACATCAAAGCGAAAACATAAAAATCAAATTAATCACTATAATAAACAACCAGACGAGTACTCATGGATAATTCTACTGTATGCCAGAGTAAATGAAAACCAATAGTTGAACCACGGCGGGCCAAGCCAAAGACTTTTCATCAAGCCCCAACCCACTGGTTAAAGTTTTACGAAGAGACCGTCATTGAGTCCGAGGCCCGAACCGCCGTCGTGCAATTAAAGAGTGAAGCATAGCCATCAACAATGATTGGGTTGACAACTAGGCATGCAGTCTGACGCATAATATCCAGGCTATAGCCAATTCTTTGATAACGGTTAATAAGTTTTCTGAATTGCTCCGAAAAGTTAGATTTACCTACAATTTTTCTAAATCTGTACACTAAGTCACAGTAAAATTCTGGTTCCGATATACCTTGTTGCAGAAGTGTTTTCAGACTGACGCTATATTTTTTCTAACAAGGCACTGTGTCTGCGATAAAATTTCGAAAACGCCTTACGAAGTTTAAAATAACAATAGCCCTGCCTAAGAATGTGGCAGTAAGGGCTTTAGTATGGTAGTTAAAGTCATTAAGATTTGAAGAAGCTCTGGCGAATCTAATAAGTTGAGATATGTATACCCCATATGAGGTACGCCGGGGGACACCGCCATCCAGACAAGGGAAATTGACTATATCAAAATCAAAATCGTTCCGTTTATCATAAATTTTGGTGGAAACTGTACCATTAGATATACATAGATTAAAATCCAAAATAGGTGCCTCGGTATCGGAAGAATTTGCTCTATTTAATTGGAGTTCTGTAGGGTATATCCGGTCCACCAGTTGGTCAAAGTAAATATTGTCAATATTTAATAACTCATCAAGGTATCTTGAAGTTGAATTGAAAGCCTCAATAATGTCAGCCTGATTTTCACGTGAGAGGGGTGGGGGGGGGGGGCGGGGGTGGTTAAAGCACTTTTACAGCTAGCTAACTAAATCATGACGGCTTGAACAATCTTGGTAAAGGATCACCAAGGATACATTTCTGCCAAGTTATATTGAAATCGGTCCAGTGGTTTCTGACAAGAAGATTTTTTCAAGTTTTCTATATAGATATATAGGGAAAATAAGCTCCACCCCCTGGAGGCCATGTACTTTGACGAATCATGATTACTTGAACAATCTTGGTAGAAGGTCACCAAGGAAACATTTTTGCTAAGTTATAATGAAATCGGTCCAGTGGTTTCTGACAAGAAGATTTTTCAAGTTTTTCTATACAGATGGGAAAATAAGCCCCGCCCCCTGGCGGCCATGTTTTTTGACGAATCCAAATGGCTTGAACAATCTTGGTACAGGATCACCAAAGAAACATTTCTGCCATATTATATTGCAATCGGTCCAGTGGTTTCTGAAAAGAAGATTTTTTAAGTTTTCTATATAGATATATAGGGAAAATAAGCCCCGTCCTCCACCCCCACCCCCCCCCCACCCCCAGGCGGCCATGTTTTTTGACGAATCCAGATGGCTTGAACAATCTTGGTAGAGGATCACCAAAGGAACATTTCTGCAAAATTATATGGAAATCAGTCCAGTGGTTTCTGACAAGAAGATTTTTTAATTTTTCTATATAGCTTAATAGGGAAAATAAGCTCCGCCCCCTGGCGGCCATATTTTTTGACGAATCGAAATGGCTTGAACAATCTTGGTAGAGGATCACCAAAGAAACATTTCTGCAAAATTATACTGATATCGGTCCAGTGGTTTCTGACAAGAAGATTTTTATATATAGATATATAGGGAAAATAAACCTCGCCCCCTGGTGGCCATGGTTTTTTACGAATCCAAATGGCTTGAACAATCTTGGTAGAGGATCACCAAAGAAACATTTCTGCAAAATTATATGGAAATCGGTCCAGTGGTTTCTGACAAGAAGATTTTTAAAGTTTTCTATATAGATTATATAGTGAAAATACGCCCCGCTCCCTGGCGGCCATGTTTTTTGACTAATCCAAATGGCTTGAACAATCTTGGTAGAAGATCACCAAAGGAACATTTCTGCAAAATTATATGGAAATCGGTCAAATGGTTTCTGACAAGAAGATTTTTAAAGTTTTCTATATAGATATATATGGAAAATAAGCCCCGCCCCCTGGCGGCAATGTTTTTTGACAAATCCAAATGGCTTGAACAATCTTGGTAGAGGATCACCAAAGGAACATTTTTGCAAAATCATATTGATGTCCAGTGGTTTCGGACAAGAAGATTTTTAAAGTAAGCCACTGGGGAGGGAGGTGGGAGAGGGGTTTAAAGCACTTTTACTGCTAGCTAACTTCACCCTGGGTCCCGACGCTACTCTTAATACAGAAATACATAAAAATTCGGTTCGCATAAAGGCTCCCAACTCAGTCAATGCATCAAAGCGAAAACATAAAAATCAAATTAATCACTATAATAAACAAAGACGAGTACTCATGGTTAATTCGACTGTATGCCAGAGTAAATGAAAACCAATAGTTGGACCACGGCAGGCCAAGCGAAAGACCTATCGTCAAGCCCCAACCCACTGGTTACAGTTTTACGAAGAGGCCGTCATTGAGTCTGAGGCCCGAACAGCCGTCGTGCAATTAAAGAGTGAAGCATCGCCATCAACAATGATTGGGTTGACAACCAGGCATGCAGTCTGCCACTTAATATCCAGGCTATAGGCAGTTCTTTATTGTGGCACTCTTTGCACTTTTCTCTTACCTTTTTTATAACGGTTAATAAGTTTTCTAAATTGCTCCGAAAAGTTAGATTTTCCTACAATTTTTCTAAATCTGTACACTAAATCATCGTAAAATTCTGGTTCCGATATACCTTGTTGCAGAAGTGTTTTCAGACTGACGCTATATTTTTCTACCAAGGCACTGTGTCTGCGATAAAATTTCGAAAACGCCTAAATAAGTTTAAAGTAGTTGCGGCCATGGTACCTAAGCCATTAAAATAACGATAGCCCTGCTTAAGAAGTTAAGAAGTTTGGCAGTAAGTGCTTTATTCCGGCAGTTAAGGTCACTAAGATTTGAAGAAGCTTTCAGGTCACCTCGTAGAATAAACCACAAAGCAACAAAGAGTGATACTAACACCGGGACCACGCCTTAGAACGGTCAGTAAAGGGGGTGGGGGTGGGGGGGGGGGCGGTGGGGTTAAGCACTTTTACAACCGACTCACTTCACCCTGGGTTCCGATGCTACTCTTAATCACAACCAACTAGTAAAACAGAAAGCAAAATGGGCAGCTGTTGAAGATGACTTAAATGCTAGCATCACAACACAACTGGTAAAACAGAACGCAATTAAAGTGGGCAGCTATTGAAGACGGTGACCACAATGCTAGCATCACAATACATATAGAAGAAAGAGTGCTGCCAGCATTCCAACAGATGATCTTATTCGTCCAATTAGGCGCAGTAGAAATCGTCACTCATTGACTTTTCAGACCTCCCGCTACAAGAACTGACACTTACAAGGGCTCATTCTTCCCTCAAATAATCAGAGATTGGAATGCCCTTCCAGGTTCGATCATTACCTCTGCTGAAGAGTGAGAGCTAGGAACTAACTTCCCATATTACAGGTCCTGGTGAATGAATGCCATTAGACGTATCACCAGTAAAATTTTGATTCTGAGAAAAAAAAAAAAAAAAAAAAAAAAAAAAACAGCGATGCGGGAACCACAAAACTACAAAGAGTAAGAACAACACCAAGACCATCGCCTTAGAACGGTCAGTAGAATAAACTACCGGGGCTACAAAGGGGACAGGGGGCAGGGGTAGTTCACAAATCCTTCCATCACGATTTTATTGAAGCTGGTATACTTTTTGCAAAATTCTGTGCATAAACTGAATGTCAGTGAGACTAACATAGATTGCCGGGATGTCTCACGTAAGAATTCAAAGAAGTATTATTGAGACATATATGAAGATACAAATTTATCCAAACGTCAAATAAATGACAACAAACTGCATACATACTCAAAAATGAATTGATATTACTGTTTGCAAAAATATTGGATTTTTTGGCTTCCAAAATCGTTAACAAAAGAACTTACAAAAAAAATAGAATTACAAATGTAGTGCTCATGATTTATTAATTGAACGTGGCCGCTACTTCAGACCTGGCTTCAGAACAAGAATTCCATGTGAGCAGCGATGGAAGACAGGGAAAATTTTCCCTGTTATGTAGAAAATATACAAATTTGCAGATTGCATTGTTTTATAAATTACATTTAAACCCAGATAGCATGACAACGTTGGGCCAACGTAGTATTTTGTTTAGTCAATCCGTTGGGCCAACGTTGTAAAATAACGTTGGCCCAACGTTAACTTGCTCGTTGGGCCGCCGTAGGGCCAACGTGTTGGCGCAACGTTGGGCCAACGTAGGACATATTTGACGGGTAACATTAAAACAACGTTATGCCAACGTACATTGTATACGTTGGCTCAGCGTATACTGACATATCAGTTGTCAACTTGGACGCAAAATAATGTTTATATCCGTATCAAACATGAAAATTTTGTCCGCATCAAACACTGTAAAGCATTTTTTTCAACTTTAACCTATAAAGTCATAAAATTTTAAGTCGAGAAAAAATTAATTACAAAACAACCTCTATAAAAGGAGTGTTTGAGTTTTAAACAAAAACTGTGTTAGTTAAACATATGTGCTATATCCAGTCAAAAATGTATAGGTTGTTTATAAGAAAAAAATGACATGTCATTTTTTCTATATAATCTATACATTTTTTAACAGTGTTATATCCAAATTTGTGTTATAAATGTCATTTTTCTATATAATCTATACATTTTTGAACCGTGTTATATCCGAATTTGTGTTATAATGCACTGTGGTAAAAAGAGGTTACTGTTTCCATATATATTTACCGACTGAGGTTCAATAATACTGTCCTACATCCAAGTTGCCAAGCGATATATCGATCAACATCTGTTTCGAAGAAATATCTTAGAGTTGTTGTTGGGCCAATCTGAAAATAAAAAGAAATATAAAGTAATATTCTCCTCCAGTATTATTTGTTTATTATTTGTCAGTTTATATAATCATCTTTATGAATAATTGAGGTGAATGTTTTTTTGTGTGTGTTTTTTTGTTGTTGTTTTTTTGTTGTTTTTTTTGGGGGGGGGGGGGGGGGGGAGTTGTTGTTGTTTTTTCATTTTTTATCATTTTTTGATTTTACAAAAAAAAAGTAATTTTCATTCACTTTTTTAAAACATCATTGTTCAACTTACACATAAAGCTTAGCAACATAAACAAGATGTTGTCTAATAGCCAGCTATAAAGACACTAAAAAGCAGATTCTGGTGTTTATCTTCCTGGTATTAATTATACATTGATAATGGCTAACACAAACATAACTCTCTGGGGTATTATGTTTCATTATAATTGATGTTATAACCTGCACGTGATGAATAGTCAAAGACAGTATCATAATTAGATTTATTGATGAAGCATTTCTTATCATATTTTGTATGCGGAATTAAACTAATAAAAGAGGAAAACCTCAACTTTCATTATTTTTACATTGCAAGAAAAACAAATGTTTTATCAATATAAAAACTGTATTTTTTTTTTTTTTTTTTTTTTTTTTCAGAATGTAGGATTTCGAACAAGACAAGATGGCTCTATTTTTCTTCCTTTTGAAAATTAAAGAAAAACTACAAATATTGTAACATTTTCATTTATTTATCCATTCAAAAATTTAATCATGATATATTTTCATTATTAAATGAATCTGCGGCTTGTGTATCTTTTAAAAAGTGTGCATCATATATCAACGTTTGGCCAACGTAGATCCAACGTTATCACATAAACAAAAAGCATGGGGAAAATATGCGTCTAAATACATACGTTGGGCCAACGGTGGCCCAACGTTAGTGCATAAGACTTATTTTTCTCTGGAATTTGTCAAATTTGTATGATGTTGGCCCAACGTTGGCGCAATGTTATACATATGATGCCACCGGTTAGCCAGCTATCCGACCATATTTCAACCATACTTCAACGTTGGGCCAACGTTGTCATGCCAGTTCTGGAACCCAATACTAATGTATGTTTTAAATTATTTTATGAATTAATAAACCCCAGCAGTGTTGTGGACACAAAACGTATTTGTAGATTTATTCATGAGGCATTAGAATTAAAGTAGTAGTATTGTTTGTTTTTTTCCCTTTCGTATCCTGTTTATTGTTCATGTGAATGGCGAAACTGTATTCTATTCTATTTCATTTTATTCTTCATAAAATAGGTTCACGGTTTTTACCGAATACCGTATTATTGGATCTGTGGCGTGTAACTAAAATGGCTGCCCTTGTCGGACGTGCGACGAAGGAGGTATTGTTGAAAGCGCATAGTTCACTATGTGGGCAGCAGGTATGTTGTATTGAGAGACTTATACATTGCTCATTTAGTAGCGCAAATGCTGTACTCGTTATGACCTTTTATTATTGGCAGTTATTTAATAAAATTGAATTCAAGTAAAGAGCGACGAAGTCCTTGAAAGAAACTTATTTCATAACGGTCGAAAGTTATGTAAAGTACGACGCATACTCTGAGATGTTATGTATGAAGTCACTTCCACCAGTTAACATATGTCCATTTTATATCAGCTTCCCATTTACCATAAGGAAAAACAACCCTGTAGCGACGACCTTTGCGTTAATTTGAACGTGTATCCGAACGTTACATAACTTCGGAAAATTATATAATTTAAAATTAATACTGTCTATGAATAAATGATAATATTAATCCCCTAAACTTCTCTAATGCCACAGATACATTATAATCAATTAAATTCAACCAAACATATTAAATGATTCAGTACATAATTTGAATTAAAGGCACTGCCTTTGATACTCAGCCAACTGTTTTTTTTTTTCTGATATATGATTTGAGAGCAGTTTGTTTACAAAGTAGGCCACACACACTGGGGTCAACTGAGGTCAAGTGATATGTTTGGTACTTTTTTTTTTGTAGTTTTTGATTAAATTCAGCAGAGCTTGTAATTATTCAAAAGCAACTTTAATTAGGTTTATCAATAGTAATTTCTCAATTTTGTCTTGTTAATTATTTATTGCTCTGCTTACCATGATGCTAAATAAAAGATGGCACATGACTTAAAACCAAGTTTGCCTCGAGATGCCACAGGAGATTTGGATGCCTGACAGCCTCTCTACAGCTGTTTGAGAATTGTTGGAGAAAGTTAGCCAACTCGGACTACTATCAACAGCATTCCCATTTATTGCAGAGGGTTTTTACCCCCAAAAATTGTCTTGTGCCCCATAAAATGATGTCTCGATATGCTGCAATATACTGGGGTAACAAAAAAAAAAGAAAAATCAGGGAAGATTTACCACCAGTTTCAAAAGGCAGTGGGAACCCTGGTCAGTCAGGAGCGTAACTTCTACACACAGATTATTATTATTTTTTTTTTATCTTAAAAGATTAACAGTTTTTCTACAGTTTGTGGATTTAACTTGTTTCACATATTTTTTAGTTTGTGCCATTATTTCACCTTCTGATTGCAGACTTACAGCAATTTTCATGGGTAAGCGGTTAATTTTGTATAAGCGATCTGTTATGTAACTTTATGATCAAGCAATAAATATTTGTGTGCATTATTTAGAAATGTGTCTGCAGGGTCTTTGAAGTTAATGAAAAATATACTTTTTTTTCTCCAAGTTATTTTCAATAACCTAAATAAGTTGAAACCTTCAGCCAAATGAAAGTTAACTCTTACTGAAAGGAAGTTTACTTTATAGTTGAATTTTATCTTTACCAAGCTATAATCTTCACAAAATTTTAACCTTTACAAGTTATGCTCCTGGCTGACTGCCCTTTCAACATCCTTAGGAAAGTTGTTTTTGCCTGGCGCTGTACACAGAAGATTGAAATTTGCAAATTTTTGTAATGAGTGCCATTTTTCAATGTACACAAAAAGGTTTATTCTGTTCATTGGTTTAAAAAAAAAAAATGAATATTTTCATTTTTTTCTCATGTATAGTAAAAATGGCTGCAAAAATATGCAGTTATTGGTAGGGTAGGTAAACTTGAGCCAGGTTTTCAACAAGTTCCCATTGTTCAAAATTTCTGAAATCTTCACGATATTGTTATGGAACATCAATAATTTAAAATCCATAAAGAAAAAGAAAAAATGTTACCAAATAAAAATTGGCGGAAAATCAAGTTTACAATATAGACCACTATAAACACTGAATCACACAATAAAATCATTTGATACCTCTCAGTCATAAGCAGAGTAAGTTCTAGCCTCGTTTATGGTTGGCAGAATGTTGTTATGTTATGCAGGCACTAAAATGGCCGATTTTTTTTTTTTTTTTTTTTTTCAGAAGAAAGCAGCAGCTTTCTTACATCAAAAGTTTATTTTAGAAGAGAATCTCATCGACTGATCGTTTAAATGTCATAACCACAAATGTTAAGACATATTATTAAAATGGTTACCATAGAGCCAATATTACAGTTGCACTTGCCGGCTGATATCGGAAAAATATCATTAAAACAGTTGTATTTATCTTAGGAAAAGCAGTCAAATTGCTTCTTAAAGCCTTTTTTTTTAAACACAAAATAAAATGTGAGTGAATATTAACAAAAAGGAATTATTTGTCCAAGTAAAGTATGGATTGAATCAATTGGTTTTGATGTAATGGGAAATGTTTGTGCCAGGCTGTCAGCCATAATTATTGTAGGTCATGTGGCCTAATATTGCAATCACATGGTCAGTAGCTCGGACGAAAACAATAACATTGAAGTGGTCTATAGAAATTGCATAGTTCAGAACCATTTTTTGAGCATAAAATTAACTTTACAGTAAATATTTGGAAACAAAGCAGAGAAACAGAAAATACAAATGGTTCCTGATAAGACATCGTCAATCAAAAATCAAAGTTTTCATTTAGAATAAAATGCCAAGCAAGAAATGTCTTTCCGAAGGATGTTGAAAGCATAGTAGTCTGCTTTGGACATCTTTCAGAAAGTCGTTTTTGTGTGGCACTTTACTCAGGATAAGTAAATAAGCAAATTTTTGTCACCATTCAATGCAAAACCTTTTGTCAGACAGTGCTCTAGCTAAGATTTGAAGGTGGAGGAGTGTTAGGAAGAGCAACTTTTGCACAATCTTACAAGAAAGAGGACAGCATGGATCATGTGATATGCTTAGTATCAGGACATGTTACAAAATATCCCATTCCACAATAAATGCCTCAAACTAGAATACACATAAAGCTCCCCTTTAAACATTTGTAACTTTTTTAATTTTGGTCCAATTTTCATGAAATTATCACCAAAATGTAGTTTTCTATGTCTGGATTTGAAAAAAGACAGAAGACAGCTTAAGGATAGAGGGGTGGCAGAAGAGGCCAAAAGAGGCGTCCACCCCTCTGTATAGGGCTAACAGTCAAGCATTGTCATGACTGCCTATGCACAAAATGTTTTATTCTATTTAGTTGTTTTAAAAAAAAAAATCAAAAAACTCTATTTTTCCCCATAGCCTACAGTAAAAATGGCTGCAAATTATGCAAAAATCTGAAGGGAATGTAGTTTTGATGCAGGTTTTCAACAGGTTCCACTTGTTCAAAATATCTGGAATTTCACAATATTGTAAATGTAATGGAACATCAGTAATTCAAACAGTGAAGAAAAGCAAAAAATAAGTTCTAATGATTTTTTTTTTTTTTTTTTTTTGCAAAAATCCGAAGTACTAAAGTACTATACATGTAGATATTGCATAGGTTAGACCCATTTTTCGCCATAAAATTAATTTTACAGTAAATATTTGAAAACAAAGTGAAGAAACAGAAAATGGTATCTGATAAGATATGATCAATCAGAAGAAAATATTTTCATTTAGAACAAAATGCCCAGTGAAATATGTCTTTCTAAAGGATATCAAAAGAACAATTCCTGAGCTTACCAGGTGAACAATACCTGGACTTACCAGGTTTCACTAATGGATACAGTAAGATACATGTACAATATAGTGCACAAAACTGAAACTTTTACTCATTGAAACTTGGCTCCATATTCCCAAGCTATTTGTAAATTATTCCACCATAAAATTGCAATGGGTACATCTTTATGTATTTTATGGTAAGTAGATGTATGACATAAAAAATTCAGAAAACTGCTATTTTTCCCCAGTCGAAGGGAATCAGTTATCGATAAAAATATAATAAACATAATAAATCACTGATCAAAGCAAACATGAAATATATCTACATGTAGATACCTAACACCATTGTCATAAAATCAGGATGTTGTCTGCTGCATTTGTCATAGGAACATTATGGTTACACACTTACTGATCTAGTCTATTGGTACTGATCACAAAAGAATCAATGTGAGGAAAATTGCTTAATAAAAATGTAAAGTTCAATGAAAATGTTTATCCCCTAAATTTGATTTCATTGCTGAAATACAAAATTTCATTGAGTATTTTTACATTTTTACCCACTCACCCAAACCAACTCACCCACCCTGTTCTCCAAAAATAAAAAAAAAAAAATAAATAAAAAAATGCTGAAATTCCCTTTATGGTAAATGTCCCAAAATTTTGAACACCTTATTCCATACATTTCTTACCTAAATTCTGCTTTTTATGTGGTTGTTTCTTAATGGAATGGCAAACAGTGTAGATCCTGATCAGACTGCAGTCTCATCTGAGTGTACTGTTTGCACATGCCATTTTGTGAGAAATATTGTGTATGAAATTTTAGGACATTTACTGTACTCACTCTTATCTGGAGGTCTGAAGATGCGTATAATCAGTAGCCACAACATGCTTTCCTGGAAAAGAATACATCCATACAACAGATAAGACACTTTTTTCATCTAAAACATACAGATATCTTTCTTATTTCTTGATGAAAACATATGTTGTGGGTACTCATTAGAAGCGCCTTGGCGAGGCGCTTCTAATGAGTACCAAAATGTATATTTTGATCGAGAAATAAGAAAAAATTTTATGTGGATACCCCCTCTTATCTGTAGCTATGCTAGCACTCTGGGTAAAATTTTCTGCAAACAAAATTCTGAAATACTTTACTTTTTTTCCCAGGAAACAGTTTTCTAGGAAAAATAAGATAAATATAACCAGTTTCTCATCTGGTGAATTCTCCAAGAGAGTGGTTAAGATTAAAAAAGTGTCTTATTTGGTGCTATTAGCTATGTCCTATGAGTACATGTATTCTTATTATTATAGTAAGATTCAGTCAAAAAAAGTGTGAATAAAATTATAAATCTTTCTTTTTTTGTTTTCATTTCCAGGCTAGATCTTTATCATTCTCAGGGTTCAAGAATCTTTCAAAAGGAAAGAAAATAGTAAGTATATAATGCAAGTGTTTATATCCCTGGCATACATTTTTGAGTGCCATGGGGTATAATGTTTTCATCATTCCATCCACCCATCTGTCTGTTCAAATACGAGTTAACATTTGCAACAAAGTTTTGCTTTATTTTTATCATTTTGTATTTGCTTATATTTCTAAAAACCTTGATTTGAAATCGTTGGTATTTAACATTTTGTTAATGTTACTACTGCATGCATAAAATTAGATGACATCATCTGTCTGCTTGCTGCTGCTGGCTGAAGTTCAAGATCACAAATTTTAAAACTATGTGATTTAGATATTTCTAGAGAAAATGCCTAAACTATTGTAAACAGTGGAACCCTGATCAAATGGTGCATTCTGATCTAGGTCTCCACTGTTAGCCAGTAACCATTTTGGGGGTCTGCAAACTAAAATGGGTTAACATCATGTCAGTGTTATTAATTCATTTATACATGTAGGTTAACATCATGCCAGTGTTATTTATTAATTTATTTATTTGCTTTTATTTCTGAGTCTTCAAGTTTTTGAAAAGTGATTTAATATGACTACTTATAAATGAATATGAATCAAATGAAATCATCTTGCTATTGCTGCTGACTAAAGGTCAAGGCCTTAGGATAAAAAAAGAAAATGTTAAATTGCTTCCCTTTGCAAAATTGGTAACTTTCCTTTGTCTTATTAGTGAGGAGAGACAATAAATTTAGGTCTAGTTGTTTTGTTTTGTTTTTCCAGTTCAGATTTGACCATGTTAGTTTTGTATTAAAAATTCAGACTGAGCAAACAATGCAAGGTCTACACTGTTTACCATTCCTTCAGCAGTTTTATTGCTACATTATCTGGACCCCAACAGTAGTGTTATAAGCAGGTTGTGGTGTACCACACTTTGAGGGTGAGTGCAAGACTGTAGTACAACTCGGATATCCCTTTGAAACCCTTGTTTAGGGGCAACTTTGACCCCTTTGTAAACAATGCAAATTTAGGTGCCATTGCTCATACGAGCAATGGCACCTAAATTTTCATTGTTTACAGAAAGAAATGTTGTAATCTTCATCATAACCTCTTCATGGTGAGGAGATTAAGTTTGGGAAAAAACAACCATCTGACTTAATGCAGTCTTGTGCTTAACCCTCGACTACTGTCTTGTCTTTGTATTTGATAGGCATGGATAGCACTTGGTACAGTAACAGCTGGAGGAGTTGGATTTGCTGTTGCCTTGAACCAGGCAGTATATGCTGGTGACCTATTATTACATCCGCCATCCTATCCATGGAGTCATAGTGGCTATTTCCAGTCATTTGATCATGACAGGTAATTATCATGTTATTGTGACTGCCACAAAACATAGCTCCAGATTAGACACTTTCTTTTTTTTTTTTTTTTCCAAGCCTAAATTACTAATATGTTTGTTATTTGACTGCAAAAACGTACATTGTGATAATCGTTTGAAGCGCCTTGCCGAGGTGCGACCATTGAGTACTCACAACTTATGGTTTTGTGGAGAAATAAGAAAAAATATTATGTGGATACCCCTTCTTATCTGGGGCTATGATAAAAGGATGCACTAAAATAGTTGTTTTTTTCTCTCAGTGAGACCCTTAAGTTAACGTAGGTCTAGATAAGAGTGGATATCAGGTCAATAATTTTCTTATTTCTCCACAAAAATATATGTTGTGGGCACTTCTAATGAGTACCCACAATATATGTTTTAGTGGAGAAATAAGAAAAATATTAATTCTTTTGGATTGAAAAAAGCATCTTATCAAGAGCTACATGTATGGTTAATGATTATGTTTTGGTGGAGAAATAAGAATACTCACCTGGAAGCATAGCACTAGATGTGAGGACTATCCAGATAAGAAATATTTCACACACATACGCATGCATGCGCACATACACATACACACACACACACACACACACACACACACACACACACACACACACACACTTCCTATGTTTTCCAGGAGAAATAAGAAAATAAGAAAATTAAATACACTTCAGGGCCCAGTTGTTCAAAGCATCGTTAGCTTAACGAGCTCGTTAAGGGTCATTTCGTTAACTGTTTTAGCAGATTCAATATACAATATTCTGATATTTTTTGCTGAAAAAATGTGAGTAGCTTTTGCACTGCAAAAGCTACTCACATTTTTTCAGCAAAAAATTTCAGCATATTTGCGTATCACTCAATGCAAATTTAAACGAATCGTTAACTAACGATGTCGTTAGCTTTGAACAACTGGGCCCAGATCTCCAGATAAGAGTGAGTAAAGGATATTTTATTTTAGCATTATTTGAAAATAAGCTTTGAAGTTGAAGCTGAGATGATGGTTGTGGTGGGTGAATACTTAATGAAATTTTGGATTTTAATTTTGAAATCAAAGGTAGTGGGTAAACATTTTCAGTGGACTTTACAACTCTGCAAAGCTATTTTCTTGTCCTCAGATTGATTCTTCTGAGTGGCTAGCACTCGCAACTTCAACTCATGAGTTACCAGGTTTGAATCCCAGTGCTGGCAGAATTCAGCTCATGACTGTACGGCCCTTCATTGTACAGAGTTTTTCATTATCATCCTTTTATCATCTCAGTATGACTCAATAATGTTGAAAAGAACACCAAAGCCTGATTATCATCATATTGATTCTTTTGTAAGCAGTACCAGTACATTAGATCAGAAAGAGTCCAATGACAAGTGCAGCAGACTACATCCTATTTTTATGCCCCCACAATCAGCATTTTGCTGGGGGCATATTGTTTTTAGGTTTTTCGTACGTAGGTACTGCGTACCGGAGCAAGTGTGTACATGTATGTAGTATGTGATCCTGTTAGACTCGAATTTAGGCATTTGTACCAGGTTGAAACTGAACTTTTATTTAAGGTAGCAACTTGAAACTTTGTTTGAAAACTTATGCCTGTGAGTATTGTAACAACATACTTGAGTCTTTCCATCATGACCTATATTTCATGGTCCAATGGTTTTGTACTTTAGCTTAATTTACAAGGTTAAGCTCTTTATAAAAGTATAATCTGATCTTTATTGATGATATTGTGTTGAAATTGTTTATCTTGATGGCATTTGAAATAATTTGGCAGAAGTGTAAACCATCATGAGACAATGTGTCGTGCACAACACCCAGGTTTATAGCACCATGGTTAAGGTAACACTTAGAGGTCAAAAATAAAAAGAAAAGAATCTGTTTTTCGTGTCCGATCCATAACTTTATCATTCCTTGATGGGATTTAGAAATTATTTTGCAGGAATATTTTCTATCATAAGACGATGTGTCACAGGCAAGACTCAGGTCTATAGCTCAAGGGTAAAGGTCACACTTAGAGGTCAAAGGTCAAAAATAGGATCTGTTATTCCATAACTTTGTCATTCCTTGATGGATTGAAATTACTTTGCAGAAATGTTGACCATCATAAGACAATGCGTCACGCTCAAGACCCAGGTCTATAGCTCCAAGGTAAAGGTCACACTTAGAGGTCAGATGTCAAAAATAGAATCTGTTTTTCTTGTTCAACTTCATTTTTTGCAAAATGCTTGTCTGCGTGAGGATGGCCCCTGGGTGGGGACATCTGTGGCCTATTGACACATTTCTAGTTTGTTGGTGTTTGTGTTTTTAGAGAATATAAGGCATGGCATTCACATGTGAATTCTGCCTAGAAAATCAGCCATGGTAGCTCTTGTGAATTAGCAGACAATTCACATGCAATGTCAAGACTTATTTTTAACCAGTTATCAATTTTAATTCACATGAAATGTCAAGTCCTTATTTTTCTGAACAATTCCCAAATTAGTTTTAATGTGCTAATCATTATTTTTTTTTTATTTTTTTTTTTTTTTAAGAGTCTTACGACATGATAGCCGTAACAAAGGAATGAAGCATAGCTGAAAAAATATTCCGTCTTTCCTGGGAATCGAACCCGGTCTTCCCGGTTAAAAATCCAGTGCTCTAACCACTGAGCCAAAGAGTTGACTCCCTGACACAGTTGTCAGAGATTGAATATATACTTAGAAGCTATGCGTAATCTGCCAAGGCAGATAATCGAAGGTAGGAGTGCTCGGTAGTAACACTCCCCCTCTTCAAGGAAGTCATCATTTATGATGACGTGAAGCCATTTTCGGCGAAATAAAGTCCAATCCCGGACGAGCCCCCATCTTACGACATGATAGTCGCAACAAAGGAATGAAGCATAGCTGAAAAAATATTCCGTCTTTCCTGGGAATCGAACCTGGTCTTCCCGGTTAAAAATCCAATGCTCTAACCACTGAGCCAAAGAGTCGACTCCCTGACGCAGTTGTCAGAGATTGAATATATACTTAGAAGCTATGCGTAATCTGCCAAGGCAGATAATCAAAGGTAGGAGTGCTCGGTCGTAACAAGAGAAATTAAGGCTTGAAATTCCATGTGAATCATCTGCTGCTAAGACTGCTAGGCAGACAATTCATATGAAATGACAAGTCTCATTTTTTCTAAAAAGTAAGAAAATCAATTTTTAACTTGTCTCCTACAAGGTTGCTATAGAGTTTTAAGGTTTAAGCCACATGTCATCAAAAGCTTCTGTATGTTGATAATTTTTATACTGTCTGTGTTTCAGTATGCGTCGAGGCTATGAGGTTTACAAGCAGGTGTGTGCGGCCTGCCATAGTCTCCAATATGTCTGCTTCAGAAACCTTGTTGGAGAAATTATGACAGAAACTGAGGCAAAAGCCGAAGCTAAAGAGGTAACTATTTTTAAATGACCTGCTGGAAAAGATGGTTACTTTATGAAGAAAAGGCTCTAGCTTACTTGTAGAAAGTATAGGTAGAGCTATAGTAGTCACCACAATATTGTCTTAGTTTTTGGTTAAAGTTTTTAACCCTTGTCCAGCTGAACACGGATATACCCTGCCTTTCAAACAGTGTAGATGCAGATCAGTTAGCTTCTGAAGAAGCCAACTGATCTTGATCTGCACTGTTTGCCATTAAGTATGTGAATTTATATCAACAATCTGGATCAAGTAATCTGACTGGCTGAAAATTAGAAGTGGGCGTGGTATCTTTTTATTCAGCATGACAAGGGTTATACGACCTATATCTCCTGAACCTGTGGATGGAAGTAGTTCATACTTGCCCTAATGTTAGATTCTGGTCTGAAGTTTTATACTGCTCAGATTCAGGTCTGAAGTTTTATACTGCACCATCCCAACCCACATGAGTGATCTTGAGGTCAAGGTCACCGACTTAGAAAAAAAATAATGTTAAAGTTTTTGGTTAAAGTTTTTAAACAGCTTTATCTCCTGAACCTTTGAATGGAAACAGTTCTTACTTGCCCTGATGTTAGATACTGGTCTAAAGTTTATGCTGTACTATCCAAACACACATGAGTGACCTTGAGGTCAAGGTCACAAACTTAAGAAAAAAATATATATTTAGAGCTACACTGTCCTGCAACAGCTCTGATATGATTTTTTTTTTTTTTCTCAAACAAATAAGATTATATTTAATATGATTCATCTACTAAGTGGCCAATTCACATGAAATGTCAAGCCTTATTTGCTCTGAAATATGAAAAGAAAATAGAATAGAATGCTTGTTTTTTTTAAGAACAAAGTACCATTTTTATGTAATAAGTAAAACATAATCTCTAACTAGCTTTAGACAGAATTAGCAGATGTCCCATTAGTGATGATACTTCAAAATGCCAGTCACAACAACAGCAGAAGGCATTCCAAATCATTTATTCTTATTTGTCTTAATGAGAATGTAAGGCTTGAAAAATCGTTAAATGTCTGCCTAATAGAATATTTACATGAAGTTTTCTCTTAAAAATAAAAATGATAAAAAATATTATTAACCCTAGTCCTGCTGTACCAGGATATGCCCTGCGTTTGCAAACAGTGTAGATCCAGATCAGTTGGCTTCTTAAAAGCCAACTGATCTGGATCTGCACTGTTTGCCATTCAGTACTTGAATTTGTATCAACACTCTGGATCAAGTACTCTGATTGCCTGAAAATTAGAAGCGGACGTGGCGTCTCGATTTATTCAGCATGACAAGGGTTAAGAATGTTGTCTGCTTAATTTTTGAATGCTGCTTTAAGAGTTAATGCTTAATCTTTACGTTTAGCAGAGTAGTTAGTGCTCTTGACTTAGGGTCATGAGGTCCCAGGCTAGAATCCAGCTAAAGGTGGAATTCAGCTTGACAGTGTTTCATTGAACAGAACCTTTCATTATCACCATTCCATCTTCTCGGTATGATTCTAATGTTGTTGAAGGTGACAAAAAAAAAAAACAACACTAAACCATCCCCTTAACCTTTACCACTCTCTGGGCTTGGTGGCTCAGTTGGATGTGCATCAGACTAGTGATCAGGAGGTTGCAGGTTCAGTCCCCACCAGGTCCGGCAACATTCTTTGGTGGAGATCAGTAATGAAATTCTCTCCCTTCCAATGATTCATATTGGAAATTGTCAGTTTCTGGCAAAAGAATGTGCACAAGTACTGGCTTAACTACTTAGAGGACTAAACCTCCCTAAAAAAATGTATGGTCAGGTAAACTGACCACACCAGACATGACCTTAATTGGTTGACTTGACCGTAAAACCTCAACACAAACAAAAAAACACTCTCTAGGCTAATTCAGAAGGACATATTAATGAGATTTTTCCCAGAAAACAGGACTTGACATTTCATGCAAATTATATCGAATCTGATTTTCTGGGGAAAAAGAGAAAAATTTTGCCCCGATTGCAAAGTGTTAAATTATTTTCCGGGAAAAAGACTGGTATTCTGTAACAGTCTTAACCAAGGACAGCAGTTGTAATGAAATGACAAGCCCTGTTTACAAGGAAATAAAAAAAAAACAATTCTTAAATGCTTAGAATGTTTGGTAAAATGGGAATTTTTTTAGCAGACAGCATTTTGAAATATTTTTCTTATCTTTTCTAGAAAACAGGCCTTGACTTACCATGCAAATTGTCTCCATAGTTTGCATGAAATGTCAGAGCCCATTTTCACACGTTAGAATTGCCTTAGTGAGGTAATGAGACCCTACAGCAGGGCTCGGGAAAACCGGAAAAATAGCCGGTCTGGACCGAAATTAAGAATTCTGGACCGATTTCAAACACCCCAAAACGCTAATAAATCGGTCCAACAGGTTTGTGCCTTGAACCCCATTTTTCCCCAACCAACCAATTTTCACGAATCAATGATGTCTAAAAAATCACAAACGGTCAAGTCTTCCCAAACTGACAACGTCCGCGCACCATTTAAATGCGATATTATGGTAGTTAAAAGGCTCTAAACGGTCTTTTGACATGTATATTGGAGAGACAGCTGAATAACGGCAACCTACCGCAGCACAAATTAATTACGTCACTATCCAAACATTGTCAAAAAATCAACACTTCACTGACCTTTGTGCGGTAAACAAGCGATTAACACGAATCATCAGTAACGGTAGTCTGATAATTAATCCGTTTGTGTGACACGTGTGAATACACTGAGACTGCAAAACATCCAGGTGCAGTCGGCGTGTCCAAAAGATCAAAGGTCGCTTTACTGAGAGTGATAAAAGAATGCACCGCTTGAACGCACCCGTTTTCTTCCTCTTCTTTTTTGTTTTGATCAACACGGTTTGTCGGTCCCAGATTCGATAAATGAATTCCCAAACCGTGTACGTCCTGATCAGATGTCGCATACAACGGCATCTGATCTGGGTATTATTGATTGCCTTTTTTTATTAGTCCTAATTAGGTCCATGAAAGTCGTTTCGTTCCGTCTCTCCTGTTTCCCGCCGTCTTCGCGCTTATGCAAGACGGGAATCAGTTGTTTATAAATAGTTTAGGAAAACCCTGCGGAGGTGGAAGTAACAACAAAACCGTTTTTGTTTTTGTTTTTTTTTCTTTCTTTTTACATACCTGACTGTATTTATTGATGACGCCAGTTGATCATGCTCGTTATACCCGGACTTCCTTCATATAACGGAGTTGAGGTATATTATTTAAAAGGAGTTATAGGACTGCTGATTGTCATTAGTTTTCGTGATATGTGATATATACTTTTTTTTTTTTTTTTTTTTGGAAATGGGCTCATTGATGACGTCATCGTCATCGGCTGGACCGATTCAGATTTCAAAATTTCCAGAGCCCTGCCCTACAGTATAGGTTTTCATGGAGAAATAATAACAATATTATGTGGATACTGTCTCTTTTCTGGAATAATACCTTTTTCCCAATGACCCCTAGGTCAAGTCCATATTTCATATATTTTCATATTGTTGACAAGCATGATATCAGGGGAGCTTTCCTGTCCAGCAAGAGGTCTAATCTGGAACTATACCCTTATCTGAAGTTGCTTAAGATCACTAACTTTCATTGTGATTTCTACAGGCCATGATAACAGATGGACCCAATGAACAAGGCGAGATGTTCCAGAGGCCGGGAAAACTGTCGGACCGTCTCCCGTCACCATACCCAAATGATGAGGCAGCAAGAGCAGCTAACAACGGTGCACTACCTCCTGATCTCAGCTATATAGTTAGAGCCAGACATGGAAGAGAGGTATTTACAGTCCAACCTGCTTGTAACAGTCAAACAAGGGAATGCACATAATTAATTTCTGTGGAGAGGCAAAAGATATAGTACCATAGTACCTTTCTGTAGAGAGGCTAAATATATAGTAGCCGGCCTCAGTGGCTCAGTTGGATGCGCCGTCCGGTCGAAACATTCTTTCGTTGAGATTGATCATGAAATATTTTCTACGGTCATTCTCTCCCTTCCGCTGATTCAAGAAGGGCAGTTGTCAGTTTCTGGCAAAAGAATGTGCACAATACCGGTTAACCGCTTAGAGGACTAAGCCTGCCCAGTAAACGTGTGGTTAGGTAAACTGACCGCGCTCAACATGACCCCATTGGGTTGACTGGGCCGTAAAACCTCAACACAAACAAAATAAATATATAGTACCTTTCTGTAGAGAAGCTTAATATAAAGTGCGTAGATATGCTTAATATACATGTATAGTACCTTTCTATAGAGAGGCTAAATATATAGTACCATTCTGTAGAGAGGCTAAATATATATCTTTCTGGAGAGAGGCTAAATATATAGTAAGTTTCTGTAGAGAGGCTACACATATAGTATCTTTCTGTAGACAGGCTAAATATACAGTAGCTTTCTGTAGAGAGGCTAAAATTTATAATAGTCTTCTGTAGAGAGGCTAAATATATAGTACCATTCTGTAGACAGGCTAAATATATAGTAGCTTTCTGTAGAGAGGCTAAATATATAATACCATTCTGTAGACAGGCTAAATACATAGAGCCTTTCTGTAGAGAGGCTAGAATATATAGTAGCTTTCTGTAGAGAGGCTAAAATATATAGTAGCTTTCTGTAGAGAGGCTAAATATATAGTACCTTTCTGTAGACAGGCTAAATATATAGTACCTTTCTGTAGAAAGGCTAAAATATATAGTAGCTTTCTGTAGAGAGGCTATATATACAGTACCTTTCTGTAGAGCGGCTAGATATATTGTACCTTTCTATAGAGAGGCTAAATTTATAGTATCATTCTGTAGAGAGGATAGATGTAAAGTATCTTTCTGTAGTGAGGCTAAGTATATAGTATGTTTCTTTAGAGAGGCTAAATACTTAATACCTTTCTGTAGACAGGCTAAATATATAGTATCTTTCTGTAGAGAGGCTAAATATATAGTATGTTTCAGTAGAGAGGCTAAATACATACATGTAGTACCTTTCTGTAGAGAGACTAGCTATGTTGTACCTTTCTGTAGACAGGCTAAAATATATAGTAGCTTTCTGTATAGAGGCTAAATATATAGTACCTTTCTGTAGACAGGCTAAATACATAGTGCCTTTCTGTAGAAAGGCTTAAATATATAGTAGCCTTCTGTAGAGAGGCTAAATATATAGTACCTTTCTGTAGACAGGCTAAATATATAGTACCTTTCTGTAGAAAGGCTAAAATATATAGTAGCGTTCTGTAGAGAGGCTAAGTATATAGTACCTTTCTGTAGACAGGCTAAATACATACTGCCTTTCTGTAGGGAGGCTAACTACATGTATATGTTATCTTTCTATAGAGAGGCTAAACATTTCTTTAGAGAGGCTGAATACATAGTAAATAGCTCCAAGCAAGGCACTTTTTTTTTTTTCAACCTAAAAGTACTGATATTTTTCATATTTCTCGATGAAAAAACATACATGGAGAAATACGAACCCCGCACCCCCCACTCCCCCATACAGTATCTAAAATTTTCTAATAGGACAGCAAAGGCCCTTGTCAGGTTGTAGGGATGTGCAGGCTGAGCTGTCCACTAACACCCTGAAGGCACTTTCACCCTTTATGCCTCTCTTATTCTCTTTTTCTTTCAGGACTACATATTTGCCTTGTTGACAGGTTATCGAGACCCTCCAGCAGGAGTGACACTCGGAGACGACCAGCATTACAATCCATACTTCCGTGGTGGCGCTATTGGCATGGCACAGGCCTTGTATAATGAGATAATTGAATATGAAGATGGTAGGTTCTGATTCAGCTGCATTTTGACAAAACTTATCTTTAGGTCTATAGCATAGGTCTAGATAAGAGTGAGTATCAGGTTAATATTTTTCTTATAACTCCACGAAAACATATATTGTGGGTACTCATTAGAAGTGCCTTGGCTAGGCGCTTCTAATGAGTACTCACAACATATGTTTTTGTGGGGAAATATGAAAATTAACAATACTATCAGATCGATAAAAGCTCCTTAAGTCGATAAAAGCTCCTTAACTATAGTCTTCTGCTCTAGATTAGAGGGGTTTGCAGTTAATATTTTTGTTATTTCTCCACAAAACCATGAATACTCATGAGAAACAGCCCAGCAAAGCACTTCTAATGAGTACCCACAATGTTCGCTTTAATAGAGAACTAAGAGCTTGGCTTTGTGGCTAGGTCGGAAGTACATCTGACTGGTGATCAGGAGTTCGTGGGTTCAACCCCTGCCAGGCCCGTCAACATTCTTTTGCGGGGATTGATTGTGAAATATTTTCTATGGTAATTCTACGACACAAAATGACCCTCAAGGGTTGACGTGTCGTTAAACCCCAACACAGTCAATCTATGGTAATTCTCCTCCTTCTGCTGATTCAAGAATAGCAGTTGTCAGTTTGTGGTGGAAGAATGTGCACAAGTACTAGTTAACCACTAGCAGGGTAAGCCTGTCCAAAAAATGTGTGGTTTGGTAAACTGATCGACTCAACATGACTTTAATAGTGTTGACTGGGCCTTTAAACTCCAAACCTAACAAACAAAATGAAGAAATAACAAAAATACAATACTTTTTGGCGGAAAAAAGGTGCCTTATCAGGAGCTATGGGATGTGTGTCATTTATCCTTTACATTCCGACAAAGCGTCCAGGTGGCGAAGTGGACAATGCTTCTGACTTTGGATCATGAGGTCTTGGGTTCAAATTCTGCTGGACATGTCAGCCAGACCGCATGGTGCTTCATTGCACAGAGCTTTTCATTATCACCCTTCCATTGTCTCAATATGACTTAAATAATGTTGAAAGGGACGTTAAAAGGTAAATCAGTATAACATTCTGACACATTAAGTAGCTTTCAATATTTCTCCTGAAATTTGAATAAATTCATTTGACTGCCTGGCAATGTGTTCAAAAGGCACTGATAGGATGACAAACAGTGCATAGAAGCATCCACTCAGCCAAGAGGTCAGTACTAGGTTCTGGGTTTGAAACCTGAATTGAGCACATAACTGTACCCTGCTCAATTGCACAGAGCCTTTCACTATTACCCTTACATCATTTCGGTAGGACTTAGATAATATTGAAAGGGACGTTCAACAGCGTCATCATAATATTTGGGCACATTTAAATATCTTAGTAGCTTGATAGTATGTCCAAAAGGTACTGACAGGATGACAAACAGTGCATAGCAGTATCCACATAACCGAGCAGTTCTCCCCCGCTAGTGGCGACTTTTGTCATCTTCTGATAACTTTGCAAACACTTTGGATTCGGATCAGACCCGACAAAATGTCGGGCTTGATCTGGATCCAAACTGTTTGACACTGATGGTGACACTGATGGTATCAGGGCCTGACAAATCCATTGCCCAGCTGCCCGGGACAAGTCCAAATCTTGGCTGGGCAAGTGATTTTTTATTTCACTTGCCCAGAAAAATGTATAGAATATATAAGGAATATTGTAATTCCAAGCTTTTTTCAAGATGCTGTGGACTGCCGGGCAAGTGGTTGAAACTTGAATTTGTCAAGCCCTGGGTATTCTTGAAAGATTTTTTGAAATAAATTAATTTTAAAAAAATTCCACAGACTACAAAAAAAGCATGCCAAATTACCCAGCATGCAAAGCGTTAAGTGTTCCTGACTTTGGCTCATGTCTTTTTTGAATTCTGTCATAGGCAGCATTCAACTCATGATTGTACAACACATTATTTCTCAGAGCCTTTCATTATTACCTTTTCATTGGCTTGGTATGATTTAAATAATGTCGAAAGGGGCGTAAAACACCAGATCATCATCATGAAGTCCCTTCTGAAAGGGAGTCTATCCTAAAAGGAAAAGAATTTGCTCCCAAGGGGAGCAAATTCTTTCCTTTTAGAGAGGACCCATTTACAGAAGGAAGGGAGCAAATTCTTTCCTTTAAGAGCAGACCCCTTTTCAGGTGGGAAATAAGACAATTTTGAGAAAATAACCTCCCCTGAAAGAGTACCTGGTTCCCTTAAGGCCCCCTTCCTCAGTATTGATTGTCTTTTTCAGGAACTCCGGCCACACAGAGCCAGCTAGCTAAAGATGTATCAACTTTCCTCGCATGGTGTGCTGAACCGGAGCACGATAAACGCAAGCAGATGGCGATAAAAGCCATATTAATCTTAAGCTTGCTGGGGTCAACCCTATATTATTACAAACGGCAGAAATGGTCATACCTCAAAAGCAAAAAGTATTCATTTAGGGGTCGTATGGTAGGACCAGAATAAGATTTGACACTTTGCCTTATAATATAAGCTTTTAATTAAAAGAATATTGAAAAGTTTTTATTAAAAGTGTATTGAAAAATCTTGAGTTTTGAGACCATTTTTAATGGCAAAGGGATCATTATAAATGAAAACAGGACTTGAACCTAATGAAAAAAAAAAAAAAAAAAGTGAAAAGATGAAGTTTTGCAGCTTAAGGGGGGAATGGATATACCTTCAGGGGAAGCTACTCTTCCCATTAGAGAAGACCCCTTCGCAGACAGGTTTGGTGTGTATAAAAGTAAACAGGAAGACAAAAGTTTACTCCCTATAAAGAAAAGGCAGATAAACAACCACGTACATCTGTTCCCCTTGATACTTTTGGTTTGAATGTATCACATCTGCCCTGTTAACACTTAGCCCTCTTGGTAAAATTTTTAGCAGACAACATTTTGAAATAGTTTTTCTTATTTTTCTCAGAAAACAGGATTTGACATTTCATGTAAATTGTCTCAATTTGCATGAAAAGTCTTATCCTGTTTTCTGGAAAACATATTAAAGAAAATAAAACAAATTTGTCGTCTGCTGAATTAGTCTTGAGAGTGGTAAAAGTTAGTCATCTAATGTAAACTGCCTGTCATACTGACTATTCACTGTAGACATTTTTTTTTTTTTTTTTTTTAATTAAACAAATGAGCCAGAATGGCATGTACCTTCAAACATGTAAGCTAAAAAAAAGATTTGGATCAGCCATCGCATTCGCGTAGTCTGATCAAAATCTTCACTTAGCCAGGGATGCAAAGTTTCTTCACGCCCTTAGTGAAGATTGATCAGACTCTGCAGATGCATGGGTTAATTTGAATCTTTGTTGCGTGCACGTCAGAAGGTAAATTTTCTCACATTGTGGATCAAATGTTCACCTTGAATATTGTGTGATTGACACTGCAGGTACTCTTTTGTTTATAACAGAACTGAACTGGACTTTTTAATTTGATCCTTGGGAGCAACTTTGTAATTCAAGATAAACTAAATATTCATTGTTAGCCTCTAGAGGACACGTTAAGGTGTATTCGTCTTCACTTCTCCATAAAAATATACACTGTGGGTACTTGTTAGAATCGCCTTGGCAATTCTAACAAGTACCCACAATGTATATTTTTATGGAGAGTAACGAAAATTATTTGAGACTTATCATCAAATACTCCATAGACACTTGCATCAAGTGTAATCCAGAGATCTGGGAATATAAGCGATATTTGATACAGAGCATTAGATCATGTTACTGCAGTAGTAATATGTTTATTACATACGTTGAAAATTAATTTTTAAGTGTCAGACTCAGCAGTAGCAGACAACATTCTATAATGCATGGCTCAACAGTGTTTACTGGGCCATTTTTAGTGTTTACTGGGCCATTTTACTTAAAACCAACCAGCCAAATCTAACTGACTGGGCCATTTAATTCATAATGAACCAACCAAATCTGATAACATTTTTGTTATTTTACTGAGAAAATAAGGCTTGAGTTTTTGTATGAAGTCTGCATAGAGGATTTTCATGAAATGCAAGCCTTAATTTTCTTTGTTTTCTGCTACAATATTGAATGAGGCTTTAAAGGTGGCCTTATTTTATTTTGTCAGCCCATATTGTGGGTGCTCAGTAGAAGTGCCTAAGCGAGGCTGTTCTAATGAGTGTGCATGACATACATTTTTTAGGAGAAATATGGAAAATATTTACCTGGATAATCAGCTTATATAGTGCTGTGGGGTTGATAAAGGAATAAAAGACAGTAATGTAAATATCCTAAAATTTTGAACATCAAAGTGTCTGAAAAAATGACATGTAAACAGTGCAGACCCAGATCAAACTGCTCCTGAAGGAGCAGTCTGATCAGGGTCTACATTGTTTGCCATTCCACTATTTTAAGCAACAGGTGCATAAAAAGCAAAATTTAGACCAAAATAGTATGGAATAAAGTGTTCAGAATTTTTAGACCTTTACCGTACATGTAAATTCAGGACCACATAAAAACCATTACTTTGGTTGTAAATAAAATATAAAAATAAAAACACATTTGAAGAAATGAGTAACTAAAGGAGGATAAAGAATGTGGTACGGTGATAAGTTAGAATTTTAAATTAAATCTGTGTTATTTTTAATGGTTATTAAATGACTAAATATTCATCACTTGTGTCTAAATAAACAAACTCTGAATTTTATCTTAGCTTATTCATGGTGAGCCACAGGAAAGAGTTTTGTCAACAGCAGTTCTATTTTTATCTTGCCCATGCAATGAAACCTTTAACTCGTGCCGTGCTGAATAAATTAAGATGCGGGCCCTGTAGCCTAGTGGATAAGAGAGCCATTAGGTTTCTCATCGCTGTGGTTCAAGCCTCGCTCGGATCCCATGGGAAAGCCAAGTTCTGCTTACGGATGGTCAGGTGGTTTCTCCCCGCATTCTCTGGTTTTCGCCCACCTTTGATGAACGACCAGCTCGATATAAGTGAAATATTCTTGAAAGGGCCATAAAACCCAGATCAAAAAAATAAATAAATAAAGATGCCACACCCACTTCTAATTTTGAGCCAATCAGATTACTTGATCCAGGTTATTCACACAAATTTGTATACTTAATGACAAACAGTGCAGATCCAGATCTGTTGGCTTCTGAAGAAGCCAATTAATCTGTATCTATCCTGTTAACAAAGGCAGGGAATATCCAGCTTCAGCAGGACCATGGTTAAAACCTTAATTTTGATAAAAATTTGTTACATTCTGTATTTTTCCATCAGTCTCTATTTGCTTTCAAAAACCTTCAGTGTTCTCATTTTGATATAAATTGAAAAAAAAAAAAAAAAAAAATGGAAATATTAGGACTGGCTGTTCTGTTTGTCATCTTTTAGCAGAGTTATTCTTCTGAATGATTACATACTGATTTTTATACACCACCACACGATAGTGGCAGGGTATTATAGTTCCATGTTGGTTGTCCATCGTATCCATCCTTCCTGCTGTCTGTATATTCATTTGTGAAGAATGACTTGAGCAAATATCAGTGGATTTTCAAATTCACCAAATTAGGTAACTATGTGCATTTATATTGTTCAGATCCAGATTGGGATTGCTATTTGGCAAATTGCATCAACTTTTGACAGAGTTATCTGCCCAGCCGACCAGGGGTCATCTTAAGCTTTCAGAGAGGGAGAAGTTTTGCGACAATTTCAGGATTTCAGGGAGAAATTTTGGTCCAAATTTTGGATTTCCCTATGTATTCTATACATTTTTACTTCTCCCTCAGCTCAAGATTGGGAGAAGTCAGCCAGCTTAGAGAGACTTTTTCTCCCAAATCGCCCTCTAGGGTGACTCCTGCAGCCGACGATAGTGGCAGGGTATTTTCACAATTTTTATTTATTTTTTTTTTTGTGAAATTCAACAAATTTTAGCATTTTCCAGGCTTTCTTCAGGTGTACAGCAATATCCCGGTTAACCATTGACGGGCCAAGCGAAATTGTAGCAGATAACAGATTTTCTGAGAAAATTAGGCGTGATAGTTCTAGGTACAGATGAAATGTCAAATTTTATTTTCTCTGAAATATAATGAAAAAAAAAAAAAGAAATCAGTATGTTGTCTGCTGCATATGCAGGCGTGGCCTGCCTAATCTGACATCATATAAAGTGTCACCATTACCACGCTCTTGACTAAATCTGCTGACAAGTTATTTTTCTTACTTTTCCCAGAAAACAGGATTTGACCTTTCGTACAAATTGTCTCAAATAGCAACAAATTTTTGCCAGTTGCCTACTATAAACAGGCCACGGTGGCTCAGTCGGATGGGTGTCTTATTTGTAATCTGGAGGTTGCGGGTTCGATCCCCACCAGGTCCTGCAACATTCATATTTGGGGATTGATCATGAAATATTTTCTGCAGTCATTCTCACCCTTTGGCTGATTCAAGAGGGGCAGTTATCAGTTTCTGATGAAAGAATTATTGTTTTAAGAAGTATTGTTTTAACTGCTTGGAGGGCTGGCCTCGGTGGCTCAGTCGGATGGGTGTCTGATTTGTAATCTGGAGGTTGCGGGTTCGATCTGGGTGTCTGATTTGTAATCTGGAGGTTGCGGGTTCGATCCCCACCAGGTCCTGCAACATTCATATATTGGGATTGATCATGAAATATTTTCTGCAGTCATTCTCACCCTTTGGCTGATTCAAGAAGGGCAGTTATCAGTTTCTGATGAAAGAATGTCAAGTATTGTTTTAACTGCTTGGACGACTAAGCCGGCCAGTGTGGTTAGGTAAATTGACTAGTTTGACGTGACCTTATCAGTTTTGACTGGGCTGTTAAACTCCAAACCAACCAAATGCCCACCATAAACTATGCCAGCAAGGAAGGCAATAACATTTGGCAAAGGCTGGGAAACAGGACTGTTTAACTTTGCCAGATTCTTGACCATTTCACCAACAAGTATGAGGGTTATTTGCATTCTAAGATTTAACCCTTAAATTGTTTAGCAAAATTGTAGCAGACAACATTTAATTTTTTGAGTCAGAGAAAATAAAATTTGGCATTTCATGTGAATCATCTGCTAGGCAAATGATTCACATGAAGTATCAAGCCATATTGTCTCAGAAAAAGAATAAAAACAGTTGAAATGTCCTCTACTGCATTTATGCTTAGTGCTTTAAGGGTTAAAGTTAGTTATTAGTGACATAAATCCTGTCAGAAAAAAATACTTAAAAACCAACATGATTTAACTCTCAAAGAACTAATCGCAACTGGAGCAGACGACACTGAAATTATTTTTTTTTTATTTTGTTTCATGAGAAAATAAATCTTGACACATCAAGTAAATTGTTTGCATATGAAATGCCATGTCTTATTTTCTCTGAAAAATAACCAAGGCCCAGTTGTTCAAAGCGTCGTTAGCTTAACAAGCTTGTTAAGGGTCATTTTGTTAACTGTTTATAACTGTTAGAATTGTTCAGTATACAATATTCTGATATTTTTTGCTGAAAAAATGTGAGTAGCTTTTGCACTGCAAAAGCTACTCACATTTTTTCAGCAAAAAATTGCAGCATATTTGCGTATCACTCGATGTAAATTTTAATGAATCGTTAACTAACAATGTCGTTAGCTTTGAACAATTGGGTCCAAATCAATTTAAGAATGTCGTCTGCTACAAATTTGCATAGTTCTTTACAGCATTAAGAATGGATCTTAGAAGGAAGAGGAAAAAGCAATAATGAATCTTATTTATTATTGAAAATATGTAAAAAGAAGTAAAAAGAAGTAAATCAAATAATTTAGAAGATAAAATTACAATAAATGAAAACATAATCAAAATGTGACATACATTGATTCTTAGACAGAAAAGAGTTTTTTTAATAACAGTACACTAGTTATCCTAAAATCTAGTACACCAACTTAACTGGAAAAAAATGATGCATGCAACAATGCAGCAATGCTGTCAGACTGAGTCAACACTGTTTCCCTAGCTGGCCTCGGTGGCTCAGTTGGATGCGCCGTCCGACTGGAGACCAGGATGTCGCGGGTTCAACCCCTGCCGAGGTCGGCAACATTCTTTCGTGGAGATTGATCATGAAATATTTTCTACAGTCATTCTCTCCCTTCTGCTGATTCAAGAAGGGCAGTTGTCAGTTTCTGGCGAAAGAATGTGCACAATACTGGTTAACCGCTTAGAGAACTAAGCCTGCCCAGTAAACGTGTGGTTAGGTAAACTGACCATGCTCGACATGACCCCATTGGGTTGACTGGGCCGTAAAACCTCAACACAAACAACACTGTTTCCCATTCAAACAAGCATTTTGTGAAAAGAATTAAAAACAAGAGGCCCATGGGCCACGATTCGCTCACTGATAAAAACAGCTATTGCGTATCTGCAAATGCCTTGCCACTGCAACTAGGACTCAAATTTGACCATCCTTTAAAAAGGTCAAAAGTCATCCTAGTATCACCATTTCAACAAACCTAGTTGACTTTGAGTCCCCAAAGCTGTATACCAAGATTCAATCTCAAAGCTTAGTTCTGGAGAAGAAGATTTTCATGTGTTTTACCATATATGGGTATGGTAGCCATCATGTTCAATGGCGCAAAACCATTTGAACAAATTACCAACATCCTTTTGACAGAAGGTCCCATGTGAAATCTGATGAAAATTGTTCAAGTGGTTTCAGAGAAGAAGACTAAAGATTTCACGATTTTATACATATACATAGCCCAGGGCAAGGGCAGATAACCCAAAACTTTTGATGGTAGCTAAACAATTTTACTTCTTTAATCGTATATTGTAAGTTTTAGCTATTAGTCTTTAATACATATTGATAAAATGATTATTAAAAATTTTCCCCATACAAATGTATGGTTGTGCAAATTTGACCTTATAAAAAGGTCAAAAGGTCAACCTACAACCATCATTTGAATAAACTTGGTACAACTTGAGTCCCCGATGCTATGTACCAAGATTAAACCTCAAAGCTTTCTTGCTTCTGAAGAAAGATTTTAAAGTGTTTTTACCATATATCGGCATGGCATCCATCTTGTTCAATGGTGCGGAACCATTCAAACAAACTGTCAATACCTTTTCAACAGATCACCCATATGAAATCTGGTGAAAACTGTTCAAGTGGTTTCGGAGATAAGACATTTAAAATTACACAACACAATTTTATACATGTTTATAGTCCAGGGGCAAGGGCAGGTAACTCCCAGAGGACACAATTTTGATTGTAACTAAAAGTTTCACTACTTTCATCATACATTGTAAGTTTCAGCCATAGTCTTAAATACATTTTGAGAAAATGACTTTTACAATATTTTCCCCATTCAGATGTATGGGAACTCAAATTTGGCCTTGACGTAAAAAGGTCAAAGGTCAATCTACGACCATCATTTGAACAAACTTGGTAGACCTTGAGTCTCCGATGCTATATATCAAGATTCAGCCTTAAAGCTTTCTTGATTCTAGAGAAGATTTTATGCCTTTTACCATATATGGGCATTGCGGCCATCTTGTTCAATGGCACAGAACCATTTGAACAAATTACCAATACTCTGTTGACAGAAGGCCCCTTATGAAATCTGTAAAAATTGCTCAAGTGGTTTCAGAGAAGAGACCATTTAAAAAATTACATAATTTTATACATGTATATAGCCTAGGGGCAAGGGTAGGTAACCCCAGTAGGGCAAAATATTGATTATAACTAATAAGTTTTACAATTTTAATCATACATTGTAAGTTTCCGTCGTTAGTCTTCAATACATTTTGAGAAAATGACTTTTCAACATTTTCCCCACACAAATGTATTGGGGCCCAAATTTGACCTTGCTGTAAAAAGGTCAAAGGTCAACCTATAACCATCATTTGAACAAACTTGGTAGAACCTGAGTCCCCGATGCTATATACCAAGTTTCAGCCTCAAAGCTTTCTCATTTCTGGAGAAGAAAATGTTTTAATGTTTTACCATATATTGGCATGGCGGTCATCTTGTTAAGTGGTGTGGAACCATTTGAACAAATTGTCAGTACCCTTTCAACAGAAGGCCCCATGTGAAATTTGGTGAAAATTGCTCAAGCGGTTTCAGAGAAGAAATTTAAAAAATCACAATTTTATGCATGTATATAGCCTAGGGGCAAGGACTTATCAACATTTTCCCACATACAAATTTATGGGAGCTCAAATATGATCTTCCCATAAAACGGTCAAAGGTCAACCTATGACTATTATTTGAACAAACTTGGTAGACCTTGAGTCCCCGATGCTATATACCAAGATTCAGCCCCAAAGCTTTCTAGGTGCTGGAGAAGAAGATTTATTTGTGTTTTTACCATATATGTGTGCATGGGGGCAACTATATTATCGGACTGAGACCACTTGAACAAATTTTCAATCCCCCTTTAACAGAAAGCTCCACATGAAGTTTGAAGAAAATTTGCCTGGGGGTTTCAGAGGAGAAGTCGTTGAAAGGTGTAGATGGATAACGGACGGCAATTGATCATAATAGCTCATCCTGAGCATAGCTCTGGTGAGCTATAAAAGTGCAAAAAGTATGGAATAAATGTTCCAAATTTACCCCTTGTCCTGCTGAATAAATTAAGATGCCATGCCCACTTTTAATTTTCAGCCAATCAGATTACTAGATCCTGATTATTGCTCTAAATTCACATACTTAATGGCAAACAGTGCAGATCCAGATCAGTTGGCTTCTGAAGATATACACTGTTTACAAAGACAGGGTATATCCGGTTCAGCAGGACAAGGGTTAAGTACATTTACTTTACATGCATACATTTATATATTGTTCAAAAAGTTAAGATTATGAAAGAAAACCGACTACTGTAGATGGATTCACTTGTATAAAGAGAATTCTGACATATTCGGTTACAAAAGAAATTAGAACCCCTAAATTACATGTAACGGTCACACTTACCATGCTATGAACATATTCAGCATATGACAAACTGATGATATTTTTCCTAGAGAACAGGATCTGACACTGCATGCAAATTACTATGGAGACAATTTACATGAATTGTCTTGCCCTATTTCCTAGAAAAAATATTTCAAAACGTCAGCTGAAATTTTTACCCAGCATGCAAAGTGTTAAAACATCACATACTTTTAGTTTACCACATACTTTTAGTTTACATTTAATTGTAGTTGGGATACAGATCTAAATAAGTCAGATGACTTTCTTCTGGATCCCTTTTGTACGTGATATAACATATATGCTATGTTCTGGTCTGTATTTTCTGTAAAGAATTATACAAATAAAATACTGTTTAAACTAAAACATCACAGGATCACATTATTGAAATAATTTTAGCACCTTATTCTGTCAAGCAGGGCTCGGGAAAACCGGAAAAATAGCCGGTCTGAACCGAAATTAAGAATTCTGGACCGATTTCAAACACCCCGAAACGCTAATAAATCGGTCCAACAGGTTTGTGCCTTGAACCCCATTTTTCCCCAACCAACCAATTTTCACGAATCAATGATGTCTAAAAAATCACAGACGGTCAGGTCTTCCCAAACTGACAACGTCCGCGCACCTTTTAAATGCGATATTATGGTAGTTAAAAGGCTCTAAACGGTCATTTGACATGTATATTGGAGACACAGCTGAATAACGGCAGCACAAATTAATTACGTCATTATCCAAACATTGTCAAAAAATCAACACTTCACTGACCTTTGTGCGGTAAACAAGCGATTAACACGAATAATCAGTAACGGTAGTCTGATAATTAATCCGTTTGTGTGACACGTGTGAATACACTGAGACTGCAAAACATCCAGGTGCAGTCGGCGTGTCCAAAAGATCAAAGGTCGCTTTACTGAGAGTGATAAAAGAATGCACCGCTTGAACACACCCGTTTTCTTCCTCTTCTTTTTTGTTTTGATCAGCACACGGTTTGTCGGTCCCAGATTTGATAAATTAATTTCCAAACCGTGTACGTCCTAATCAGATGTCGCATACAACGGCGTCTGATCTGGGTATAATTGATTGATTCTTTTTTTTGTTGTTGTTGTTGTTGATTGCCGTAACACGCGAGTATAATTCAAGGTAGATTTCACGGTAAAAATAAGTAATGCACCACTTGCGCTAGACAAGATTGGTCAGTGCTTAAAATTTAAGCAGTCTGGTCAAATCTTGAAACATTGAAAACTGCCCGTGGCGCAGGCTTTTTATTAGACCTAATTAGGTCCATGAAAGTCGTTTCGTTCCGTCTCTCCTGTTTCCCGCCGTCTTCGCGCTTATACAAGACGGGAATCAGTTGTTTATAAATATTTTTGGAAAACCCTGCGGAGGTGGAAATAACAAAACCGTTTTTTTTTTTTTTTTGTTTTTTGTTTGTTTTTTTTCTTTCTTTTTACATACCTGACTGTATTTATTGATGACGCCAGCTTTGATCATGCTCGTTATACCCGGACTTCCGTCATATAACGCGGTTGAGGTGTATTATTTAAAAGGAGTTATAGGACTGCCAATTGTCATTAGTTTTCGTGACAGGTGATATATACATATTTTTTTTTTTTTTGGAAATGGGCTCATTGATGACGTCATCGTCATCGGCTGGACCGATTCAGATTTCAAAATTTCCCGAGCCCTGCTGTCAAGGCACAACATTGTGTTTTTCTTTTAAATGTGAATTCATCTCTAGTAAAGATGTATCCATATTTCAGAATTTTCATACTACTATGGGCAAATTCAGCAGATGACAAATTGATGATATTTTTCGTATTTTTTCCTAAAAAATAATCTGACATAATATGTATATTGTGCATGAAATGTCAAAGCCTGTTTTCTGGGAAAAATAAGAAAAATATTTTAACCCTTAAAACGCCAAGAAAACCTGCATCTGAAAATGTCTGTTTATGTCGTCTGCTGAATATTCTTGCAAACTTTTCAAACCTATTTTTGCATACAGGCAAACAGTGGGGACCCAGCTCAGACTGCTCCTAAAGGAGCAGTCTGATCTGGGTCCACACTGTTTGCAGAAATGACTTTTAAAATCACAAGCAGATGACAATTGTTGCGATTGGCAGTTTAAGGGTTAATATGTGGTCTACTGTTCACTGCATGCAGAGCATTAATATCCACCGGCTGATCCATTGGTGATAAATCAGTCTAGTCCATGTCAGTGCTATGAAATGGAGCCTTTTTTTTATGTATGAAACTAGAATATTGGATGGGGTCGCCATGGATACCTAATTGCTTAACCAAGTATGCATACAGAACACCACCTAAGTGTGATATCAATTCAAAGTACCAATGACACAGTGACAAGTAAAGGAGAACCTTATTGCTTGTTTGACTTAAATGACAAAATTAGTGTTCTTGAGGCTCTGTGAAACAATATATAAAGACATAAACAGTAATATGCATATAAAAATAATAAGAATTAGAGACAGTATAAAAGATATGTCTGTGCAAAACTTCAGTTTGCACCCGGTTACAAACAATGTATGAAATAAAATGTATTAAAGAAAACAAGACGTCAAAAGTACACAAATGCCCCCGCCCTTTGCCCATGTGCAACAACATTTGGATGCATAAATTTCAACAACTATTTTCCAAATGCTCAATCTGATCTGTTAACATTTGATCCCTAGCCCCACCTCAGGGCATGGCCCAGGTGCAACTCAGAGTTGAAGGCTTGGATCTAGGTAAGTAGCATACCAAATGTCAACTTCCTAGCATAAAAGGTACCCAAGTTATGACCAAGAGAAACATGGACAAAATGTCAATGTAAATTTGAAAATTTAAACATTTGTTAGACTCTGGTTACTAACGTGGCAGAATACGTTTAGCCCCACATTTGACATATATTTGATGTACTTATGGAACAAGATAAAATAAGGGTGATGATTTTAAAGCTTAGAACTCTGGGTAAAATTTTCAGCAGAAGACATATTGAAATATTTTTGTTATTTTTCCCAGAAAACAGGAATTGTCATTTCATGCAAACTGTCTCCTATGGAGACAACTTGCATGAAGTGTCAAAACCTGTTTTCTGGGAAAAATAAGAAAAGTATCATCAATATGTTGTCTGCTGAAAATTTTACCCAGGGTGCTAAGTGTTAAACAAACTTATATTAACCTTTAAAGGACCAGTTATGTCAGCACTAGACAACATAGTTTGTTTTTTTTTGTTGTCATTTTTTGAGGGTTTTTTTTTTTTATTATTTTTTTGAGGGATTAAACTCAAAACTTCATGTGAATCATCTGCAAGGCTGATGAAATAGTTAATATTTCATGTGAATCAGATTCACATGAATTCCCAAGCCTTTCTACCGTGCTTTCAACATCACTTGGAAAGACATTTTTTGCTTTCTTTTTTTTTTTCTAAATGCAAAAATTCTAATTGGAAACCATTTGTCTCTTCTTTTTCAGTGCTTTGTTCTCAAATGTTTACCCTAAAATTAATTTGATGGCCAAAAGTTGGTCTGATCTATGCACTTTCTATAGGCATTATTTTGTTTTTGTTTCGAAAAAAAAATATTTGTTGCTTTTCTCCATTGCTTTTTAATCATTGACATTTCACAATAATATTGTGAAAATTTTAGAAATTTTGCACAAGTGGAACATTTTGAAAAACTTGCCTTCAATGTACCTACCCTATTGAGTTTTTCATAATTGTTATTATTAAGAAAGTTTTTACTGTGGGATAAAATGGAAAATATTCATTTTTTTTTTAAAGCCAATGAATAGAATAAATCTTTTGGTACATAGGTAGTTACCACAAATGGTTTTGCATTGAAACATGACAAAAGTTTGCAAATTTACTTCTGATTAAAGGGCCATGCAATAAATGAGTTTCTGAATGATGTTGGAAGCAGAGTAGACAGATGATTACATGAAGAATGTGCACAATACTGGTTAACCGCTTAGAGGACTAAGCCTGCCCAGTAAACGTGTGGTTAGGTAAACTGACCGCGCTCGACATGACCCCATTGGGTTGACTGGGCCGTAAACCTCAACACAAACAAATGAAATACAATGTACAATAAAGTCTCAATGACTCGATCATCTTTGGGACCATGAAAATTTTTTCAAGACGTGGGTATTTCCAGCCACTGAGGGTTAATCAGGGCACCAGGTCAGGAAGCAAATAGCGATAATATAGGGAAATCTTTTTCAATTTTCTACTCAATAATTGTGTGTTGAGTGTACTCATTAGAATTGCCTCAATGAGGCAATTCTATTGAGTACACCCAACATACAATTTCATGATAAAGAAAATTTCCCTAAATATTTGTGTTCTTGAGCTATCAGAAGAATTTCGAAGGGACTCAAAAAGTAATTCAAAGTAGCCATGGTAAACGAGCCATTGGTGTTTGAGCTATTGAGGTTTGACTGTACCAAGCTTCATTTTCTTAGAAAAATTTAAAGCTGAAAATATTTTACAATACCATCTGCGTTTTCAGGGGAATAATTACGCTTTCAGGTGAGTCAATGTTTTCGAAATTATTTTGCCTCCCTTGTGGAAAAAGGGTCTACCTTAAGAACAGACCCCTTTTCTGAAGGAGATTGGTGTGCAGGAAAGCAAACAGGAAGTCACAAAAGTTCAGGGTGGCCACGCACTCTGGAAAACAGGGAAAACAGGGAAAATGGTGAAAAAAAATTCCCTGCAGGGAAAAATCAGGGAATTTGAAATTTTGCTGAAAATCAGGGAAAAATCAGGGAATTTCAAAAAATCTTATCTTTGTAAGGTCCAAAAATATTCAAATTTTATAGCTGTTCAGATGTGGCTACTGGTGGTTTCTTTCTGCCATATGCTTAAAATACCTGCAGATCTAATCTTACTTAAAGGTGGAGTACTTGTTAGGTGGAGTACTTGTTTGCTGTATATTCTGTTTTTTTCTTTTTGTACATAATTTAAGCCACAAGTTTCAATTGATGCTACAACAGTGTTAATTTACATAAATGTTTGAATAAAATATATTACATTATCTATGGTAGATTGTCAAATGGCCATAAACTGACACCAAATGACTGTTTTCATGCTGTTTTTCAAATTGAAATTTGACCAGATATGGCACTGATCATGCTTTCAGTGTCATTTCTAAACTTTTTATGCACTTGTTTTCTTAGTAATGTGTTATTTAGAGAATATAGCATCACTGCTTCAGTATTCTGTATATTAGCATGAGGAACCCATTTGGTCATTTTAATTTTTTCAATGGGTCAGCAGACACGAAGCTTGTAGACAAAATGACAAAACTTGTAAGCCTAAAATAAAAAATTGTTTGTTTGCAATTGCCAACCTACCCACACATTTTGCTCCTACTCAAATTATTATTTTGCTTTTCCAGAACAAGTTTTCTTTCTTCATGGCTGTATCATTAAAAAGCCAATATAAAGCAAAATTTGCTTTAAACTGACATATGAGTATGTGTATTGCTAATTACTGTTGCATAATCAATTGATATCAAGACTTGTTCCCAATTTGAAAATTCTAGTCTTCATACCCACCCCTTGAGCACATGAAAAAAGAAAATCCCAACCTGTCTATCCATTCCTTGAACACCTGAATAGGTAATTGCAAACAAGCAATTTTTAAGAATGGCCTTAGACAGTCTACCATGTAACCAAAAAAAAAAAGAACAAAAAACCCCTACTGTTTTAATAAATTGGAGGTAAAGGTGTGGCTACAAGGGGAGGTTGGAGGCCATATATTCTACCAGTTTTGATTTTGACTACCATGAAAGTAAATTATTAGCACATGTACATCATATTTTAGATAAATTTTCATTTAATTAAGAATATTGTGACAGCATTGTGTATAAACATGTCACTTGACAGCATTTGAATCAGTATATGACTTCTAAAAGTAGGGGCCATTGCGATAATATTAAGGTTTATAATCAGGGAAAATCAAATCAAATCAGGGAAAAATCAGGGAAAAGTCAGGGAATTTGATTGCTAAAAATGTGTGGCCACCCTGAAGTTGTCTCCCTTGTTAACAATGATGGAAATCTACCAAGTGTATTCAGTCCCATTTAACTCTTTCGGTGCCAAATTTCAGACGACATTTGTCGTCTGCTTTTTTTATTTCAACAAACTATCGTTTGGAAAGACGTTTATATGTAAAGTTAAAAGACTGAATGTCAAACAGCGTAGATCCAGATGAGACGGCTCATTGAGCCATCTCATCTGGATCTATGCTGTTTGCAAAAGCCTATTATTATCATCTATGGCAGTGAAAGAGTTAAGGTTAATGTTTCCTTCAAATAATGCATTTTGTACTTATAAAAGGGCCGCATCAAGCAAACAGTGCCTTCGAACATGCACAGAATACGCAGATTCAGATCATCCTGCGCATGCACAAAGTATCATTGGGGCCTTGCTCTATTCATACATTATATATTATCCAATAATTCTGTTAGTGATGGCCCTCCCCGACCCACTACACATCATGGGATGGCCCTCCCCGACCCACTAAACATCAAATGGACAGGGAGAATAAAGTATTTTCCAGAAAAAAAAAAAAAAATTCTGTTAGTGGACAGTGAAGGCCCTGATCAGACTGTGCAAATGCGCAGTCTGATCTAGGCCTTCACTGTCCATGCATCTGTGCAGCCTGATCCGGGCCTTCACTGTCTGCATATGACCCAAGACACATTTTCATGGCACGGCCCAGATGAAATGATATGATGCAGCATTTTATATTTCCACTGGAATGTTCTAAACAAGGTCATAATGTAACACACTTTTGATAAATAAACTGCTGTTTTGTTGGTATCATAAAGCTTGTTAGACAATGCTGTTTACACACTGCATTCTGGATTTCCATCCTACATTACAACCACTTCTTGCATTACGAAAACACGCCTATTCAAATATATTGAAAATTTGACCACCAAAAAATGATAATTTTTGATATTTTTCATATTTCTGCTCAAAACATAGATTGTGGGTACTTGTTAGAACCGCCTCGCTGAGGCGGTTCTAATGAGTACCCACAATCTATGTTTTGAGCAGAAATAAGAAAAATAATGTATACCCCTGTAAACCTCAGTTTTACTATATAAAAGTGGGGTTTAAGGGGGTCGAAATTATATAGATATGTTTTCGTGATGGGTCATCGGTGCTCATTATGAACTAGGAGAAAACCATGATCCTTATCAAAAAGCATGGAAAATCGAAATAGATAAATTTGCATTAACTTGGTCAAATTGAAGAGTTTTTATACTAAATCTTCATTTATCAAAAGGAAATTAAACCCATGCTGAAACTCCTTCAGCAAAATACTACTTGTCACTAGTTTGCAAGATATTAAAATTTAACAATACAAAGGCTATACAGAGAAGTGACTATGTTTTCTCTGGGTAATTCATGCGGACCTCTTCAATCGGAGATAATGTTTAGTGCAAAATACTTGAATTCGAAAATCAAGAATATGGGAAAACATCAGTAAAAATTGTCTGTACTGTACTGACCCAAAAAAAGAAACCTCTTCTTGTAACAATCATAAATGTCTCAAAAATTTGCATTTTTAGTAAATTGAAATATGTTTGAAATATTTTTTTAGCTTTCTACTTTAATATTATCTGCAAACAAACTCTTTATACTTGCATACATGATGGTAAACAAGTGTCCATACAAATCATACTTTTTACATGTTTACGATCTGAATTTCAAGATGACATTTCTTTTTTGGGTCAGTATATTATACTTTTGAAAACATTTTGGATCATACACATGAAGACAGTACAGTGACGTACAAAGACAGAAGTACTTGGAAGCTACAAGAAGTTTTTATATACATACCATTACTACTACTTTTGAACAGTTAACCCTTAAAGTACAAATCACAACTACAACAGATGACACTTAGAAAATTATACCAGTATATATATATATATATATATATATATATATATATATATATATATATATATATTTTTTTTTTTTTTTTTTTTTCAGAGAAAATAAAACATTTCATGTGAATTGTCTGCTATAATAAGGCTTATATTTCATGTGAAATGTCTGCATAGCAGAAAATAAGACTAGTCATTTCATTTGAATTGTCTGCATAACAGACAATTCAAATGAAATGACTGGTCATTTGCACTTAAAAATAACAAAATCAGTTTTAGAATGCTGCCTGCTAGAAATTTGCTTAGCACTTTAAGGGTTAAGTTTCTTATAATATGATCCAAAAGGCTGGATTAGTTGAGAGTTGATTTATCCAGATCTATATCACTTCCTCTCAATGCTGCTATTCTAATGTTACTCAGTAAACTATATGTATTACAATAAATATTTGTTGACAGCTGTATTTCTTCAGCCAGGTAAAATGCAATTAGCTTTTTTTTTTCATACCTAAAAATACATGTAAGTCCACAGAATTTTAGAAAAAGTTGGCACCAGATTTTTTTAGCAGATGACAATTTGTAATATTTTGCACACTGTTCCTAGAAAGTTTTAGTTTGTTTGAGCCAAGGTTTTATGTCCCAGTCAGCCAATTAGGGTCGTGCTGAGTGCCGTCAGTTAACCTACTCGCATTGTTCCTCAGCAGCCTTAGTTTGGCCTCTGAGCAGTTAACCAGGGCCCAATTGTTCAAAGCGTCGTTAGCTTAACAAGCTCGTTAAGGGTCATTTCGTTAACTGTTTTAGTGGATTCAATGTACAATATTCTGATATTTTTTGCTGAAAAAACGTGAGTAGCTTTTGCACTGCAAAAGCTACTCACATTTTTTCAGCAAAAAAATTTCAGCATATTTGCATATCACACGATGGAAATTTTAACGAATCGTTAACTAACAATGTCGTTAGCTTTGAACAGCTGGGTCCAGTACTTGTGTGAATCAGTGGAAGGGGGAGAATGACCATAGAAATGATTTCATGATCAATCTCAATAAAAGTTATGTGGCCGAGCTGGGATCATCAATGAAAGTTATGTGGCCGAGCTGGGATCATCAGTGAAAGTTATGTGGCCGAGCTGGGACCATCAATGAAAGTTATGTGGCCGAGCTAGGATCTTAACTTGTGACCCCTTGATCTGCATGCAGACATGCTACTCCTTTAAAGTAGTTTGCCATTTTATGCAAATTATCTCTATTATAAACCATTTGCATGAAATGTTGAGACCTATTTTCTGGAAAAAAATGTCACCCATTTTTAGCTCACCTGAGCTTTGCTCAGGATGAGCTATTTTGATCACTTTTCGTCCATTGTCCGTTTGTCCGTGCGTTCATCCGTTAACATTTTCAAACGACTTCTCCTCTGAAGCCGCTGAGCCAATTTTGCTCAAATTTCATATGGAGCCTCCTTAGGGTGGGGGAACGAAAAATTGCTAAAATGGTTGCGGTCCGTTGACCAAGATGACCGCCATGCTCATATATGGTAAAAACCTTTAAAAATCTTCTTCTCCAGAATGCCTTGGGGCTGAACCTTTGCGAAAATCATTGGGGATGGGAGGTCTACCAAAATTGCTAAAAGAATTGTCGTACGTTGACGTTTGACCTTTTTATCGCAAGGTCAAGTTTGCTTCCCTATGCATTTGTATGGGAAAAACCTTTAAAAAATCTTCTTCTCCAAAACCAAGCGTGACTTATGGCTGAATCTTTGCATATATCATCGGGAATGGAAGGGCTACCAAAATTGCTAAAATAATGGTCGTACATTGACATTTGACCTTTTTTACGGTCAATTTTGCTTCCTTATGCATTTGTATGGGAAACATGTTTAGAATTTCAAACAACTTCTCCTCTGGAGCCTCTGGGCCAATTTTGCTCAAATTTCATATGGAGCCTCCTTAGGTAGGGGGAACGAAAGATTGCTAAAATGGTCACGGTTCGTTGACCAAGATGGCCGCCATGCCCATACATGGTAAAAACCTTTAAAAATCTTCTTCTCTAGAACCGAGGATGCTTTGGGGCTGAATCTTTGCATAAATCATCGAGGACAGACGGTCTACCAGAGTTGCTGAAATAAAGGTCGTATATTGACATTTGACCTTTTTACGGCAAGGTCAAGTTTGCTTTTCTATGCATTTGTATGGGAAAAAACATTTAAAAATCTTATTCTCTAAAACCGAGGATGGCTTGTGGCTGAATCTTTGCATATATCATCTGGAATGGGCGGTCTACCAAATTTGTGAAAGTAATTGTCATACATTGACATTTAACCTTTTTACAGTGAGGTCAAGTTTGCTTCTGTATGCATTTGTATGGGCCCCATACATTTGTATGAAAAAAATATTGATAATTTCAAATGGCTTTTCCTCTGAAGCCTCCGGGCCAGTGTTGCTCAAATTTCATGCAGAGCCTCCTTCGGCAGGAGAATGAAGGATTGCTAAAATGGGCATGGTCCATTGATCAAATGGCTGCCATGTCCATATATGGTAAAAACCTTTAAAAATCTTCTTCTCCATAACCAAATAATCCCTGGGCCCTAATCTTTGCACAAACTATAGGGGACAGGAGACCTACCAAAATTGCTAAAATGACGGTTCTATGTTGACATTTGACCTTTTACCGCCAAGGTCAAATTTGCTTCCCCATTTGTATGGGCCATATATTTATATTGAAAGTATCGAAGTGACTTGTAGATCAACAGTAGTTAAAATTGTTCTGATTGGAAATCTAAGATGGCCATCATCTGGTTTATATTTATTATATTTCCCTGCCACTGTGCTGTTTACATGTATAAAATCATTATTCTTCAGAAACCACTTAGCCAATTTCCACCAAATTTTACATTGATCCTTCTGTTGAAATGTGATTGATAGTTTATTCAAATGATCATGCTCCATTGACTCTGAGGCCCATATATTCTTCTTCAAAACTAAGAACTGCTCAAACGCTATTTCATTAGTTGCGATGACAGGATTGGAAAAATGTTGCATAACATCTGCATGTCTGCAGTGGCTATGTCACTCAGGTGAGCGAACCGCTGCCCGTGGGCCTCTTGTTTAAATTCACCTAGAGCATGCAAAGAGTTAACAAAGATCAGAATGCATGGATGGTCCGACCCTTTTGTTGTTCTCAAGCAAAAAAACAAATGGTGGGTTTCTCTCTATCAGGCTATGTGTGATTTGAGCTTGGTCCCATCAGCCTGTAGCAAGTGAAATGATGACTGGAATTGATTACGGTAAATGTCCTAAAATTTCCAACATTTTATTCCATACTTTTTTTTGGACTAAATTTTGCTTTTAATGCAGTTGTTTCTGAAAATACTTTGTGGAATAGTAAACAGGGCTGACCCTGGGTCTGCACTGTTTGCACATGCCATTTTGTCAAACACTTTGGTGCACGAAATTTTAGTACATTTACCATATTAAAAATTACATATAATACCAATAACACTAAACAAAATGGAAAAATAATATATACAACAGAGGACTTGTTAAGCAGGAGTATTCAATGATAATTCTGGAATATTTTTTCTTATTTCTATATAAAAACATATGTTGTGGGTATAGACTCACTGAGGCACTTCTAATGAGTAACCACAACATATTTCATAAAAAAAATAAGGAAAACAAGAAATTGCCAATAAGCAGTGCTTATTAGATAACCAGTAGATCCAGTATAGTATATCACCCCACTCCTGCACCCCGCCCACCACACCCCCACCCACCACCACCACACACACACAGAGTCTGTAGGGGGGGGGGGGGGAGTATAATTATCATTGAGTTGTCATCAAACATTCTTTCTTAACAAGTCCTATGAATTGGCTAGATAGTATAAGTACATGTAATCAGTACCAGGAATAGCACACCAAGTAAATAAAATAGCATTCTTTTATCCCTAAAGTACTGACCTAGATGGTATGGCAACTAAGTATACTGATAAGAAACCAAATACATTACTGAAAAAACAATGACTGTCTTAAAAATATTTACTTAGAAAGTAACAAGTGATTAGCCTATCAAATGATACAACTATTTATCCTAAGTATTATTACTGAAAAAAAAAACAATGACTGTCTTAAATATTTACTAAGAATGTAACAGGTGAGTAGCCTAACAAGTGATTCAACTATTTATCCTACTTATTAAGTACACTACAACTTGTTTATAACACAGTTTGTTATAACACGACTTTGAATATAACACGGTTCAAAGATGGATCCCAAAAATGTATAGATGATATTGAAAGATGACCATAAATGGTCATTTTTCAATATCATCTAAACAGTTTTGTTTGGATATAACACGGTTGTTTAACTTGCACGGTTTATGCTATGGACCCCAACAATAGTGTTATAAGGAGGTTGTGGGGTATTTAGACAGACAGAACCTGAAAAAAAAATGCAGACATAGATCAGATGCCACAGACTGGCATCGGATCTGTGTCTGCATTGTTTGCCACTGATCTATCAAATTTTAGACATATCAATAGCGAGTAAAATATACTTGCACAAATTTACGGATGTTTGATTATAGGGATCAAACATGGTTTTTCATGCATTAACATCCGCTGGGTCTCGTGGGAGGTATTGAAAACCAAGGCCGAAGGCCGCGGTTTTCAACACCTCCCAAGAGACCTAGCGAATGTAAATGCATTGAAAAAACATGTTTGATCGCTATTATTGCATAAAAACTGAAAACATTTGCTACATTTCATGTTGTTTCTTGCACTACAGTTGACTCTCGTTATCTCAAAATCCAAGGGACTCTATGAAATACTTCGAGATATCCGTACCTCGACATATCAGATTTGCAGACTCGAGGCAAAATTAATTCGAACAACCACATTTAACAAATATTACAAAATAATACAAGTTGGGCAACGCCTATTCACACTGTGTTTCTCTTAGGAGCAATTTCTCCTCTTTTCCACAATATTTTTTTTACCTGTTGTTAGATTTTCATGTTTAGGCAGGGACCAGATTTTCACTTCGAGATAAGTGGGTATTCGAGATAAGTGAGGTCGAGATAACGAGAGTCAACTGTATTTTGTTTTGCCTTTTCACTGATGTCTTGTGAATGAAATTTCCACAGACTATGCTCATTCTAGGGCCGGGCAGTACACATCTCGTGACGGCAGCAATTTTGAGGCCCCAGTACGAGTATATTGAAAGTTGCATAGCCGTGCATTAACAGTGCGTGAATTGCCTTGTAAATACACGGCTTTTCGCCGATTAATGCACAGCTGTTAATAATGTGCGGCACTGCTTTTTATGCAATAAATGGAGTTGAGATATCCAAATATTTCGAGTAAATATGATATTTTAAAATATATATATACAACTAGGGGTATATCACAATACCAATACAATGGCACGACAATCGTATCACTGGGTAATAAAATACAACTTGTTTCGGATGCAATTAAATCTTCACTTAAAGCTTTTATCTATACAAGCATTAAGATACTTAACTGGGCCCAGTTGTTCAAAGCGTCGTTAGCTTAACAAGCTCGTTAAGGGCCATTTCGTTAACTGTTTTAGCGGATTCAATGCACAATATTCTGATATTTTTTGCTGAAAAAATGTGAGTAGCTTTTGCAATGCAAAAGCTACTCACATTTTTTCAGCAAAAAATTTCAGCATATTTGCGTATGGCTTGATGTAAATTTTAACGAATCGTTAACTAACGACATCGTTAGCTTTGAACAACTGGGCCCTGGAGATTTAGATTCAATATTCATTGCATTAGAATTCAACATTCACTGCACATTAAACATTGTTCACTGCATGGCATGGTATTACTGTAGGACTCTTCCATTTAGTACTGTTACAAGAACTTTGCCAAGTAAAGCATATCCAAAGTTTCGTATACTTTATATAGTAAAACCCTAGAAATAATAGGTGCCTTTTTTATGGATATAAAATCATATTAACACCTACTATTCTCTGGAAGATCAGAACTACCAATTTATATCTTCATAATAGGAATTTGAATGATTTTGTTCTAGTTTTGATGATTAATAGAAAAATATAATGCACAAATCATTTGGGTTTTAGGCACTTATTAATAACATGGAGAAATTCACATGATAAGCAAAACTGACTGTAAACAAGATAAACTTAGTGAAAAAACGCCAATCACTGACACATAGCTCCAGATAAAGGGAATAATCAAAATCTTCACCCATTTATGTCAAGGGGACTTTTCTACCACAACTCGTTGGACCAGTCTATTTCCAATTGCAGAGTATCATCACAAATACAAACCTATATAGTTTTGACCCCCTTAAACCCCACTTTTATATAGTAAAACTGGGGTTTACAGGGGTATACATTATTTTTCTTATTTCTGCTTAAAAACATAGATTGTGGGTACTCATTAGAACCGCCTCAGTGAGGCAGTTCTAACGAGTACCCACAATCTATGTTTTGAGCAGAAATTTGAAAAATATTAGTTTTTTATCTGAATATTTTCAATTTTTTGGAGGTGAAATTTTCTATGTATTTAAATAGGCGTGTTTTCGTTATGCTAGTTAGTTTTTATTATTGCTATGTTTTATAGCAATTCCTGTTTTAATACAAACAGTATAAACCCAGATCATGTCACATTCTGTTGCATCTGATCTGGGCCTGCACTGTTTGCCATTACCCTTTTGGGTATGTCTAAACTAAAATGCGTTAATTTTGTTATTTTTGCACCATCATGTATTATGTGGGTACGCACTTAAATTATGTCACAGAAGAAATTCTAGTGAATACCACCAGACATGTTTTGTGGAAATAAAGCAGACATAATCCTAGGTTTTCACCTTAATGATTGCCATATCTGGAGCCATGCTGATATTCAAAGTCTTGCTTTAATTGTAAAGACACAGAATACAGAATTAATTTGTCATTTAACCCTTTCACCCCTGAGTTATAAAATGGATTCTTTCATCTCCAAAATTTGGTCACATCCATTGTTGCAAATAGGGGTTTCAGTCAAAAAACAATAACAGAATGACACACAGGGTAGATCCTGATGAGATGGCTCATTATGAGCTGTCTCATCTGGATCTACATTGGTTGCACAGGTATATGTTTTGGTCTGCCAGGCTGAAAAGGTCAAGAAGAATGGATACACTTTCAGTGGAAGCAGCTATGTTAAATTGTTTCTGTCTCCCTTCTGGAAAGCTGAAAAGGAATCTAATCCTGGGAGCAATTCTTTCCTTTTAAAATGAAACCCTGTCCAGAAGAGACTTGGTGTGCATTTGATTTTGATTTGAAGTTTTCTGTTCCTTTCTCCTTTCTGAAAAGGATTTTAACCTTGTGAGCAAATTCATTTTCTTTTTTTTCAGAATACACCCCTTTTTCAGAAGAGACTTGGTGTGCATTTGATTTCAATTTTGAGTGTTTTGTTTCTGTCTCCTTTCTGAAAAAGGTTCTAACCTTTGGAGTAAATTCTTCCCCCTTTTGAGTTGAGACTTGGTGTGCATTTTAAATATGATTTTTAGTGTTTTGTTTCTGTCTCCTTTCTGAAAAAGATTCTCAACTTTGGAGTAAATTCTTCCCCCTTTTCAGAAGAGACTTGGCGTTTCTTTTGATTTTGACTTGGAGTGTTTTGTTTCTGTCTCCTTTCTGTAAAAGGTTCTAACTCTGGGAATAAATTCTTTCCCCCTTTGAGTTGAGAGCTGGTGTGCATTTGATTTTGATTTGGAGTGTTTTGTTTCTGTCTCCTTTCTGAGAAAAAAAGTTACATTGGGAGTAAATTCTTCTCCCTTTTGAGTAGAGATTTGGTGTGCATTTGATTTTGATTTGGAGTGTTTTGTTTCTGTCTCATTTCTGAAAAAGGTTCTGACCTTGGGAGTAAATTCTTTCCCCCTTTGAGTTGAGACTTGGTGTGCATTTGATTATGTTTTTGAGTGATTTGTTTCTGTCTCTTTTCTGAAAAAGGTTCTAAACTTCAGAGTAAATTCTTCCCCCTTTTGAGTAGAGACTTGGTGTGCATTTGATTTTGATTTTGAGTGTTTTGTTTCTGTTTCCTTTCTGAAAAAGGTTCTAACCTTTGGAGTAAATACTTCCCCCTTTTGAGTTGAGACTTGGTGTGCATTTGGTTTTGATTTTGAGTGTTTTGTTTCTGTCTCCTTTCTGAAAAAGGTTCTAACATTGGGAGTAAATTTTTCTCCCTTTTGAGTAGAGACTTGGTGTGCATTTGATTTTGATTTGGAGTGTTTTGTTTCTGTCTCCTTTCTGAAAAAGGTTCTAACCTTGGGAGTAAATTCTTCCCCCATTTGAGTTGAGAGCTGGTGTGCATTTGATTTTGATTTGGAATGTTTTGTTTCTGTTTCAAATCTGAAAGAGGTTCTAACCTTGGGAGTAAATTATTCTCCCTTTTGAGCAGAGACTTGATGTGCATTTGATTTCGATTTGGAGTGTTTTATGTCTGTTTCAAATCTGAAAAAGGTTCTAACATTTGGAGTAAATTCTTCTCCCTTTTGAGTAGAGACTTGGTGTGCATTTGATTTTGATTTGGAGTGTTTTGTTTCTGTCTCCTTTCTGAAAAAGGTTCTAACATTGGGAGTAAATTCTTCTCCCTTTTGAGTAGAGACTTGGTGTGCATTTGATTATGTTTTTGAGTGTTTTGTTACTGTCTCCTTTCTAAAAAAAGTTCTAACCTTGGGAGTAAATTCTTCTCCCTTTTGAACAGAGACTTGATGTGCATTTGATTTTGATTTGGAGTGTTTTGTTTCTGCCTCCTTTCTGAAAAAGGTTCAAACATTGGGAGTAAATTCTTCTCCCTTTTGAGTAGAGACTTAGTGTGCATTTGAGTTTGATTTGGAGTGTTTGTTTCTGTCTCCCTTCTGAAAAATTTCTTACCTTAGGAGTAAATTCTTCCCCCTTTTGACTAGAGACTTGGTGTGCATTGGTTTTGATTTGGAGTGTTTTGTTTCTGTCTCCTTTCTTAAAAGAATGTTCTTACCTTGGGTGTAAATTCTTCCACCTTTTGAGTAGAGACTTGGTGTGCATTTGATTTTGATTTTGAGTGTTTTGTTTCTGTCTCCTTTCTGAAAAAGGTTCTAACCTTAGGAGTAAATTCTTCCCCCTTTTGTGTTGAGACTTGGTGTGCATTTGATTTTGATTTTGAGTGTTTTGTTTCTGACTCCTCTTTGAAAAAGGTTCTAATCTTGGGAGTAAATTCTTCCCCCTTTTGAGTTGAGACTTGGTGTGCATTTGATTTTGATTTGGTGTGTTTGTTTCTGTCTCCTTTCTGAAAAGGGCTCTAACCTTGGGAGTAAATTATTCCTTTTCAGAATAGACTTTTTCAGCAGAGACTTGCTATGCAATTTTGATTTGAAGTTTACTGTTTCTGTTTCCTTTCTGGGAGCATATTCTTTCCTTTCAGAATATTCAGAATAGACATCTTTTCAGAAGGCACTTGGAGTGCATTTGTATTTTATTTGGAGTTTTACAACCCAGTCAACACTGTTATTGTCATGTCCAGTCAGTTATTTGTGTAAAAGAAAGCAAACAGGAATCATACAAGTTTCCTCACCAGTAAAAAATGGCAGAAAACTACGAAGTGTATCCAGTCCCCTGACTAGTGGCTCAAGATGCCTCAATGACTTGAAGCATTATGAATTTAGAAAGGAAACAGCAAATTGTCATTTTCACACACAACATTCAAAAGCATACAGAACTTAACAACCAAGTAACATCAATTTCATATGATAAGTGCTTAAAACCTTACTGATCGAAGCTTTAAAAAAAAGCAAACCGAAATAGCAAATCATAAATTCAACATTCAATATTTGTTAATGTGACAATTTGCAAAATCACACAGAAAGTAATTTTTACACCCAGTCTCCAAAACCTTACCAAAAAAAGCAAACATTTTTTTTTATGCGCGGCATTTTCAACCTTGTGGAACTAAAAATGCCATAGCTCCAGATAAGAGGGGTATACACAAAATATTTTTCTTATTTTTCCATTAAGACGTGAGTATTTATTAGAATATGTTTTCAAGGAGAAATAAGAATAATGTCAGTAGTTTTCAGCTCAAATAAGGTGCCTTATCTGGAGCTATGAAATGTAAATAACAAACAAATAATATTTTTAAAAAGCAAATAATAAGGGAGCCTTTTTATACAATATTTACAAAACCAAAATTAATGAATTTAAACATCAAATAGTGAAGACCCTAACCAGATTGCATGCATCAGTACACAGTCTGGTCAGGGCTTTCATAATTTACATACGGGTAAAAACAAAGGGAATTTAAATAAGCTGTGTCTCTGAGAAAAGGTATCCTTTGTCATATACATTTAGCAGATGCTCAAAACAGCCTGTATTCTAGCCAACTCTTTTCTGTCCACTGATAATTTTTTCAGTATCCATTGTTTCTGTAAGTGGTCCCCAGTTGGGAAAAATATCCAAATTTTTATCTGAAAATTTTCAGTTTTGGGTGGTAAAATTTTAGTATATTTGTATAGGCTTGTTTGGGTAATGACACATGGACTCTAAACACTTTAACCAAAAACTTCATAATAAATTTTTTTTCTGAGTCTGTAACCTTGATCTCAAGGTCACTCATGTGGGTCGGTATGGTACAGCATAAAACTTCAGGCCAATATCTAACATCAGGGCTAGTATGAACTACTTCCATCCAAGATTCAGGAGATATAGCCGCTTAAAAAATTAACCAAAAACTGCCACCGTTGTGGTGACTGGCATAGCTTTACATGTACTTTTTTGTACAAACAAGCTAAAAACTATGAATTGACAGTGAAGGTACAACCTGATCTGCCAATGCCCCATAGACGCATTTTCTTATGACACAGATTCATAGGTCTAGATAAGAGGGGGTATCCAGTAAATATTTTTTTTATTTCTCCACAAAAACATATGTTGTGGGTACTCATTAAAAGCACCTCGGCGAGGCGCTTCTAATAAGTACCCACAACATATGTTTTCGTGGAGAAATAAGAAAAATATCAATACTTTTGGATTGAAAAAAGCACCTTTAGTAGTGCTATGATCAAATACATTTGGGTAAGTGAAAAGATGCTTGAAACTGAACATATCATTAACAATGTTTAAACCTTACGGGATGCAGAGGGGCTTGTTTGAAATGAGTCTGTGCAACTATACCTTTGCAATTCTAAATTTCATCAACTTCATGAAGATGATAGTAGGACAAGTTTAATATGGGTCAATCCCAATTTAAACTTGACCACTCTCTTGGCTAATTCAGCAGATGACAAATTGATGATATTTTTCCCTGAAAACAGGATTAGTTATTTCATGTAAATTGAAGACAATTTGCATGAAATGTCAAACCTGTTTTCTGGGAAAAAATAAGAAAAATATTTCAATATGTGGCCTGCTGAAAATTTTATGCAGATTGCTAAGCGTTAAACTCCACTAATAGTTTCAGCTACATGTGAATGACAGAAGAAGGAGTATAATATGGATCAGAATAAAATGCTATGGCTTTTTTATATCCCATCAACATTGATTCAATCATTAAGAGATCACAATAGAGTAAAATATGGGCAAATACTGTAAATCATGACAATTTTACATCTAAGCAACATTGCTTAAACCATTTATGGATGACAATAAGTGAGTAAGATGTGGGTCAGTATAAAGAAGAAGCATTAGCAATTTTACACATCATTAACATTGCTTATATCATTTAGAGATCACAGTAAAATATTGATCACTGGAAAGACACTCTGGCAATTTAACATATCATTTAAGGATGACTTAAAATTACATGAGTCAATGAAAACATTCTTTGGCAACTTTACATCCCAGCAGCACTGCTTAAGCCATTTTGGGATGATAGTGTATATGGCATGGGTCAATGTAAAGACGGTTTGGTGATTTTACATGCCATCAGCATAGCTCCAGATAAGTGGCTTTTACAGGTAAAACTGTACGGATATTCTCCTTATTTCTGCATCTCTCAGAAGCGCCTTGGTGAGGCACTATTATGAGTACCTTTAAAATACAGAAATAAGAAAAATGACTGCCTGATAAGGCATATTAAAGGGAAAAATAAGACAATTATCATCAACTTGTCATGTGCTGAATTTCACACACACTTTTAAATGAATATTGGGACACTGTTACCATACTTGTCCTAAAATTTGAGCAATACAGGGATCAAACATGGTTTTTCATGCATTAACATTCGCCAGGTCCCGAGGGAGGTGTTGAAAACTGAGGCCGGAGGCCGCGGTTTTCAACACCTCCCTAGGGACCTAGCGAATGTTAATGCATTGAAAAACCATGTTCGATCGCTATTATTGCATAAAAATTGAAAACATTTGCTACATTTCGCGTTATTTCTTGCACTATTTTGTTTTGCCTTTTCACCGATGTCTTGCGAACGCAACTTCCATGGACTATGCTCATTCTAGGGCCGGGCAGTACACATCTCGTAACAGCAGCAAATATGAGGCCCCGGTACGATCATATTGAAAGTTGCGTAGCCGTGCATTAACAGCGTGTGAACTGCCTTGTTAATACATGGCTTTTCGCCAGTTAATGCATGTCTGTTAATAACATGCGACATTGCTTTTTATGCAATAATATTATTTAATTACCTGTTTATGTATCTAAAACTGCTAAATGAGTTGCTCAGGCCTGTTTGTTTCCAGTGGCGAATCCAGGATGATTTCTGAGGAGGTTTTGATTTGATCAAACTACCATACTTACTCTACGTATTCTGAGAGTCAGGCCTTAGCAAACAGTGTAGACCCAGATCAGATGCCACAGAATGTGGCATCTGATCAGGGTCTACATTGTTTGCCACTCAACCAGCAATTTTACACACATTCACAGGTAGTAAAATGGACTTGCTGAAGAGAAATATAAGGTAAAGAATGTGAATATTTATGGCATAAACAGCATCCCAAATTTATCAAATTTATATAAAATTTCCCATGAAAACGAAATTTTGTGTCAAAGGGTAAAAACAAAAAAAAAGCTCTAATACTTAAGATGACTACAACAGGTTATCAATGCTACTTTCCCCTTAAGCCATTCAGGGATGACAATGACTGACACTGGTCAATGTTAATCTGCTTTGCCTATTAATTTACATCCCATCAAAACTGTTATCACCATTTAGGGATAAGAGTAGACTAAGCAAGATACCAGTCAGAGCAAAACTGTTTTAAAACTGAAGTCATTTTGTACTGAGTATGTACGAGTCAAAGAATAATAAAAAAAAAAAAAAAGATACTGGTCATATAGCAAAACTGTTTTACAAGTGAAGTCATTTTGTGATGAGTATGTATAAGATGAGTCAATGCAAAGATGCTTTGCTGAATTTACAACATATCAATATTGGTTTTGGTCATTTAGAAATACTACCTAGTATGAGAAAAGACGTTATAAACTGCAACAATGCTATGAGTATGATATGGGTCAATGAGAAGAGACTTTGCTGAATTTACAGCCTATCAATACTGTTTACATGGTTTAGGTCATTTAGTGACATCAAGACACTGGTAAGACAAAAGATGTTATGGATTTCAACACTGCTAAAGTAATTTGTGGTTATTATGATACGGATCAATATGAATATGTTTTGCTGAATTTACATTATATCAATACTGTTCTGGTCATTTAAGGATGAAATTTCTCATCCAATCAACACTGCAATTATATACAGAAATCCTTGAAAAAGATTCTTGTTGTTGAGGCAATCTTAATGAAATATTAAACCCTGCTTTCAAGACCAGAAAATAAAATAAATAAAAAATTTGTTGTATGCTGGTGACAGCATACTAAAGATTAAATGGTCCCCGTCAAGCTAAAAAGTACCTTTGAAAATGTGCAGAATGCAAAGATTCAGATCATCCTGTGCATTACAAAAACATGCCTATTCAAATAGGCCTATACTGAAAATTTTACCACCAAAAAAATGAAATTTTTCAGATAAAAAATTCTGATATTTTCATATTTCTGCTCAAAACATAGATTGTGGGTACTTGTTAGAACCACCTCCCAAGGCCATTCTAACAAGTACCCACAATCTATGTTTTGAGCAGAAAGAAAAAAATAATGTCTACCCCTGTAAACCTCAGTTTTACTATATTAAAGAGGAGAAATTTAAGGGGGTCAAAATTGTATAGGCAGGTTTTCGTGATGGCATGCCCATAGCATTATCCGAGCCTCTCCATTCAAACATTCTGTGGTATCCAATGATTGTTAGCAGACAGTGAAGGCCCTGATCAGACTGCACATATGTGCTGGCTGATCTGGGCTTTTGCTGTCCGCATATGCAAGAAAGACATGTTTTCGCATGGCACAGCCCAAATAATGATGATGCTAGTTCCTCCTATGATCCTACAAAAATAAAAAAATATGGCACAAAATATACTCAAATAAAATTGTTCAGATGTTCACAGAAACATCTGATATGTCCCACAAAACAGTCCATACAGGGTTGCTTTCTGAGGAAATCTCACATTGAGATCACTGCATGTATATTGTTTTATTAGTCTCACATTCTTGGGTTTTCTATCTAAATCAACATACACAGTTTAACCTGTTTCTGAGACAGCCTCATATTAAGATCGTGTATTCTTATCAGTCTAACCTTCTCAGGATTCCCAGCATTGAACACCCGATATATGTGAAAATTTTCTTTTTTCTCCTCAGCAAATTTAATCTGCTGAACAGAAACTGGAAACACTTCTTTTGACTCAGACTTTGTACTCTTCACTTCGATGTAATCAATATGGGCTCCGGTCTCATCTTCAAAATGCACCTCCAAATCATATGGACTTCCTTTCTCTCCTTCCTGATTTGCCCAGAAAACCTCACGAATATTTCCGGCATCTTTCTGGGCCTGCATGTACCGGTATACAAGACATTCACCCCAGTATCCAACCTCAGGATCCCCAGCCTCTTCGTCAAGAATTATCACTTCTGATAAAGGGAGATCACTACCAAGACCCAACTCATCATAAGTGTACTCGGAAGCAAAATGGGTCCAAACTGGATGACCTAGAAAGGAAGAAGGCAATCCTGTGGATATAAGCAGCTTCACATCTTCAAACATATAGCCGAGACAATGCACAGGAAGAGATACAATCACAGAATATAGCCTAACAATGACATCAACACTTTGCATGCTGGGTAAAAACTTCAGCAGACGACATTTTGGAATTTTTTTTCTTATTTTTCCTAGAAAATAGGACTTGACACTACATGTGAATTGTCTTATTTTTCACAGAAAACAGGTTTTACATTTCATGCAAATTGTCTCCACTGGAGACAATTTGCATGAAATTTCAAATCCTGTTTTCTGGAAAAAATAAGTTTTGTTGTCTGCTGAATTAGCCCAGAGAGTGCTATATGTTAAAACCTATATGAAACCTGTTTTTTAAGCATGTAAAAAACATGTCTTATATGCTGGATACTTGTTTTTTTTTTAAGATTACATGTAATCTGTCTCCTAGCATAGGAGAGTGCTTTAAGGTCAGACCAGAGTAAATCTTATTGATGCATAATCACCAGAAAAAGTTTTTAATTTCTAAAGAATATGTATAAAACTCATATATAAAACTTTACCATATGTACCCAAAATATTCAGACATTTATGTCTTTCTTTAACCTTTACGACACTCTAGGCAGATTTAGCAGATGACAAACTGATGATACTTTCCCCTCATTACGAAAACACGCCTATTCAAATATATTGAAAATTTTACCTCCAAAAAAATAAAAATTTTCAGATAAAAATTCTGATATTTTTCATATTTCTGCTCAAAACATACATTGTGGGTACTCGTTAGAACCGCCTCAGTGAAGTGGTTCTAACAAGTACCCACAATCTATTTTTTGAGCAGAAGTAAGAAAAATAATGTATACCCCTGTAAACCCCAGTTTTACTATATAAAAGTGGGGTTTAAAGGGGTCAAAATTATATAGGCGTGTTTTCGTGATGTGAAAATAGACTGTCATTTCTGGCAAACTTTCTCCATGTGCATGAAATATCAAAGCCTATTTCTGGGAATTATGAAAAAAATATTTCAAAATATTGTCTGCAGTAAATTTTACCCAGCTAGATAAGCATTAATTCTGATATTGTATTTTATTCGTGAATTTTCTGGTCCTCTAAGACTATAAGACTCTCCAAGACTCTCCCACACTATATTTTGGAAGAGTCCATTTTCAATTTTAAGTATGTCAGACTATATGATGTAGATATTCCTAAAGAAAAAATTTTAATAGAAATTGCTAGTTTTATTTGATACCATATGTGACTTGATGGTATCTTACTATATTTTATAATGAAGAACTTAAAAAAATATGAATAGATTAGCTGCTCATTGAAATATTGTCCCACAAATGACAGTATTTTTGGGACAATGATTAAATGATGAAAATGATATTTCTGTTTAAATGTGTCAACTTTGCTTATTTGTCCAGATGAAAATATGCCACACAAATGTATATTTCATTAAAGAATCCCTGGCATAATCATTTTCTCCTCTGTATGATAGCCTGACTTTAATTATAGAAATGGCACAAGACACCCTGTTAGTATTGCTCAGAACAGGATGTTGTATAAGACTGGTATATTGGTGCAGATAATAGTTTAATTTTGTTGTCAGATATCATAGTCAACAAGGAGAAATGTTCAGTAAATGTAAAATGTTGTTCAAAGATTATCCAATGAATTAAAGTTTGAAGACTGCATTTGTCCCACTTAACTAAGAATGAGTGAAAAAGAAAATTTTCAATCTCTTACCCAAATGTGAAGGAAGAGATGCTTGTTTCTTAGACCCTGAGGTTGGTTGACCATCTCTATATGTGTATTTCCTTCTGCCTTCATTGTTTGATGATGCCTGGGATTCTCTAGGCCTTCCATATTCTTGTATAGCCATCAATGGTTGATCAGAATCTCTCTGCTTGGCAGACACAGTACCTTTAAACAACAAAACTATTTACTGTAATTATCCTAATATGCAGACAAAATAAGTCCTTATCATTATCAACCTAAGAAATTGAACATATAAATAAGATTGGCTGGTGATATATCCTAAATGTGCTACTACCTGGTAGTGTGTATTAAATGTGCTACTGACTGTTAATATGTACAAAATTGCTACTATCTGGTTATGTGTTTTAATGTGCAGCTATCTCATAATAAGTCAAAACATACTACTATGATGATGGTAATGTGTAAAAATGTGCTACTACCTGGTTATGGGTACAAAAATGTGCAACTATCTGGTAATATGTACAAAAGGTGCAACTTTCTGGTAACATGTCCAAAATATGGTACTACCTGGTAATCTGTACAAAATGTGCTACTATCTGCTAATGTGTCAAAAATGTGGTACATGTATTACCTGGTAATGTGTTCAAAATGTGCTTCAATATGGTAATGTGTTCAAACTGTGCTACTATATGATAATGTGTTAAAAAATGTGCTATTATCTGGTAGTGTGTCTAAAATGTGCAACTTTTTGGTAATTTGTCCAAAATTCAAAATGTGCTACTACCTGGTAATGTGTACAAAATGTGTCATTATCTGGTAATGTGTCTAAAATGTGCACTTTTCTGGTAATGTCTTCAAAATGTACCATTACCTGGTAATGTTGTTATGTCAATTTTATCTTGAATATGTTCTTGTTTGTTCATAAACATGAAAAGAAGTTTGTTTTTTGATTTTTATTACAAGTTAGATTATTTGCAATTGTAACTAATTAACTGATTAGGATGCCAGTTTTACTTTTCAATTGAGTTGGTACACTTCAGCTTTCGAGTAAGTGTTATGGCAGTCACGTTCAAGCTGGTGACTGGGGCGTGTTTGATTCTTATGTAAATAGTTTGAATGGTTCATAGAACATTATATGTGCTGGATTAACCTAGGTTCTGTTATGAATATTTTCACTGTTCTAGTATAGATTTTGGTCTCAAAGCAATCTTTTGAATGAGAGGACAATTTTCTTTCATAATTTTGCAGTCTTGTGACATTCTGAGAGAATTTTTTTTTTGTGTGTGTGTCATATTTTCAGCAGTGGATTTGTGAAGTTTTGCACAATTCTGGTAATCAAATAGGTCATTTTAAATTTCAAATATCATCGGTTTCTTACATACACGTGAATCAATACATGTTGCATTACTATAAGAGTCCCCTTTTTCAACAGAGAGGTACACACTACACTATTAACCTTCAAGGAGTAATGTTGTGCTGCACTCTGGGGCTCTGACCATGATCCGATCTGCCCCTGGTAGTATGATTTGAACAGCTATCCCAATGCAAGATCATTAAAATGAAAATGGTACTCATATGACCCAAGAATATCTTCACCATCAGTGTGTGCAATGGACATAATTTTACCAAAGTTAAGATACAGCATTAATATAAATTTTATAACATGGGACTAGTGAAACAAGACTTGTACTAAATATAAGAACATAGGACCAGAAACCAGTGAAGACCATGAGATTCCACTTACATTTCTTTTCTTCTTCTGAAATATCTTTGTATTTTTTTATTCATCTTTTTTTTTTAATACATTATTGTTTTTATTTAAATACATTATTGTTTTGTGCCTAAAATTTCCAACTATCTAGACCAAAATGTGCTTCTATCTAGTAAAGTGTACAAAATGTGCAACTATATGGCAATGTGTATAAAATGTGCTACAATCTGTTAATGTGTCCAAAATGTGCTACTATATGGTAATGTGTACAAAATTTGCAACTGTCTGATATTGTGTACAAAATATGCTACTACCTGGTAATGTGTCTAAATGTGCAACTATCAAGTAATGAGTACAAAAAGTCTTACAATATGGTTTTATATATAAAATGTGCCACTATCTAGTAAATATGTCCAAAATGTGCAACTATCTGGCAATGTGTACAAAATATGCAACTATGTGGTTATGTGTGCAAAACATGCTACTTTATGGTAATGTGTATCAAATGTGCAACTAACAGTAAAGGCTGGATGGGGAGAGACCAATTAAGGCCATCTCAGTTACTGTTTCAACCCTCAACTTGGCAAAACCATCAACTTTGCATCAAGCATGACTGTTGGGAAGCTTGAATGACCCCTTCTGATGGTAGTGTCAGGGCTGGGAGGGGGATAGGCCCATTTCAGTCACAAATAATGTTCTCATCAACTTTGATTTGACAGCACAACTGGCTATGTTTGAAGGTTGATTCCTAATGAGCCCTGCTGGGGGTGGGATCAAGACCAAATGTATGTAAGATCATTGGGCTGCATCAAGTGAAAAAGTGCCTTTGAACATGCACAGATTCAAATTACCCGATGCATGTGATAAGTATCATCTGGGCCTTTGCTTTTCATTCATACATTCTGTAGGATCCAATGATTCTATTAGTGGACAGTGAAGGCCCTGATCAGACTGCACAGATGTGCAAGTTGATCTAGGCCTTCTCTGTTTGCATATGCCCTTAGACATTTTCACATAGCAAGACCCATTTATCAGGTATCTGTTGTTTACTTCTCATCAGCACTTCTCATCAGCAGCTTAAATTTGACTTGGCCATTCAATAATTATCCCATTTGAGAGTATGTTTTAATGGAGAAATAAGGACAATATTATGTAGATACCCCATCTTATCTAGAGCTATATCTATAATGACCCCTTTTGCAGGGAGGAATTAAAAAGATCAGAGCTAGATAGAGATGAGACCCATGTTAGTTCTCTTCTGAAGACCTTCTACATAGAATGACTTCAAAAACTTCATACTGTAGTTTGGGGGTAGATGTCATTACAAGGGTGGGAAACATTCTGGTTTTGACACAAGTACACTTTGAGAGGAGCGTCCCTGGTAAGTTTTGAGAATAAATGCCCAACTAGAGAGGAATGATTATGCAAGGTTTAAAAATATTTTCCCAGAAAGACTGTGATAATAAGAAAAGCAAAGCCAGTTGCTGGCAGCCTTACTGGTCAACAAACTAAAATGCTCTTTTTCTGACATAACCAGAGGGAGTATCCCTAGAAAGTTTTGAGAAAATCTTCTCAGTCTTCTTAACCCTTAAATTGCCAATCACAACAATTGTCGTCTGCTTTGTCATCTGCTTGTGATTTAAAAGTCATGTTTTGCAAATAGTGTGGACCCAGATCAGATCGCTCCTTTAGGAGCAGTCTGATCTGGGTCCACACTGTTTGCCTGTATTAAAAAAAAATAGATTTGAAAAGTTTGCAAGAATATTCAGCAAACAACATTCTTTCGAGACAATGAATCTTTAACCTATTTTAGACTGATTAAACTCTCTCCACACTATATATTGGATGATTTCAATTTCAATTTTAGGTATGTCAAGCTACATGACTGAGGTATTCCTACAGACAAATGACTGAACTATTTAAAAACAGTGGAGACCCTGATCAGATGCCACATTCTGCAGCATCTGATCTGGTTCTGCACTTTTTGTCAATTACCTTTTAGCAGTTCTCTAGACTAAGATGGACTAAAGCAGTATTCATAACAGCAGCAGATGGAGTTCTATTTTTTATTTTTTTTTTTTTTTGCAAGAAAATTTCAAGTGCTTTATCAGCAAGTTAGGTAATTCATATGAAATGGCTGATTTATTTTCTTAGAAAAAAAGACAACAAAAAAACAAGGCCCAGTTGTTCAAAGCATTGTTAGCTTAACAAGCTCATTAGTGGTCAAAATGTTAACTGTTCTAGTAAGTACACTATCTAATTCACAGTTATTTTTGTTGAAAAATGTGTCGCTTTTGCAAATGCATCTGATCAGGGTCTCCACTTGCAAATAGTTTAGCCATTTTTCTATAGGAATATCTAAATCTCGTAGTCGGATGTACCTAAAATTGAAATTGGACTCTTCCAATATATAGTGTGGGGGAGTCTATTCAACCTAAAATGGGTGAGGGGTTAAAGGAACCCCTATAAACCATCTTGTAAGAACATTTATTCCTAATCTCAAGGGTAAGTAATGTCATATCTAACCATAAAATACTTGAAGATTATGTTTCTGTGGAATGATGCAAAATAACCAGGGCCCAGTTGTTCAAAGCTAACGATGTCGTTAGTTAACGATTCGTTAAAATTTAGACCAAGTGATACGCGTATATGCTGATATTTTTTGCTGAAAAAATGTGAGTAGCTTTTGCATTGCAAAAGCTACTCACATTTTTTCAGCAAAAGATATCATAATATTGTATATTGAATCCACTAAAACAGTTAACGAAATGACCCTTAATGAGCTCGTTAAGCTAACGACGCTTTGAACAACCGGGCCCTGAAAATATACCACAATGAAAAAAAAAGACTTGAAGAGAAGCCAATGTTGCTATACAGTATCACCATAATTTCCTGACCTTGTGTTTTACTCTGCTCTTCCTTCTGCAGCTTTTCCTGACCTTGTGTTTTACTCTCCTCTTCCTTCTGCAACTGTCCTTGCTGAGCTTCAGTTTCACTCCGTGATTCATTCCTCACTGCTGTACCATCAGAAGTGCTTTGGTCTGGAACACCATGACCTAACTGTTCATCCCTAGAGATCTGCCTTTTCATCTCCTGCTCACTGGACTGATTTTCTGAAAGTTTTCTCTTTCCTAGAAAGAAAACATCTATGATTTGTAACATACAAAAATGAACATTATGTCATATGAAAAACACCAAAGACCCAGATCAGCTTGATCTGGGCCTTTGCTGCCCATTTCAAAGTATTTCAGATGATAAAAAATACTAGTAGGTTCTATCAAATTATTGAAGACTTGTTTAATGAGGAGGAGTATTTGATAATAATTCTGAAACAACTTTCTCATTTTCTCCTTAAAAACATATGTTGTGGGGACTCATGAGAAGTGCCTCAGTGAGTAAATCTTCATTGCAGACTATGTTTTCTTTTAAGCAGAAGTTTCTTGGATGCCATACAGTATACCTTTATTACAAACTGTGTTTTCTTTAATTCAGTAGTTTCTTGAAATTCAAAACTACCCTGTTTACCCAAAAATTTATTTTACAAACGGGAACTACATGAAGAGCTTTTGCATTGCCACCCTGGTGTCAACATAATAGCCCATACCAATCATCTCATTCAATACTTTAAGTTTTAAGATGAAGTTATTTAGTCCTACCTCTCCTGTGTCCCAAATTATTTCTTTTTCCATTTAGTGAAAGCCCTGGTCCAAAGTTTTATACAGTAATTATAGATAAAAAAAACATCCTTTGCTCACCCCACCTTTTACTATGTTCATCTTTGCCCCAAGTAAGTATTTAGATTCCCTGTCTGACTTAATAGGGACTGATACACTTACATGGCAGGCAACTGTTAGAATACCTTTTGCCTTCCTTCTGAAAGGGGTCTATTCTAAAAGAATAGAATCTGCTTCACCTGGAAGCAATTTATTTCCTTGTAGATTGAATCCCTTTTCAGAATGGCCCTGGTGTGTTGAAGATCAAACAGGAAGTCACAAAAAGTGTCTTCTTTGTAAAAAAATAAACACACACACACACACACACACACACACACAAAAAAAAAAAAAAAAAAAAAAAAACAGTTGTGCTGAGTTCCCTTAAATGTCTGCTCTTACTTGTTATGTCTTGTTCTCGTCTTTCCACATCTCCTTTAGAGTTATCTCCTTTGTCAGCAGGGAGCTTGGTACTATCACTTCCAACCTCTTCTCTTTTAGCTTCCCCAAGTCTGACATTAGCAGGCAAGTCTTTGACAGACAGCATATAATCTTTAGCTTTTGGAGGTGGCCAAATATTTGATTCTGGTATATCTGAAAAAGGAAGAAATTCTAAATGTATTTTTACACCACTGACATAAAAGTATAAAAAGCTTATACATCAAAGCTCATCATAATAAGTATCAACCTTTATCAATCTTTGGGCAAATTCAGCAGATGGCAAATTCATGACACCTTTTTTTAGTTTCCCCAGAAAACAGACTTTGAAATTTCAATGTAAGTCTATTTTCTGGGAAAATGAGAAAATATTTCAAAATGTCTGCTGAAATTTTTACCCAGCATCCTATAAGCACTCAGAAATAGTGTACTTACCAGAACAAACTTAATTGTGGAAACAGTTAATACAAATCATAGCTCCATGCTAAGGGACTTTTTCAGTCAAAAAGTACTTATATTTTTCTTATCTCTACACAAAAAACTATGTTTTGGGTATTCGACTCACAACAGACCAGCATAAACTGGCTTGTCTGGGTTTGAAAAAGGTCAGGGTATGTCAGAAGTTTTTTTGTTTTGTTTTTTTTTCTGAGGGGCTTACATGATATTGCAAAGCTTTTAAAGCTTTTACATCTTTTAACTCTATTTAAATGATAACAGTTATCTCCCTTTACTTAACTTGGCTATGTAGCCTGGTTAGCAAACTACTTATTGAGGTTATCTACTCTAATGATTACTTTGGCACTTCTCATGAGTAGCCATAACATATGTTTTTTAAGGAGAAATATGACAAATTAACCCAGAATTAGCACTGAATACTCCTCCTCCTCTGCAAATGTAACTCAGCTCCCAACCTTTGATGTCCAACTACCAGCCTTGTAGCATATGCAATCACATAGACCTAGATCAGTCTGCATGCAGTCTGATCAATTGTACACAGATTGCAAACATAATTCATGGACCTTTAAGATTTTATCAGTCAACATTACAGACCTTGATGCTGATTATGTAGAGGCTGATTCCGAGGCAGACTATGGATCATATTATAGTGTATGAGCTATACAATGAATCATATCATAGTCTTTGATGTAGACTATGAATCATATCATAGTGTTTGAGTAGACTATGAATCATATCATACTGTATGATCTAGACTATGAATCATATCATAGTATATGACCTAGAATATAAATCATATCACAGTGTGTGAGTAAATACTATGAATCATATCATAGTGTATGATCTAGACTATGACTTGTATCACAGTGTGTAAGCTAGACACTGAATCATATAATGTATGAGCTAGAATATGAAGCATATAATAGTATATGAGCAAGACTATGAATCATATCATAGTGTATGAGCTAGACTATAAATCATATCAAAGTGTATGAGATAGACTATGAACCATATCATAGTGTGATAGCTAGACTATGAATCATATCATAGTGTTTGAACTAGACTATGAATCATATCATAGTATTTGAACTAGGCCATGAATCATATCATAGTGTATGAGATATACTATGAATCATATCATAGTGTATGAGCTTGAGTATGAATCATGTCATATTGTATGATCTAGACTATGAATCATATCACAGTATGTGAGCTAGACCATGTATCATATCACAGTGTTTGAACTAGACTATTCATCATATCATAGTGTTTGAACTATGTCATGAATCATATCAGTGTATAAGCTAGACTATGAATCATAACATAGTGTATGAGCTAGACTATGAATCATATAGCGTATGATTTAGACTATGAATCATATCAGTGGGTCAGAGACACTGAATCATATAATGTATGAGCTAGAATATGAATCATATAATAGTGTATGAGCTAGAATATGAATCATATCATAGTGTATGAGATAGACTATGAATCATATTATAGTGTGAGAACTTGACTACAAATCATATTGTAGTGTATGAGATAGACGATGGAGCAGTTTGATCTGGGTCTAGACTGTTTGCTTATGTCTGTCTGTCCAAACATTTAGGGCAAATATACATTTATGTGGTATAACCAAGAAATGGTGGTCAAGCAAAAAGTTTTCAGTATGTTTGAATAGGCATGTTTTTGTAATGTGAATTTGCTACATAACATTTATGTGAGGTAATTATTTAATTGTGTATAATTTCAAAAGAACAACAAAATTATGAGTTTTCACATTATTATTTTTAAAACAGCTGATTTGCTAAATACAGTTTGTTTTACATATTACTGTATATACATTTGTAATTTCCCTGTTAGAAATCTGTGAATGGACACCAAAATTTCATCAAAAGCAAAACTATAAGATACCCAGAAAATGCCAAAATTATGAAGCATAACCTTCCCACAGCACTAAAAGAGGGAGAGATGTGGAACAAATAAGGACAACACATATGTCACATATGACACCACAGACACACTAACAAAGAAGAACTGCAACAGAAGAACTGCCTTGGGATGGTCAGTAGGAAAACTATTGGGTGGAGAGGGCAGGGGGAGGTGTGTGTGTGTGTGTGGGGGGGGGGGTGGGGGGGGGGAGCTAAAACCAGTTTCATTCATGTGAAACCTCCTCCTTAATTCTGATGCAGCTCTAAATTACAAATACATATATGTTCAGTCTAGATAGGGTCCTCTAACTCATCTGTGAACTTAACAATGTCTCAGTAAGAAGCACATAAATTTTCAAAGTTACATAATTTAATGTCTACATCGGCTGTCATGGTAAATAGGTTCTGAGTTCTTACCAAATATGTTACAAACTAGCCAGAAACAATTGAAGATGTAACATAATCAGTTATAACAGCTATTTTTCACACCTCAAGATCAGGTATATGCATCATGAAAATTGACAGTAGACCACCTTTAAGTGACAGACTACACAATATACAAACTCCCTAGTTTTCTAACACATTTCATAGTAGCTAACAATTCTGTAAGCAGGCAGAGAAGACACTGTTTAGACTGCACCAAATGACATGGCAGATGATATGAGTTTCACTGGCTGGATTAGCTCAAGTATACCAATAAGGTTGCCAAACATTTGTTATAAAAATAAAATCATAATGAACCAGAAATGCATTTGTAAAACACTATGTCCCCAATTATACACTTGCCAATACAAAATGCCAAAGTAGAAAAGTGGCATAACTCTGATAAAAGTAATCCAAACTTTACCAAAATTTCACCAGATCATCCAGACATTGGTTTCAAGTTGCTTGCAAACTTTCATAAGCCTAACCTGAGTGGTTCCTTAGATATTTTGCTTACAAGAAAAGCATGACATATGGACAAATCGACAGACAAGCCCAAAGCAATATGCCCTCCCCATTTCTTCAAAGCTGGGGGCATAAATAAGTGACTTGCAGTTAGTGTTGTGCCGATAAATCAAAATAATCGAAAACTAATCGGATGAGCCTACTATCGGCAATTATCGATAATTTTTTTCACTATCGATTATTTGAAATTCTATTTTTAGAAATGTGGACCAAAGGTCACATAATGAAACCTACAAATTAAGAGTATTATGAAACTCATTGACTAGAAACATGGATGCAAAAACTGCTTTGTCTTGAAACAATCTACAGTCAACCCTGTCTTAAGCAGCCACACATGGGAAGCTTAAAATGTGGCTGCTGAAGGCAGGTGGCTGCTTAATACAGTTCAAATATAGAAGTCTATGAATTTTTGGGCAACTTTCCTCTGGCTGCTTAATACAGGTTGGCTGCTTAATAGAGGTGACCACTAACACAGATTTGACTGTATATCTTAATTTACCATAATTATGCTATTATATGCAGTTGTATTTTAAGTAATATAGAAACATAAAGCGCATATGCTATAATGATTTATTATTTGATGCCAGTTATGGGATATCCGATTGTATAATCGATAATCAATCAGTTTTACTTTCTCGATAATCGATTGTGATTTTCCTCTCCAATTCCCAACACTACTTGCAGTAAAACACATGCACAGTATTTGTTATAAAACTAAAATCACCATTAAATGTTGATTACTTGCAGAAAAAGCTATGCACAATATTCATAGAAAAAAAATAGCATCACAATTAAATGTAATGTGATTTCCAGTAAAACCTAGATGATATGAATAAAATATAATATATCACACCTTTTTTGGGCTGGTTCCTGTTTGGATTAGGAATTGGTGGCCAGGACATCAGTTTGAACTCTGTATCAACAGGTTTGGCCTGATCAGCAGATGCAGTCTCATCTATCATTTCAGGTTCTGGTTCTAAAATATACATTTGACCTTTAATCGTCTGGAATTAATACTTAGCACTCTGAGTAAAACTTTCAGCAGATGACATGTTAAAATATATTCTTACTTTCCCCAGAAAACAGGATTAAACATTTCATGCAAATTGTCTCTATCCAATGGAGACAATTTGCATGAAATGTCAAATCCTGTTTTCTGGGAAAAGTTGTCTGCTGAATTAGCCCAGCAAGTGGAAAAGGTTAAGGTGAATGGGTACGCGGGTAGTTTTTCCACCATTTGTATAAGGGAGACAATTTTTGTAACTTTCCCTCTCATTTCCTGGGCACCAAGACCCTTCTCTAAGGGGTCTACTCTATAAGGGAAGAAGTTGCTCCTTCTGGGACCAGACGGAGCAAATTCTTTCCTTATAGACTTGACCCCTTTTCAGAAGGGAACAAAGAGAATTTTGACAGAGTTGTCTCCCCTAAAAATGTATCAATTCCCCTTATATTACAACAAATGACATTTTAAGATTTTTTACTAATTTTCATTGAAAAAAGCTTTTGACAGTTTATGCTGTCTTTTATGAAATGTCAAGCAAAATTATCAGGAAAATAAGAGAAATATTTTAAAATGTCATCAGCTGAATTTGCCCAGTGAGAGTTAAGGGTTTAACAACATAAGTAGAACAATCTTATAGCTAAACGTGAGTAAATATGGTAAATTACTAGATTTACACTTTGCATGCTGGGAAAAATTTCAGCAGACGACATTTTGAAATATTTTTGTTATTTTTTGCTAGAAAATTGGATATAACACTTCCTACAAATTGTCTCCTAAGAAAATTGGATATGACACTTCATACAAATTGTCTCCTTAGGAGACAATTTGTATGAAATGTTATATCCAATTTTCTAGGAAAAATAACAAAAATATTAACAATTTATTGTTTGCTGAATCTGCCCATAGCATGGTAAGCATTAAACAATATTTAACTGATGTTAATGTTATATTATACATACAATGTGAAGAAGATCTATACTGAAGCCTAAAGCCTATTTATATTGTTCATTTCTTCAAAAGAATAACATAACAAGAATTTTCTGTTAACCTCAGTTTCCATATCAAACTCTGACCAAGTGCATATAGGGCCACTACTCATAATGCCATGGTTCCTCATCAAATGACCCCTGACCTCATTTGGATTCCATTTCTGACTGGCTAAATGGGAGCATCCACACTCTATAATACCTTACAGCACCCCTTTATTTTCTCCACACAGCACATGAGAAAAAAATGTACTTATCATATAAGTCACCAGTAATGGTTAAGGCAAGTCTGAGCATAAGCGCACTCTCGCCAAAGCCGGACAGGGGTAACACTATATGCCCTTTCCACCATTCTTTGAATGGCAGGGGCACAAAAATGCATGTCTGTAGTCCAAATAGGAGACTGCACATGCACATTTTATAGAATCACAAACCAGAAAACTTTAAAGTCCCTTTTTTCATGCACAGGCTAAAATCAGGTTCTGGTTCTGACCAATCCAACGGAAGCAACAAATATTCCTCATCATAGTGCTCCTTTATTAAGTTAACCTTGTTCTGCTGAATAAATTAAGATGCCACACCCACTTCTAATTTTCAGCCAATAAGATTACTTGATTCTAGATTTTGATACATATTCACATACTTAATGACAAACAGTGCAGATCCAGATCAGTTGGCTTCTTCAGAAGCCAACTGATCTGGATCTACACTGTTTGCAAAGGCAGGATATATCCGGGTTCAGCTTGACTAGGGTTAATCTACATGAATAAAACTGTTTACTGATCTAGTTCTGGCTAAGGCATATGATGATGATGATTTGGTGTTTTACATCCCTTTCAACATTATATAAGTCATCTTGAGATGGAAGGGTGATAATGAAAGGCTCTGTGCAATGAAGTACAGTATGGTAAATGTCCTAAAATTTACACCAAAGTGTCTGCCAAAATTGCATATGCAAACAGCGTAGACCCAGATCAGACTGCTCCTGAAGGAGCAGTCTGATCTGGGTCTACACTGTTTGCCATTCCACTAAGTATTTTTAGAAACAAGTGCACAAAAAGGAAAAAATAGGCCTAAAAAATGATGGAATAAAGTGTTCAAAATTTTAGGGCATTTATGGTATAGTCATGAGCTGAATTTCACCTCCAGCAGGATTCAAACCAGGGACCTCTTGTAAGAAATCAATAGCGCTAACTACTTGGTCATTCCTTGCTCAGACCAAACTGAAGCATTTCCCAATTATGTCCCATGGTATACAATAAAATTACGCTATTAAGAACATCTTTGGGACTGCTGAAAAGTCTAATAAGTGAGGAAGTCTTAACCCTTAAAAATTTCAAGAAAACCTGCATCTGAAAATGTCATCTGTTTACATCGTCTGCTGAATATTGTTGTAAACTTTTCAAACCTATTTTTGCATACAGGCAAACAGTGTGGTCCCCGCTCAGACTGCTCCTAGAGGAGCAGTCTGATCTGGGTCCACACCGTTTGCAAAAGTGACTTTTAAAATCACAAGCAGATGACAAAGCAGACGACAATTGTTGTGATTGGCAGTTTAAGGGTTAGTATTGACTATAGAATAATGACAGAAACCATTTGGGACTGGTGAAAGCTGCTCTTAAAAGTGGGGTGGTCTGAATTTCAAGTGATCTTAATAATGGAATTTTACTGAATATGGAAAAAAATGGATATACATGTGGTCTGGACTGGTTCCCTCCAGGTACCTCATTTATACAATAATGCAGTAAAATCATAAGAAGAGTTTACTAACCTGGTTCAGGTACTGGCTCTGGCTCTGGCTCAGGCCAAACAGGAGCATCAACTACCCACAATTCCTCCTCAGGTATAAGAAGCTGATCAGCATTGTTATGTCGCTGAAGCAGTTCTATTATTGTGTCATTTGTCGTATTGTTCACAATGTTAGACAGCTCAGTAAGGAAACTTCTGTGAATACAAAGCCCCAGATAAAATATAGTATCAGGTAAATATTTTTCTTATTTGCATGAAAGTATATGTTTTCTTATTTGCATGAAAATATACATTGTGGGTACTCATTAGAAATGCCTCACTGAGGCACTTCTATTGAGTACCCACAACATATGTTTTTGTGCACAAATAAGAAAAATATCCAGGGATACATTTTGGTTGAAAAAAAACATCTTATGTGGTGCTGCGAAATAACATATGCTTAAAATATGTGATGAAGTACTTTTAGACTGTTGAGGGTGAGATTACCTGATGACAAATGACAGGCTTTTTTTTCTCCTAAAAGTAGGCATAGTATTTCATTTTTTTGAACCACTGCGCATTATTAATGACATAACTTATTAAAACCTTTATCTTAGGCAATAAAAATGAAATGTTCATTAAAATTTCTAAGGTTGCCTTTGGAAACAAAGAACACACAAAAGCATGAAAATCGGAGACTCAGTTTTATTAAGCCTCTTCACATGCAGTAATGTAGTTTGCAAGGCTGCAGACACTAGCACAGGTTAAGTGGTATTTGATTTTTAAAGTACCAGAATGGGCTCAATGATCCCAAACAAACTCAAAACATAATGAAGCCTTACTTTTGGAAGAAAATAAGGAAAAATATTTTAAAGGCCCCATATTCCTCAAAAATAGACATTTTTATCCACAAAAGGTTTATTAAATTGATATGTGTTATCAATACGATCATAAAATGTGGCATCTGACAGCCTGTAAAATTTCAGTTAGTCTCTCGTTTTTGAAGTGGGTCAAAAATGAAATCATTTTTTATTATATCTCTGAATTAATATTGGCAACATGAACTCAGAGATACGATAAAAAATCATTTCATATTTGATCCAGCTCAAGAACGAGAGACTAACTGAAATTTTACAGGCATTTTATATTATATCTCTGAATTAATATTGGTAACATAAACTCAGAGATACAATAAAAAATCATTTCATTTTTCATTTTTTTACAGGCTGTCAGAGCCACATTTTATGATTGTATTAATATTTTTATAAACCTTTCTTGGATAAAAAATGTCTATTTTTGAGGAATATGGAGCCTTTAAGGGAAGGTATATACATCATACACATCAAAGAAATAAAACTCTAAGCTGTGAATATTTATTTTCTTTTCAAAGGGACATCACTCCAGCAGAAAAAGAGTTTGTTTACCTTGTAAAAGGATTCCTTCTCCAAGTGGAGCAAATGTACCCCGTCAAGTGAAAAAGTGCCTTCAAACATGCAAAAAAGCTCAGATTCAGATCATCCTGTGCGTGTGCATAATACAGTCCAGGCCTTCATTCTCCATTCATACCATCACGAAAACATACCTATATAATTTTGACCCCCTTAAACCCCACTTTTGTATAGTAAAACTAGGGTTTACAGGGGTATACATTATTTTTGTTATTTCTGCTCAAAAACATAGATTGTGGGTACTCGTTAGAACTGCCTCATCTAGAACTGCCTCAATGAGGCAGTTCTAACAAGTACCTACAATCTATGTTTTGAGCAGAAATATGAAAAATATCAGATTTTTTTATCTGAAAAATTGCCATTTTTTGGTGGTAAAATTTTCAATATATTTGAATAGGTGTGTTTTCGTAATGCATTCTGTAGTATCCAATGATTCTGTTAACAGACAGTGAAGGTCCTGAGCAGACTGCACAGCTGCACAGGCTGATTTGGGCCTTTGCAGGGAATGGCCCAATTTTACTATACAAAGACAGAACAACCTCTACTATAAATTTAACTGCTAAGTTTGTCTGTAGGAAACCTATCCTGCTTAAGACCAGGGCCCAGTTGTTCAAAACTAACAATGTTGTTAGTAAACGTATCATTAAAACTTTGATCATGAAATATGTCATATACGTTAATATTTTTGCTGAAAAATGTGAGTAGCTTTTGCAAGCTACTCACATTTTTTCAGCAAAAATACCTGTGAGTTAGATATTGTACATACTAGAGCAGTTAACATTTTGACCAGTAATGAGCTCGTTAAGCTAACAATGCTTGAACAACTGGGTCCACTATATTATTGACGTAATACTTCTCTATATAAGAAGTACTTTCAAAAGAATCTGACTGTTAAAAAAAACAATACATGTTCTAGCTTATAAAATCCCAGGAGGCATTTTTTTTTTCTTTTTACTGGAAATATCCCAATAGGGATGTACAACTCAAAGGGAAATAACCCATATTCTTTCCTTTTAGAGACCCTTTTCAGAAAGAGGTAAAACAACTGTGACAGAATTGTCACCCTTGACAGTGTATCAGTTTCCCCTAAAAATCTACAATGTACACTTTACCTCAGCAAAGCATAACAGTTTTTATCTTTGCCACTAAAATGGCGGGCTATTTCATGGTTGATTTCTGTAGTGGAATTCAAGTGATCTTTTTGAAAATAGAATATCGGTGGCTGGATGACACACTTCTCTGGTCGAACTTCAAATGTCTCCTGTTTGAGGTTTGACAGTCGGTATGTAACGCTCAACTTAGAAGCCTGTAAAGTATAGCAGATAATAATTATGATACCAAGCAATAGTATACTAGTGTTGGCAATGCCATATTTTACTTCAACGCTTAGCACTCTGGGTAAAAATTATCAGCAGGTGACACATTGAAATACTTTATTACTTTTCCCAGAAAACAGGATTTGACATTTCATGCAAATTGTCTCCATTGGAGACAATTCGCATGAAATGTCAAATCCTGTTTCCTGAGAAAAGTAATGAAGTATTTCAATATGTTGTCTGATGAAAAGTTGGAGACAAATAGCATGGACTGTCAAAACCTGTTTTCTGGGAAAAAATAAGAAAAATATCATCAATGTGTCATCCATGAATTAGGACAAGTAAAGGTTAAGCTTCTTACCATACTTGTCCTAAAATTTGAACATGTACATTTCACTACCGCTTGATGTGTCTAAAAACTGCTGGATGAAAGGGAAAAAGTGCAGACCCTGATTAGACAGTTTAATCTGGTCTACACTGTTGCCCAGAACTATCTAACTAAACATGTATGGTAAATACATGTATGATAAGACAAAGATTTGAGAAGACAAATAAAAAGTCAAAAAGGATTGCCTTTGGAAATAAAGAACACACAAAATCATGAAAATTGGAGATTCAGTTTGATTGAGTTCCTTCATAAGCAACGTAGCGCTGGCTTATGCTGTATTTGATTTTTAAAATAACCAGGGCCCAGTTGTTCAAAGCGTCATTAGCTTAACAAGCTTGTTAAGGGTCATTTCGTTAACTGTTTTAGCGGATTCAATATAAATTTCCTGAAATTTTTTGCTGAAAAAATGTGAGTAGCTTTTGCACTGCAAAAGCTACTCACATTTTTTCAGCAAAAAATTTCCATATATTTGCGTATCACTCGATGTAAATTTTAACGAATCGTTAACTAACGACATCGTTAGCTTTGAACAACTGGGCCCAGGATGGGCTCAATGATCCCAAAGGAAATAAAATATAACCTGCACTATAAAGTTTGATATTTTTCAATTTTTTTTTTTATTTATTTATTTTTTTTTTTTTTATGAAAATATAGCAGATAGTAAGCAAAGCTCACATACCCCTGGCCATAGATATCAGAGGTATGTTGAACCAATTTTATAGATGTATATTTCAGTTAGTGTTTGCATGGGAGAGATGGGCAAAAGAAATGTGTCAGTATCTTGGTTTTCTCTTAAACAACATACTTTAGCATTGTCAGGGTATACAAAATTTGAAGAATCTGGCTCTAATAGCAGGTGAGAAATCTATGATGGATTTTTGAGAAAGAAAGAAAAAATGGACAAATAAAGGGAATGATAATGGTATATTTTTGTGTAAATTTCTAAAGCTTGTGCTTATATTTACAGTCAACCCTTGTCACACCGACACTCGTTAGAATGACAAAATTCGTTATAATGACAATTTGAGTGTCATGAAACCTTTGCTAAAGAGATGACAGTTAATGAGAAAGTATGCAAGAATATTGTATTAAAACTTCAAGCAACACATGTTTTGGGTATTTGTTAGAAACTGAGGCAATTCTGTATTTGTTAGAAACTGAGGCAATTCTAACAAATATCAAAAACATATGTTCTGTAAGGAATAAGAATAAAGCAAGGTCTTTCTTACATATCATTATGTCCATAAAGGATTCTTTACAACAACAAATTCATTTAATGGCAACATCTTTGGTAACAAATGCTGACATAGTAACAAGGGTTCACTGTATCAGTACATGTACCTGATAAAATTTTGCATCAGTCAACATAGCTTTAGTATTTATCTCAGCAAGATCTTGATAAACACCTGGGAAGTGGACCATCAGGAACCTCTGGACTGCTTCTATGATGTCATGGAAATACTGTTGTAAAAGCAGACAGGGTTCAATAAGCTCTGGGATGACTTCGATCCTCACACTGTCGCTTAACTTCTTGACACCACAAACCTCAATAAACACATTGATATGATCTGGGTGGATATGGCTGTCTTGATCTGTAAAGTAATAAATCTTATATATATATACACTAAGTATTGGGACAGACATGCCTTAGAAAACACTGCAGAATGTGACATCTGATCAGTGTCTATACTATCTGCCACTTATCCAATAGTGTTTAGTAAGGCTGGCTAATCTGAGCTGAGCTGGCCTTGGTTGCTCAGTTGGATGCGCCGGCCGACTGGAGACCAGGCGGTCGCAGATTCAACCCCCGCCGAGGTCGGTAACATTCTTTCATGGAGATTGATCATGAAATATTTTCTAGGGTCATTCTCTCCCTTCCACTGATTCAAGAAGGGCAGTTGTCAGTTTCTGGTGAAAGAATGTGCACAATACTGGTTAACGGCTTAGAGGATTAAGCCTGCCCAGTAAATGTGTGGTTAGGTAAACTGATCACGCTCAACATGACCCCATTTGGTTGACTGGGCCATAAAACCTCAACACAAACAAATAATCAGAGCTGAAAAGATAATCGATTATCAGTCCTGCCATTGTGATCAATAACCGATTAGTAATCACTGAAGATTTGGTTGTAATTTTACCTGCCTGAGCATGTCTCTTACCATTTGTTATACTTTATTGTATTTGGTCAGACAGGCCTGAGCAAACAGTATAGACCCTGATGAAATGCCGTAAACATGGCATCTCATCAGGGTCTACACTGTTTGCCACTCATCCAGCTATATTTAGACACAACAGTGGGTTGTAAACTGTACTGTTTGTTCAAATTTTAGAGTAAGTATGGTAAGGAGTTGAGGTGTCTGAATACTAAGGGTATATACAGAAAAGTAACAAACACAAAAATCAAATGATCAATTATTAGCAAATCAGTAATGATAATCATTTTTGTGGAATTTATCGATCAATTAATCGATTATCCGATCAATTGTGCCAGCCTTAGTGTTTAGACAAATCAACAGGTGGTAAAACAGACTTAAAATTTTACAACTATGGTGGTAAGGACTTGGGTCACCATGGTGATTGCTATAGATCTATCTGTACTTTTGTACAGGCGAGCTAAAAATGACAGAAAACTTTGAAATTTCATGCAAATTGTCTCAATTTGCTTGAAATGTCAAATCCTGTTTTCTGGGTAAATTCAACAAAAGAAACATCATCAATTTGTCAACTGCTAAATTAGCCCAGAGAGAAGTAATGGTTAAACACATATACTGGATTATACCCCTAGTAATTGGACACCATAACTCTTACCATACCTGTCATATTTGAACCAGTCCAATTTTAGTCCATAATGCAATTTACTATCAGCTGTTGTGGCTAAAACTGCTAAATGACTTGAGAACAGTGCAGACATTGATTCTAAGGTATCGATCTGGGGCTAAGCTGTTTGCTCAGGCCTGTCAGTTCAACTATTTAGTGTAAATATGGGTAGCCCTTTTAAAGAAATTGTCTTTAACTATCTTACGTCTTGTCAGCATTCGCCTTTGTTTGTTGGGGCCCTGATGCGGCCTTGATCTGCCTTCAAGATCAAGAAAGTGGATGCCCTCTTTACCAGCAAACATCTTCTCCCACTCTGGGCTGTCTGCTATCATTGGTTGATCTTCTAGACTGACCCAGACTTGTTGTTTTGTTGGAAACACCTGCAAATAAGACTTAAAGCTATTTAACCCTTTCACACCAGTCCTGAGCTTCTGAAATGGACTCTTCCCTCTCTGAATTTGGACATGTCCATTGATGCAAGTAGAGGTTTCTAAGTACGTCCTGCACCAAATAGAGAGTGATCTTATGACATGAATAGTATAGACCCAGGTCAGTCTGTACATCACACAGAGTTATCAGGATCTATGCCACAGATGATATCATCTTATGCTGCTTTTGCTTATAGAATCTTGAAGTCCATATTTTATGTTAGAGACCAGTGTAGACCCTGATCAGATTGTGCAATGCATAGGCTTATCTGGTCTACGTTGGTTGCATATGTCATTATACACAATGCTCAACTATGTGATAAACAAAGTCCAATGAACCTGACAATACAAACTATAGTCAGTGGATACATGTAAAAATCTAGATCTCAAACATCAATCATCATCTGACCAAAATAGTAACCCATCAAAATATCAACTGGTTGAACTGATATGGAAACTAGAAATGTGTTTGAAAAACACTATGTCCCCAACTATATGCTTGTCCATACAAAATGCCAAAGTTGGAAAGGGGCATAACTCTGAAAAAAATATTCAGACCTTTTTTTTTTTTTCTCTCAAAAGTTAATCAGGTGATTTATTTACCATACCTAGTTAGCTCACCAAGTTCCAAGGGCCTAGCTTAAATAGGCTTGCCCACAAGACTTCATCATGCCCCATAGGCTTACAATTTATGAGTCAAAGAAGGGGCATAACTCTGTAAGTACTAGGTAGCTGAGGTTTTGTTTTTGTTTGTGTTGAGGTTTTATGGCCCAGTCAACCCAATGGGGTCATGTCGAGCGCGGTCAGTTTACCTAACCATATGTTTACTGGACAGGCTTGGTCCATCCTCAGTAACCCAGGTGTGACCCATTACGTTACACTCCATTCATGAATGAATGGAGTGTAACGTAATGGGTCACACCTGGGTTACCGAGGATGGCTTAGTCCTCTAAGCGGTTAACCAGTATTGTGCACATTCTTTCGCAGAAACTGACAACTGCCCTTCTTGAATCAGCGGAAGGGAGAGAATGACCCTAGAAAATATTTCACGATCAATCTCCACGAAAGAATGTTGTCGACCTCGGCGGGGTTGAACCCGCGACCTCCTGGTCTCCAGTTGGACGGCGCATCCAACTGAGCCACAGAGGCTGGCAGGTAGCTGAGGTACTTCTAATGAGTACCCACAACATATGTTTTTATGGAGAAATAAGAAAAATATTATATTGATACACCCTCTTATCTAAAGATATATCATGTGATCATTTTCTAGACCAGGTAAGGTTTATTACCTTTTGTTTTTCCATTTTTCTCTTCACCATCTGTTTCAATGAATCCAGAGTCATCTGTGCTGTCTGCTCATCTGGCATTCCAAAGGGTGGAGTCACCATGGCATGACCAATAGCAGTAAAAATACACAAAACATCAGAAAATGTTGCACTTTCTTTAGGTGTTGTGGTTTCACACAAAAGGTTAAGTAACTCCATATACTCCTCAACTTTTGGAGCAATATCTAATCTACCTTCCTGTTTGAAGAGTTCCACAATATCAGATCTGTCTCTGTAGAATAGAAGAATTGTCCGCTTCCGACAAATATCTGAGTGGAATTCTTCTAACAATAGTCTGTGCTTATCAAAAAGTCTTGTTGGATCCTCTAACCAAATTTCATTGCGATTTAGCATTTTTCCTGGAACCTCAATACTCTCATTCTGTGGAGATTTTGCAACAATATCTGGCACAAAATAAACTGGTTTTTCTCTGAATAAGTCCTGGAACTCGTGTCTTTTTAATTCCTCGCTAAGGTATATGTATATATTCTTCATGTGATTTAAGGATGTGCAAAAGCTTGCAGGTTCTTCTGCCTTATCACGTGAGCACCATTTCAGGAGATAATTTTTCACAGTTTCTATGGTAATTGAATTCTTTAAGCCCAGGAATTGGTAGAATGAGTTCATTGACAGCTTCACAGCCACATACAAAACCTTATTTGACAAGTATTTTTCAACTGCTTCTGATCTGATATATAAAGCAGATGGCTGCATCAAGACAATTTCCTCCACTATTCGCACACTACCATTGACCTCTGGAACGGATCTGCTTTGAACTGCAGGAAGCCAAGCCGCTGTATGAAGCAGGAGACTGAAAGATGTTTCTGTTTCACAAAGAGCTTTGCCATCTTTATCCAGAACCTGAGTTGTACAATACTGGCGGAAACGGCCTTCCCACATCTGATCCAGCACAGTACACAGGTTTTTCATTTGAACTGCATAAGAATTATCTGTTTCATTTTTGTTATGCTTTATCAGGGCCTCAAGCTCTGGGCTGTAGTAATCCTTCACAACATACTCTTCCAATGGAGGCCAGCTTTTCTCAAATGGTGGCCATGGAGACTCTCCCTACAAAAAGAAGAAAAATAAAAAACATGAAACAATGATACCCTGAAACTACTGTGTGGCAGGAAAATTACCCTGTCAAAAATTGACAAAATTTGCCCATTAGCAATCCCAAACCAGATCTCAATGCTCTTGCCAAATTTGGTGAAAGTCCATTATATTTACTGAAGTTATCATCCGGAAAACAAAATACAGATAAACTGATCAATGACAGATGGCTAGATAGGCTGATAGATAGATGGACACACAGATGACCAACATGATACCATAATACCCTGCCACTATCCTATGGAGGGATATAATAAATATAACTAAAATAATACACTAAAATAATCCTGCATTTCAGGTATATTTTAAGTGGCAAGTTAGAACACACATATACCAGCATAGATGCATATCCCAGGCTGTCAGAATGCAGATGTCCAGCTTTGAGTGCAAATATTCCCAATTGCAAAGTAAAAATTTCTACCCATCCCAGGCTGTCAGAAAATCAGTGTCCAGTTTTCCAATTGCACAGTAGCAATTTCCACCCATCCAAGGCTAAAAGAAAATGGATCAGTCAAGCTTTCAAGGCAAATATTCCCAACTGCCCGGTTGAAACTTCGACCCATCCCAGACTGTCAGAAAATGGATCAGTCCAGCTCTGACTGCAAGTATTCCCAATTGCTTGGTTGAAATTTCCATCCAGAGCATGCTGGAAAATGAATCAGTCCAGCTTTTGAGTGCAAGTATTGTAAATGGCTCAGTTGAAATTTCCATCCATCAAAGGCTGTCAGAAAATGGATTAGCCCAGCTTTGAGTGCAAATATTTCCAACTGCTTGGTTGAAATTTCCACCCATCCCAGGCTGTCAGAAAATGGATGTCCAGCTTTGAGTGCAAGTACATGTATTCCCAATTGCCCAGTTGAAATTTCCACCCATCCCATGCTGTCAGAAATGGATCAGTCCAGCTTTGAGTGCAAGTATTCCGAATTGCCCAGTTAAAAATTCACCTAGCCCATGCGTCAGAAACCGAATCATTTCAGCCTTGGAAGTAAAATAAAAATCTAACAGTTTGCCTCTGGAAACTAAAAACACATAAAAGAATGAACATCGGAGACTCAGTTTTATCAAGTCTCTTCATATGCAGCTATGTAGTTTGTGAGGTTGCATGTGCCTCCTAGCACCGGCTTAACCCTTAAAGCGCCAATCACAACAATTGTCATCTGCTTTGTCATCTGCTTGTGATTTTAAAAGTCATTTTTGCAAACAGTGTGGACCCAGATCAGACTGCTCCTTTAGGAGCAGTCTGATCTGGGTCCACACTGTTTGCCTGTATGCAAAAATATGTTTGAAAAGTTTGCAAGAATATTCAGCAGACGACATAAACAGACGACATTTTCAGATGCAGTTTTTCTTGGCGCTTTAAGGGTTAAGTGGTATTTGATTTTCAAAGTTACCAGAATGGGCTCTATGATCCCAAAGAAAATAATATAATCTGCACTATGGTGAAGAACGGGGAAATGTTTTATGCCACTACATGGCACTAAACACCAGTTCCATATATCCATCTGAAGTTTTTGCCTACCCCCAGGCTATCAAGGAACAGACTTTTTTCAGCTTTGTGTGCCCTACATCCATATACTCAGAACAACAAATATATTTGTATAACTGACAGGCAAAACAGCAATGATTATGAAGTTGTTGGGTAAAACCATAAAACAAGCAAGACAATGATAGTATCATACACTGGGATATGTGCATGTGTTAACCCTGCTCCTGCTGAACCCAGATATGACCCATCTTTGCAAACAGTGCAGATCTAGATCAGATGACTTCTGAAGAAGTCATCTGATATGGATCTGCACTGTTTGTCATTTAGTATGTGAATTTTATCAACAATCTAGATCAAGTAATCTGACTGGCTGGCAGATGTGGATCTGCACTGTTTGTTAATAAGTCAACAATCTGGATCAAGTAATCTGATTGGTCGATAGATCTGGATCTGCACTGTTTCTCATTCAGGATGTAGATTTGTATCAACAATATGTCTCAAGTAATCTAATTGGCTGATAGAGCCGAATCTGCACTGTTTGTCATTCAGTATGTGAATTTGTATCAACAATCTGGATCAAGTAATCTGACTGGCTGACAGAGCTGGATCTGCACTGTTTGTCATTCAGTATGTGAATTTGTATCAATGATCTGGATCAAGTAATTTGACTGGTTAAAAGATCTGGACTGCACAGTTTATCATTCAGCATGTGAATTTGTATCAACAATCTGGACCAAGTAATTTGACTGGCTAAAAAATTGGAAGAGGGCATTGCATCTTAATTTATTTAGCATGTCAAGGATTAAATGGTGTTTCCCCCGTTTAATTTTCCCAGTTAAAAAGTGATTCAAACACTGGTCTGCCAAAAAGACTACTGTTCTCAACTGAAACACTAACCCTGGTCCTGCTGAACCTGAATATGCTCTGCCTGCCTTTCATACCAACGGTATAGATCTAGATCAGTTGGCTTCTTCAGAATTTAGTATGTAAATTTGAACAATCTTAATTAATTTGACTGGCTAACAATTAGAAATGGACATGGCATCTTAATTTATTCTGCATGGCAAGGGTTAATGATGTTTCCCCATTTAAATTTCCCAGACATAAAGCAATTCAAACATTGGTCTGCAAAAAAGACTATTGTTCTCAATTAAAAAACTATCCCAGGTCCTGCTGAACCCGGGAATGCCCCGTCATTTGCAAACAGTGTAGATCCACATCAGAAGCCAACTGATCTGCATCTGCACTGTTTGTTAATCAGTATGTGAATTTGTATCAACAACCTGGATCAAGTAATCTGATTGGCTGACAATTAGTAGGCATGGCATCTTAATAAATTCAGCAGGACCAGGGTCAAGCCCACCCATCACGAAAACATGCCTATATAATTTTGACCCCCTTAAACCCCACTTTTATATAGTAAAACTGGGTTTTACAGGGGTATACATTATTTTTCTTGTTTCTGCTCAAAAACATAGATTGTGGATACTCATTAGAACTGCCTCAGTGAGGTGGTTCTAACAAGAACCCACAATCTATGTTTTTGAGCAGAAATATGAAAAATATCAGAATTTTTTATCTGAAAACTTTCTGTTTTTGGTGTTGAAATTTTCAATATATTTGGATAGGGGTGTTTTCGTAATGATAATTATTCTAGATAGTCACAATCTTTTCCTTTTACCATACTATCATTAAATTTGAACCAGCCAATTTGAATTTATAATGCAGAACACAGAGAGAATGGCAAACAGTGCAGAGCTTGAGTACAATGCTCTCTTAGGAGCAGTATGATCTGAGTCTATACTGTTTGCTCAGTCTTACCTGTTCATATTTACTATCTAGTATTGTGTGTTTAAAATACTGACAGAATGGCAGACAATGCAGATCCTGATCAAACTACTCTTTTTTGGCAGTTTGATCCATGGCTACACTGTTTGCTGAGGCATTTAAGAAATGAAGGTATTTTTTTTAATGTTCATTGAAGTATGAGCAACATTGGGTCACAAACAAAGTAAGTGAATCCCAGTGGGTTCATGTAAACTTTTTTCATGGCCCAATGTTGTTCATACTTCAGTGAATGCTAAATAAATTGCCTTTATTGCATATAATTATATTATTTTCCAGCCACTATTTGATTAAAAAATCTGGTTCAAGGGCTAAAATTGAAACAAGAAACCAGTTGCATGCAGTTTTCCTATTAACAGTGGAACAGCATCGTTGACATCATAATGTTGCCATTGTCCAAACATATTGCAGAGAAACATGGTTTATTTTGATGTCACTAAATGATCATGTGACATCATGTGAGTCAATGTTTTCACTAAAGTATGAACATTACATCCCGTATATATATATTATATATATATATATATATATATATATATATATATATATATATATATATATATATATATATATATATATATATTTTTTTTTTTTTTTTTTTTTTGTTTTTTTTTTTGTTCATGCACTGAGAATGTAAATATATCTGTATGAATACTTATAGTAAATAAGGTAAGATAATTTTGTGATGTCACAGTACAAAGGATATAGTGAATGAAGGACACAGATATCCTCCATTATGACTTTGAAGTAACTGCTGTCATCTGCTAGAATTCTGATAATAAAGCTGAAGAGGGTAATTATCATGATAAGGCTCAAACAGTAGTGGGCAGAAATAAAGAATAGTTATTGGTGCTCGGGTCTTTCAAAGAAAACCTGCAAGTAGCTCAAGAACAAGTATTTATACTTACAATATTGGTTTTGGTCAGGTGTTCTTCTCTGGCCTTGATGGATATGAAATCTTCCACACCTAGTTTGGTGAAGAAATCATGCCAGCTGCGCACAACTAATGAATTCTGAATGTCTACAATGTAGCAGGCATCTAAAAGAACCCACTCATGACCTGGAAAATAAATGAGAAAGCATTTACCCTAAATATCTGGTCAATCATGCCTGAGAAAACAGTGTAGATCCTGATCAAACTGCTCCTGAAAGAGCAGTTTGATCAGGGTCAACACTGCAATTCAGCCAGCATGTTTGAGACACCAGGGATAGTCAAATGGATTGTTCAAATTTCATCACAAGATTAAGTGTAAAGAGCTATGGTGTATGAATAGTTGGGTATTTATGATTAGAAAATCAGCCAATATTTTAAAATATCTTTCCATGAAACAAAAAGGCCTTACATTTCCTTTAAAACAGACTTGTTTTTTTTTTTTATATTTTTTTATATTTCCCTGAAAATAGGATGTTTCCCCTAAAATATGTTTTTTTTTTCTTTTTTATGTTCTCTTTACAACAGAGTTTTACAATTCCTTTAAACAGGGTTTACATTCCCTTTAAAACAGGGTTTTAAAGTTCCTTTAAAATAGGATTTTATATTTTCTTTGAAAAAGGCTTTTACATTTCCTTTAAAATAAGGGTTTACATTTCCTTTAAAATGGGTTGTTACATTTCCTTTAGAATATGGTTTTATATTTGCTTTAAAATAGGGTTTTACTTTCCCTTAAAATGTTTTTATTTCCTTTAAAACATGGTTTTATATTTCCTTTGAAACAGGGTTTACATTCCCTTGAAAACATTTCTTTTAAAGTAGGGTTTTACATTCCCTTTAAAACAGGGTTTTACAATTCCTTTAAAATTGGGTTTTACAATTCATTTAAAATAGGGTTTTACATTACCTTAAAATAGAGTTTTACATTTCCTTTAAAGTAGGGTTTTACATTCCCTTTAAAAGAGGATTTTATGTTTCCTTAAAAAAAGGGTTTTACATTTCCTCTGAAAGTCTCATAGAATCAAACTGGCTTTCAGGAGAAACTAGTGCATGATCATGATCCATCCATATAATAAAACCAGAGGAACAATGGTCCTGTAGCTCACCTGAGACTATTTATTCTGAGCAAGCTTATGGCAAAATTTTTAAAGAATTGAACATTTGGGTAAGGTAGCTGGCACAGTTTAAATAACAGCTGTTGCAAGACAGTGTAGCTCACTTGAATCGCACTTTACCAATAAAATGAAACAAGAATTCAGCAGAAGTCAACATCACACCTGCATTGGGCAAAGTTATGAGTAAGTAACATACTTCAAACTTTGGGTCATATGGACTCATAATCAGAAAGTATGATGTTTATACATGAAATACCCATCAAGATATATGGCAAAATCACTGGATCATATGTCACTGTGACCTACATTTTATTTAAGTCAACCTTTGGGTCTTACTGACAGTATCATGTTTATACACTGATATTCCTCAAGATACAAGATTAAATCAATGGACTGTGAAATATAGGTCACTGTGACCTACATTTATATTTAAGTCAAACTTCAGTTGATACTGAAGGGTAATCTGATAGTATTGTGTTTATATATGACATACTTTTCAAGATAAAAAGATAAAATCACTGGACTGTGTAATCAAGGTGACCTACATTTATTTTGAAGGCAAACTTTGGTCATACTTACTTATAACCCAAAAGTATGAAGTTTATACAACAGATATTCATCAAGATATAAGGTAAATCACGGGACTGTGAAATATAGGTAACTGAGACCTACATTTATTTTGAGGTCAAATTTCAGTTGTAGTCGAAGATAATGTAAAAGTGTGATGTTTATACATCAAATATTTTTCAAGCTATCAGCCAATATAACTGGACTGTGAAATATAGGTGACTATGACCTACATTTATTTTCAGCTCAAACTTTGGGTCATACTGACTCTTATCAGAGAGTTTGGTTTTTATACATGAAATGCTCTTTCAGATATAAGGTAAAATCACTGGAGCATGAAATATAGGTCGCTGTGACCTACTTTGTTTTTAGTAAAAACTTCAGGTCTTACCAACTCATAATCTGAAAATATGATGTTTATTCATCAAATACTCTTCAAGATATAAGGGAAAATCTATAGCCAAGAATGTGTCCTATATTTATTTAGAAGTCAAACGTCATTATGACTCATAAGTATAATGTTTATATATCAGATAACCTTCAAGATATAAGGATAAATCACTGGATCATGAAATGTAGTTCACTGTGACCTACATTTAATTTGAGGTCAAACTCCTTGCCATAATTCATATGTATGATGTTTATACATCAAATACTCTTCAAGATATACAGCAAAATTACTAGACTTTAAAATATAGGTCATTGTGACCTACATTATACCAACTCATAATCAATAAGCATGGTGTTTGTACATGGAATACTCTTCAAGATATAAGGCTAAATCACTTGACCATTAAAATCCTTCAAGATATAAGGCAAACTTTGTGGACCATGAAAAATAGGTCTTGCTGACTTTCAATCCATGACCTACAAGTAAATGTCACAAGGTTGACCAGTGTCTGACCAAGTGTCTGTCTACATTGTTTTCATAAGAGAAAAGTTGAAAAAAACAAACTTTCTACTGGTGTCCTAGATTTGCACCTCAATTTCATCTTGTGGTAAAATAGGTCAAGGTCAACCCTGGTTCCTTTTTTGAATAAATTATGATGGGTCCGAGTCCCTAATGCTACATACCAAGATTCAAGGCAATTTGCCAATTGGTTATGGAGAAGATTTTTAAAGGGTTTTTACCATATCTGGGCATGGTGGCCATCTTGGTCATGTGACCTGGACCATTTGAACAAACTTTTCTTCCCTCATCCCATAGAGGCTCTGTATAAAATTTAGTCTCAATCAGCCAGGTAGTTTCAGATGAGAATAGAGTAAACAATTCTATATATTTAAATTTAAGTGACCTTGGACCAAGGTCAAGAATGACCTTGACCTTTGATACTCATGTAGCTTCATTCATTTACTCATTTAGTTGACTGCATCAGCCACAGGGTGCAATAGTTTCTGAAAAATCCATTGTTTTCACTTTTTCCCATGTAAAAGCATATGGAGTCAAATTTGACCTTGCCATAAAAATAGGTCAAGATCAACCCAGGGTTATTATTTGAACAAGGCCTGAGTCTTGAATGCTACATACCAAGTTTCAAGGCAATCTGCCCATTGGTTCTGGAGAAAAAAAAAATTAAAAAGTTTTAACCCTATATGGGCATGTCGGCTGTCTTGGTCATGTGACCTAGAGCATTTGAACAAACCTTCATTCCCCTATCCCATAGAGGCTCTGCAAGAAATTTGGCTTCAATTGGCTAGGTGGTTTCAGAGGAGAAGAGAAAAACAAGTTTTAATTTTGAAATTTTAGTGACCTTGAGCCAAGGTCAAGAAATGACCTTGCCCTTTGATACTTATGTAGCTGATATTTTAACTCATTTAGTTGACTGGATCTACGTGCTTTCAGATCACAGGCTGCAACAGTTTCTGAAAAATCCAGTTTTCACTTTTTCCCATACAAAGCCCAAGTGCCCAAATTTGACCTTGGCCTTAAATAGGTCAAGATCAACCCAGGGTATCATTTGAACACACTAGACCCGAGACCCTGATTATCTAACAACAATAAAACAGAACAAAAAATAAATAAACTAAGAAAATATATTATTGGTGGTGTAATGTAAGTCACTTATATCTGTCTGTGAAAATAGACTTGAACATGTCATGAAAATAGTTAGGAGACAATTTGCATGCAATGTCAAAATCAATTTTCTGGGAAACAAGAGGGCCATGATGGCCCTGTAATGCTCACCTGAGTATCATAGCACTCTGAGAACCTGACCTAGCACCCATTAAGGCAAACATTCTGATTAAAATTCATTATGATTATATTAACAAGTAAGACAATGTAGCATATCTAATGGACTGTGAAATAGAGGTCACGGTCAAATATGGATGACTGCACTCAAGAGGCCATGCTAAGAAGTATGCATGTACTAAGTCACTGGCTGTAGGAGCAATAGCTACTGAGACAAACACTTCACAAATGCCAAATATCACTCTGTAGGACCAATAATTACTGAGAAACTGACCTAAATGGAAAAACTTAATAAAATCACTGGACTGTGAAATATACTTCATAAGTGACCCAGTTCCAAATTTCACCTAGAAATTATCAAGGCAAATATTTTGAGCAAGATTCATGATGATAACTTCAAAAATGTGACCTCTAAAGTGTCAAAAAGGTTTTCCTTTGATATGGCCTGGGTGACCCAGTTTTAAACTAGAACTAGAAATCATCAAGACGAACATTTTGAGCAATATTTATGATAATTATTTTAAAAAGAGTCTTAACAAGTTTTTTCTTTGATTTGGCCTTGCAACCTAGTTTTTGACCCCATGTGACCCAGTTTCAAACCTGACCTAGAAATCATCAAGACAAACATTTTGGGCAAGATTTATGATGATTACTTCAAACATGTGACCTCCAGAGTGTTAAAAAGGTCTTCCTTTGATTTGCCCTGGTGACCTAGTTTCTGACCCTAAGTGACCAGTTTTGAACATGACCTAGAAATCATCAAGACATACATTTTGAGCAAGATTCATGATGAATGCTTTGAAAATGTAATTGCTAGAGTGTTAACAAGGTTTTTCGCTGAATTTGGCCAGGTGACCTAGTTTTTTACCCCACGTGACCCAGTTTTGAACTGGACCTAGAAATCACCAAGACAAACATTTCAAGCAAGATTCATAATGATTAATTAAAAAATGTGACCACTAGAGTGTTGATAAGGTTTTCTGCTGATTTGGCAAGGTGACCTAATTTCTGACCTTAAGTGACCTAGTTTTGAATTTGACCTACAACTTATCAAGAAAAACATTTTGAGTAAGATTCATGATGATTGCTTCAAAAATGAACCCGCTAGAGTGTTAACAAGGTTTATTGCTGATTCGGCAAGGTGACCTAGTTTTTGACCCCAAGTGACCCAGTTTTTAACTTAACCTAGAACTTATCAAGAAAAACATTTTTGCATAAGATTCATGATGACTGCTTCAAAAATGTGACGGCTAGAGTGCTGATTTGGCCCAGTGACCTAGTTTTTTTACCCCAAGTGACCCAGAATTGGACATGACTTAGATTTCATAGAGACAAACATTCTGAGCAAGTTTCATCAAGATTGACTCAAAACTGTGACCTCTAGAATGTTAACAAGTTTATTCTTTGATTTGACCTGGTGACCTACTTTTTCATCCCAAGTGACCCAGTATCAAACTTGATGTAGATTTAATAGAAGCAAACATTCTCAGCAAGTTTCATCAAGATTGGGTCAAAACTATGACCTCTAGAGTGTTAACAAGGTCTTCTGCTGATTTGGCCTGGGGACCTAGTTTTTTTATCCCAAGTGACCCAGAAACAAACATGACTTAGATTACATAGAGACAAACATTCTGAGCAAGTTTCATCAAGATTGGGTCAAAACTGTGACATCTAGAATGTTAACAAGTTTTTTCTTTGATTTGACCTGGTGACCTAGTTTTTCACCCCAAGTGAGCCAGTATCAAACTTGACGTAGATTTAATAGAGGCAAACATTCTCAGCTAGTTTCATCAAGATTGACTCAAAACTATGACCTCTAGAGTGCTAACAAGGTCTTCTGCTGATTTGGCCCGGTGACCTAGTTTTTTACCCCAAGTGACCCAGAATTGAACATGACTTAGATTTCATAGAGACAAACATTCTGAGCATGTTTCATCAAGATTGGGTCAAAACTGTGACCTCTAGAATGTTAACAAGTTTTTCCTTTGATCTGACCTGGTAACCTACTTTTTCACCCTAAGTGACCCAGTATCAAACTTGATGTAGATTTAATAGAGGCAAACATTCTCAGCAAGTTTCATCAAGATTGGGTCAAAACTATGACCTCTAGAGTGTTAAGTTTTCCTTTGATTTGACCTGGTGACCTAGTTTTTGACCCCAAGTGACCCAGTATCAAACTTGGCTTAGATTTCATAGAAGCAAACATTCTCAGCAAGTTTCATCAAGATTGGGTCAAAACTGTGACCTCTAGAGTGTTAACAAACTAATTGTTGATGACGGACTATGGATGGCATACAACGAACGACAATGGACGACAGACAGAGGGTGATCACAATAGCTCACCCTGTGCTTTTGCTCAGGTAAGATAAAAATAAGAAAAATATTTCAAAATGTCATCTGCTGAAATTTTTACCCAGCATGCCAAACCTTAACCACTCATTTGACATGACCTGACTCATATTCTATTACCTGGAAAGTCTGCTGACAGATTTATTCTATTGCCATAGAGACAAGTAAAATGTACTGGTTCCCTGCTGGGATTCTTCATTCCGTTGTTTGTCACTACCTGAGCAACATCCTTCAGTTCCTCCATGTTGCATAATGATTGCTTTTTTTCTGTCTGCTCTTTGATGTAGATGAGATAAGAGATGAGAACGGGTCTTGACTTTGTCTGGAATACAAGACCGATTTCTCACTATAAATGGTTTCATCCAGATGATAAAACTGAAGTGCACATTATAGTAGTTTTGTGGTAGTTTATTTATGAACACCAGGCAAAGTAACCCATCTGTTACACCATAAATAATACATGAATACCAACCATCACAGCAGAATACAATTAGATACTCAATCATATACTTTAAGAGCAACATCATAGGTAATATACAATACACATAAAATATGCTTAATACCTAGCATTATCATATGTCACATGTACATAGCATATGTATAACACCCAGTAGTATCATAGTTAATGCACACATACCTTTTATTACTTAGTCGTATCATAGATAATACACTCATAACACATGTATAATACCTAGCACTATATCATAGGTAATATACACATAACATATGTATAATACTTAGCAATATCATAGGTAACATACAATTATGTATACTATCTAGCTTTATCATAGGTAATATACACATAACATACATATAATACTTAGCAATATCACAGGTAACATACACATAACATACTCGTATGTATAATATCTAGCAGTAGCATAGGTGATACATGCATAACATATGTATAATAACTAGCTGTATCATAGGCAATTTACATATAACATATATATAATACCTAGCTGTATTGTAGGTAACATACACATAACATTTGTATGTTACTTAGCAGTATCATAGGTAATACATAACATATGTATAATACTTAGAGGTATCATAGGTAAAACACACATACCATATGTATAATACCCAAAGGTATTGTAGGTAACATACACATATGTATAATACTTAGCATTAGCATAGGTAACATACACATATGTATAATACCTAGTTGTATAATAGGTAATATACTTGATTTGATTTGATTTGATTTGTTTATAAGTATTTCAAGCTATTGTATTGCTAAAAAGACATATTGACTGACAGCTTAGGGCACTGGATACCCTGTGGTAGATTTTCTGTCATGTTTTACGAGGGAGACAATTTTTGTGACGATTTGTTTGCTTTGCTGGATTCCAATCCTACTTCTGAAAAGAAGTCTCTAAAAGAAAGAACTTATTCTGCATGGAAGTAAAAATGTGTATTCATCTCCCTTATTGTCAAAATAAAAATTAGCGAAGTTCTGGGAAAAAAAACTGGGAGGTCCTTATTTTTGGACATTAAATTTAAGAAGAAAATTTTATATATAATATTTTTTTTACTTGGAAGATGATGCATAAAACTTTGTTTTTGGAACCAAAAATTAGCGAGTCTAATGAAACATTTAGGCATACATAACATGTCTGTCTTTAAGAGATATAAGATGAGAACTGGTCTTGTCTTCTTTCTAGGATTGAGGGCATGCTCCCTAAATATAGTTTTAAATGTTATTTTAGGCTAAAAACTGGATGCATTCTTGGACATTTTGGTTTGTATGACAAAGCAAAATGGCAGCACCTCTATAAAAAGCATTGGAAATGCAAACTTTCAGTCTAAAACAACATAAATAGATCATAGTTTACCAATTTCTTTACAGATAAGAATAAAATCATATAATCTGGTTAAAAGTAAATCTCAGATAAATAGTAAGAAACCTTAACTGTCATGTATTTCCGTGTGTTGAAAACGTTTCTCATTGAAAAAAATGTTTCACCTTGAATTTTAAACCAAACTGTATAATGTATATGCAAGACCTTTGGACAGATGCCGTGGGGCCCGAAAATCTATCAATGTTTTTTAGCTATTTATATAGTTTTAATGTTGCTTAATACTGATGTACAGTAAAGTGATAAAAGCTTCAAACACTTTATACACTTTCTTCCATTATTTTTCTTGTCTACTTTTTTTTTTTAATTAGTTTTGTTTTATTAAATACCAATACCAATACTTGATGGAATATCAAATACTGAAAACCCTAATCACACTGTACTGTCTGATTGGTTTGCACTGTTTGCATATACCATATATGAAATTTTAGGACAAAATTTTATACATTTACAAAATTTTAGGGCAGCTATGGTAACCACATGCTAAAAACTCAAAATATGCCAACATTATTGGACATGTAAATACCTCATGAATTTTTTACTTTATAAGTAAGACTAGTTAGACTACCATAATAACCTGAGGTATTGGGACAGATAGGCCTTTTCAAACAGTGTGGACCCAGATCTGATGTCACAGAATGCAGCATCTGATCAGGGTCTACACTGTGTGCCACACAAGCAACAATATTTTAGACACATCAAGAGGTAGTAGGATAGGCTATTTCAAATTTTAGGACAAGAATGGTAAGTAGATAAGGTGTCCCAATACTTTGGATAAATACAGTAGATACACTTAGTAGGATGACTGGCATTTTTTTTTAGTTATCTTTTGTGACTACTACATGTGTTTGTAACTATTAATTTGCTTTTCTGCACATCAAACCTCTTCTGCAAAGTTGTCTATTCTAAAAGGAAAGAATTTGCTCCCAAGAGGAGCAGCCATTTTCCTTTTCAGAAGGGAGGTAAAACAAATTTTACAGAGTTGCCACCCATGAAATTGTTACCATTCCCCTTAAGCTATTAACACATTTGAAATAAAAAAGACATCGAATAATTACAAACCTGCCACTGCTCTGACTTAAAAACAGGCAGTATATGATGATTGATGATATCCATGGGCGATAGCTGCTTAATTCCCAATCTCACTAAGAGTTTCTGGACCTGTGAGTTGACCTCATTATCAGAGGTTTGTAGTAAGCCTGGGTGGAGACTGTTCACATCTTGTTGCAAGTAGTAGACTGGATCTGTAAATATAGAAAAGATAGGGGTTACTGTATTTGACCTAATGACCACACACTGAGCACTTAGGTTTTTCAAAATTACTGGAAATCTTGTGGTAAAATATCCATCTAATAAGGGAACACTTTAAAGAAAGATCAGTAGAGGACTTCACAAGGGGCATATTTAATGATGCTTATATGTGATTTTTAATATGATTTTTTATCATAAAGCACATGTTGTTGAGGCAATTTATAAGTACCTACAACATGTGCTTTTATAAAGAAGTAGATAAATGTTAAGACTTTGATATTGCTTAACTGTGCGGGAATGTGCTGTAAATAGGTTGAAATAGGTACATAAAGAGGCAGTATGAAAGCTGATGGTATGCAAGGGACTATTATATTCCAAGTCTCATTATCCATGGGGAATTACTTTTGATTCCATACATCAGTAAGAGATTCTGGAACTAAGATAACAACAATACTAGTGGTTTGGTTGAGACTGCTAACATCTGAGCCATGACATGCCAAAACATGTCTTCAGGCATATGCACACAGAGAAGGCCCAGATCACCCTGCACATCCATGCAATCTGATCAAGGTTTTCACCATCCAGTAAGATTCATTGGATACTACAGAATGTATGGATACTACAGAATGTATGGATATTACAGAATGTATGAATGGAGAGCAAAGACTTGCACATGCGCCAGATGATCTGAATCTGCACATTTTGCACATGTTCAAAGACACTTGTTTGCTTGAGGTGGCCCATCTAACATCTGGGCCCAGTTGTTCAAAGCGTCATTAGCTTAACAAGCTCGTTAAGGGTCATTTCGTTAACTGTTTTAGCAGATTCAATATACAATATTCTGATATTTTTTGCTGAAAAAATGTGAGTAGCTTTTGCACTGCAAAAGCTACTCACATTTTGTCAGCAAAAAATTTCAGCATATTTGCGTATCACTCGATGTAAATTTGAAAGAATCGTTAACTAACGACATCGTTAGCTTTGAACAACTGCGCCCAGGTAAATATGTGTAGTATACAGGGTATGTAAATGTAACAAAAAGATGTTAGTATAGTCAAAGAAGTCAATTTGTGATGATACATCACAACCTCTTTATAACACTATTGATGGGGTCCAAAGCATGAACCTTGTTAGTTAAACAACCGTGTTGTAGCCAAAGGAAAAATGTTTAGATTATACTGAAAAATGACCAATTATGGTCATTTTTCAATTTAATCTATACATTTTTGGGATCTATCTTTGAACCATGTTATATCCAAAACCATGTTATAACGAACTGTGTTATAAGGACATTGTAGTGTAGTTTCCAGTCACACTTAGTGCTGTGGACCTGGAAGCTGACCTCTTTTTCAGAAGTTTTTGAGATACTAGAGTGAAAATGTTTTGCATATGCAAAAGTAAGATGTGTGTGTGTGTGTGTGTGTGTGCATGTGTGTGTGTGTGTATGTGTGTGTGTGTGTGTGTGTGTGTGTGTGTGTGTGTGTACATTTGCATGTGTGTGTTCAGCCTGCAGAGACATACAGGCTAGGCTGTTCACCATTAACCTTTAAAGGTCCCAGTCACAACAGCAGCAGGCAACATTCTAAACAGAAAATCCTAGAAAATAAGGTTTGATCCTCTGCTAAGACAGTACACAAGAAATATCAACCCCTGTTTTCTCTGAAAAAATCAAAAAAAATCAAAAGTACTTTATTATGGTATCTGCTTTTGAATATCGCTTTAATGGCTAGGAGTTTTCTCGTAACTTGCTACACATGAACATGACATACCTCTACTCCTCTGCCTCTCCATGTTCTTCATAATGGGAAAGAAAACAGTCTTCTCATTAACAGACACAAGTTCCCCATCTGATAATGGTAACATCTTGAAGGCTTTCAGCTCGTCAAGAACTGTCTCGTCATTCTGGAACTCATCTAGACTTCGATACATACATGCCAACCATCTTGAGATAATTACCACTTCATTGTCACCTAGAAAGCAAATGAGCAGCATAATAGTATGCAAAGTTTCTTATTTAACCCTTAAAGTGCTAAGCAAAATTGCAGCAGACGACATCCTTTTTTTTTTTCATTAATTTTCAGAGAAAATAAGACATGGCATTTCATGTGAATTATGCAGACAATTCACACAAAATGTCAAGCCTTATTTTTCTCTGAAAAACTAAATAAATTAAATAAAATGTCTGCTGTAGTTGTGATTAGTACTTTAAGGACTAACATAGCTCCAGATAAGGCAGTATTTGTGGTGATGACTTATGATAATTATTATTTTTTACATCAAGTATAATGATTGAGTATCCATAAAATACATTTTTTATGGTGAAACAAGGAAAAACATCAATACATGTTGGCTGAAGTTTGTTATCTGTTGGCTGAAGTTTTGTTATATTTTTTAACTATCTATCAGACAAAGAAATGACCTTTATTTAGATTTCCAAAATCCCGATTGTGGCAAAGAATTTTTCATACCATTAGTACAAGATCATACTCAACATGAGGTGGGATGAGTAAAGAATAGAACAGAAGAGGATAGAATAGAATTGGTTATTTTATTCATTCAAATCATGCCCTGGGTTGAGAAGAGAATAAAAGAGTAGAGGATAGAATAGAAAATAATATTTTTTCATTCAATTAAAGACCCTTACAGGTATATAGTTATATACAAGTACAATGACTGTGATAATTAGATAAAAAAGAAAATTACATGCACACATTCATATATAGATGCAAACACAGTACATTGATACATGTTTATTGAATAGTTTTTATTGGTACATGATGTAGAAAGGCTCTTTATCTGCATAGAATGTCCATGAACAAGGTTGTACAACTGCATGCAAATATATAGTCAGTGCCAACCTGGGCCCAGTTGTTCAAAGCCTCGTTAGATTAACGAGCTCGTTAAGGGTCATTTCGTTAACTGTTTTAGCAGATTCAGTATACTATATTCTGATATTTTTTGCTGAAAAAAAATGTGAGTAGCTTTTGCATTGCAAAAGCTACTCACATTTTTTCAGCAAAAAATTTCAGCATATTTGTGTAATACTAGATGTAAATTTTAACGAATCCTTAACTAACGACATCGTTAGCTTTGAACAACTGGACCCTGATGTAACTGAAACTTTGCTGAAGGACCATTAACCCTACCACGGCAATACGTATCCTCATTCTTTGCATCAAAATTCACCCAGCTCAAGATAATGCACTTTTTCAGTGAGTTAAAAAAGTATTCATATTTCCCTTATTGCTCAACAAAAGCATTTGTGTTGTGTCAAGCTGAAAACTGCCTTCAAGCATGCGCAAAGTGTGTGGATTCACATCATACTGTGCATGTGCAAGGTTTCATCCAGGCCTTTGCTCTCAACTGATATATTTAACAATATCCAATGATTCTGTTACAGGATTGTGAAGGCCCTGATCAGACTGTGATGCATAAGCTGATATGGGCCTTTGGTGTCTGCATATACCAGAAGACACATTCTTGCAAGTGTGGCCCATATGTTGATGGTACTCATTAGAAGCACCTCAGTAATGCCTTTCTAATGAGTACCCACAACAAATGTTTTTATGAAGAAATAAAAAAAATATTTATGTGGATAGCCCTACTTATCTGGAGCTATGCTCCTCAGTATATAAGGTTACATATTATTTCTTGCTGAATGCTCAAATCAACAGTACTTACTGCAGTGATCCCCAATACTGCTGAGAATCATTGCCTTTCCTAGCTGGAACAAGTGTTCCGATGTCAAACTCTCAATTCCCAGACAAGCTGTTAAAGTGGGATTCAACATGGCAGCCACATCACCATGGAGATAGAATAAATTCAGGTGTTTCTGCAAGAGTTCAGGTGTAATCACATCTCTCACCAATGGATCTCTCACTCGCACTGTCTGTGATGGGATCTTCCATGACACAACTCCTGTTGAAATTAACAAGGATGTTTGATATGCTATAATCATTGTGATAGCCAATTCTGACAGTTTTAATTCTGGTCCTGCTGAACTCCAATACACTCTGCCTTTGCAAATAGCGCAGATCCAGATTAGCTGGCTTCTTCATAAGCCAACTGATCTGGATCTACACTGTTTGTCATTAAATATGTGTATTTGTATCAACAACCTGGATCAAGTAATCTGATTGGCTGAAAATTAGAAGTATATGTGGCACTATAATTAATGCAGCATGACAAGGGTTAATACACCTTTAACCCTTGTCATGCTGAATAAATTAAGATGCCACACCCCCTTCTAATTTTCAGTAAATCAGTTTCCTTGATCCAGATTGTTGACATACATTCATATATTATACTGAATGACAAACAATGCAGATCCAGATGAGCTAGTGTCTTCAGAAGCCAACTGATCTGGAGCTACAGTGTTTGCAATGTCCGGGCAGAGTATGTCCAGGTTCAGCAGAACAAGGCTTAACCCTTGTCCTGCTGAACCCGGATATATCCTATTTTGCATACAGTGTAGATCCAGATCAGTTGGCTTCTGAAGAAGCCAACTGATCTGGATCTGCACTGTTTGCCATCAAGTATGCAAATTTATAACAACAATCTGGATCAAGTAACCTGATTGGCTAAAAATTAGAAGTGGGTGTGGCATCTTAATTTATTCAGCAGGACAAGGGTTAAGGTAATTTGAGACACACTTTCAGGTTGTTGTTTCTACCTTCTGAAAGAGTTCCATTCTAAAAGGGGCCAGATTCTTTCCTTTTAGTGTAAACCCCTTACCAGAGGAGGCTTGTCATGTTCAGCAAACAGGAATTCAAAAACATTGTCTCCTTTGACAGGGGAGGGTAGTTAGGGTAAATACCATATACCGGTACTTTTCAACTCATATTCCTTGAAGATTCAGGTAAAGAATATATTCCTCACTGCAGTTTCATGAATTTGTATTAAGGAATATATTCCAACAGTGATATCTGAAGATACATGTAAAGTAGTATGTCTTGTTGGGCTCATAGCCTATGCATTTACAAGTAGTGAAGATTCTTTTCTTTTCTTATTCCATGAGGTTTCAAATAGTGCAATGATTTCTATACACATTTCCCATAAATCTTGAAGTGGTGTACTGCATGTTTCCATATTTGTATTGCATTCTTTTGACATGAGCTGTCCTTTGGAGACAATCTGCATGAAATGTCAAAACCTATTTTCTGGACAAAATAAGAAAAATATTTAATAGTGTTGTCTGCTGAAATTTTCACCCAGAGTGCTAAGCATTAATGATTTGAGCATGGTTTGCACACTTTTTTAGTGATAGCATTAACAATTTGAGCATGGTTTGCACATCTTTTTTTTTAGTAATCTGATATTTTCATATATTCCATGCAAAAGCAAGAATGATTTATCAAACTGGCAATAAAAGGGACTGTGTATAATGACAAATATTCACTCTAGTATTACTTACCTTGACTGTTGGGCTGTGTGGGTATACAAGGTCTAGCCTTCAGTTTACTCAGGATCTGAGTGGCTACCGGCTTGAAGAAATCTAAAATTTCATCTTCCATTGGTACAAACTGTAGGAAAGCCAAAACAGCTTCCATGTTTGAAAAGTCTGGATGGACCTGGAAAGAGAATATACGCGTATCTTTATCTTCTGATACAAGCATAACTGGGCCATGCCTTGCAAAAATGTATCTTTGGGCATATGCAGACAGCCAAGGCCCTGATCAGACTTCACAGATGCACCGGCTGAATCCACAGAGACTGATCAGGGCCGTCATAGCACTGTCCACTAACAAAATCATTGGATACTACAAAATGTATGAATGGAGATCAAATCCCTGAATGAATTTTTTTGCATGCACAGTATGATCTGATTCTGCATTTTGGGCATGTTCCAGGGCACTTTTTCACTTGACATGGCCCACTTATCAGATTCCACACCATGACATTATAAGCATGCTAAACATCATATACTCAATAATGATGCACTTCATTAAGCAAACAGTGTATCTTATCTGAAATTTGAACATTTTAGTAAACATCTGTCCAATCTGATCATGGCTATACCATTTGTCATAAAGATATGCAACATCCAGAGATTAATCATGGCACAGGTCTATTTGCTGAACTGTGCAGCTGATCTGGACCTGCAAAACTGAAATGAGCAAAAGGTACTTTTTTTCATCTGAATGCTTAGCACTCAAGGTAAAAATTCAGTAGACGGCATTTTAAAATATTTTTTCATATTTTTTTCCAGAAAACATGTTTTGACATTTCAAGCAAACTGTCTCTATTGGAGAAAATGTGCATGAACTGTCAATACTTGTTTTCTGGGAAAAAATAAGAAAAGTATCATCAATTTCTCATCTGCTGGATTAGTCAAGTGTGTGGTAAAGGTTAAGGTGGTATTATGCAGTAAATGTTCAGGTGATTATCAAAGGCCCTAATCAAACTGCTGCCTTAATTGTTTCAACAGATGACATTTTAAAATATTTTTCTTATTTTCTCCTAGAAAACTTGTTTTGACATTTCAAACAAATTGTCTTCATCGGAGACAATTTGCTTGAAATGTCAAAACCTGTTTTATGGGGGAAAAAAAAAAATGGAGACAATTTGCTTGAAATATCGAAAACTGTTTTCTGGGAAAAGTAAGAAAAATATTTTAAAATATCGTCTGCTGAAAAAACCTGATTTTTGCCTTAATTATTTGTTCACAATTATGTAAGCCAAATGACCAAATGTACTCACCCCAGGTGAAGTATCAAAGAGATACAAATAAATCCATTTTTTACCCATTTTACCAAGGGATCAGTCCAAAATGATCATGTGTAAAATGCTCAGGGTATTTCCAATATTCAAAGCTAGGGAAAACGTGTTTCAACATACCTATTTTTTTTTTTTTTTTTTTTTTTTCCATGTTAAATTTTCAGAGATGGTAAATTTTTTGACTGATTTTTGTGCATCTGAGACTGCACTGGTCAAGGACAGAAAAATAGTCTGGGGACTGCAGGATTGGCAGTTTCTGGAGCCCTGTCATGAGTGCCATTTAACATGCACTTGGCCACATAGATGCTTTTAACAAACGTTTGTATTTCATTCCATAGTGTAATTCCACCTTATAAACTATCAACTCTTCAACATTGTTATATGGCTGCATCAAGTGAAAAAGTGTCTTTGAACATGCAGGGTTTTCCCTCAGGGTTTTAAACTGAGGGTCCCAGGGACTCCCTTTTCTGGAATTAAGGGGTCCTTTAATAAGATTTAGGGGATTGTCATTTAAAGCGGTTAAACCTTAAAGTGCCAATCCCAACTACAGCAGAGGACACATTGAAGTACTTGTTTTTATTTTTTCAGAAAAAAAAAATATGACTTGACATTTCATGTGAATTGTCTGCTAGGCAGACAATTCACATGAAATGTCATATCTTATTTCCTATGAAAAATAAAATCAGTTCTTGAATTTTGTCTGCTACAATTTGCTTTACGGGTTAATTATTACCCAGATATTAATAATTCTTGCCTTCTAGCTCACAAATAGATTAAAATACAAAGCCCTATATAAATAAAATTAATTTTGGATTGATCATATATGCATCACTTAGGACTCTTGCCTCTAATTTTTGAGGGTCCAGAACAAGGTTTTGCGAGTAAAACCTGCCAAAATGTGAGTCAGGGAAAACCCGAACATTTGCAGATTCAGATTATCCTGCACATGCACAAAGTACCATCTGGGTCTTTGTTCGTGATTCAAACATTCTGGGCCCAGTTGTTCAAAGCTAACGACATCGTTAGTTAACGATTCGTTAAAATGTACATCGAGTGATACGCAAATATGCTGAAATTTTTTGCTGAAAAAATGTGAGTAGCTTTACTACTCTCATTTTTTCAGCAAAAAATATCAGAATATTGTGTACTGAATTCGCTAAAAGAGTTAACGAAATGACCCTTAACGAGCTCGTTAAGCTAACGACGCTTTGAACAACCGGGCCCTGTAGTATCCAATGATTCTGTGAGTGGGCAGTGAAAGCTCTGATCAGACTGTGCAGATGTGCAGGCTGATCTGGCCCTCCACTCTACCCATATGCCGAAAGAGACTTTTTGCATGGCACGGCCAATATACGAGGGATGTTCGAAATGAATTGCTTATTGTCCTCTAGCTTGATATCCACGTGGGGCACGAAAAAAAACAATACATACCTGTATAGGGCTATTCAATATCTACACAATGGTGTATAAATGTACATGTTAGACTAAGTGTAAGACATAAAATTTGCCATTTGAATACACGCAGTCATTGACCACTGCAGTAAAAATGGTTGGTAGAAGCGTCGACAAAAAAGATGAAATACAGGCTTACATCAAAGCTCGCTCAAAACTTGGTTGTTCTTTGAAGAAGCTGATGACTAAAATTTCTACTGCTTTTGGACCTTCTTGTGTGTCTTATGACACAGTTCGGCGGTGGAAAAAGAAATTTGAGTCTGGTGTAGAGTCCATCAAAAATGCACCGAAATCAGGTAGGCCAAAATCTGCATCTCGTAAAGAAATCGTTTCCAAAATAAAGGAAATCATTGAAGGAGATGCCAGATTTACAGTTTGTGATATTGCACGAAAGGTAGGCATATCACTATCAATGGTTCACCTTATTTTGAAGAAGCATTTGAAAGTCAGAAAGATTTCTGCTAGATGGGTGCCACATCTGTTGACTGACGAGCAAAAGAGGCAACGGGTTAAAGTGGCCAAAAAGCTGCTTCAAATGTTTCCAAAATATGACAAAAAGCAGTTTGCCAATGTCGTCACAGGTGATGAAACCTGGGTCTATTATTTTGAGCCCGTCAGAAAGGTTAGCAATAAGATCTGGGCTACTAAACACAGCAAACGCCCAATAATTGCCAAACGTTCTTTGAGTACAAAGAAGGTTTTGTATGCAATGTTCTTCTCTGGTGAAGGAGTCGCAATAAAAGTGCCAGTGAAAAAGGTCAAAAGCATCACCGGAAAGTACTACAAAGACGTAGTACTGAAGAAACTGAAAAAGTATTATCAGAAACGACGCCCTGCCACTGGTTTTAAACATGTCCGTCTTCTACATGACAATGCTCCGGCTCATACCTCCGCAATAGTTACGGCGTTTTTGAAGAAAGAAAAAGTAACTGTTTTGTCTCACCCCCTGTATTCCCCAGACCTTGCCCCATGTGATTTCTTTTTGTTTCCGAAATTGAAAGCATTCTTTGCTGGGCGGAAATACCAGTCCCGACAGGCACTTGGATCTGCCATTCATCAGTACCTTATTACTGTGCCCAAATCAGCGTACCGTGACGCCTTCAAGAAGTGGATACATCGGCTGAAACTTTGCATTTCTAGTCACGGGGAGTACTTCGAGGGCATGAAATGAGTACTTTTGGGCTAACTTGAAATTTGAAGTCTCCAGATAGAAATAAGCAATTCATTTCGAACATCCCTCGTATGTAAAAAAAAGACGTCCCATTTTCTTACTGCAGTAGTTGTGGTAAAAATTAGGCTTGGGCTATAGCATATGGAGGTCAGAGTCCGATCTTTTCCTTTTTCCGTCTTTAACCTTCCATCAAAGGGTTCCCTTTCACTGCTGGGTGAACAGGGAGTTTTTCAGTTCATCAAGAAAACATGCCTACATAATTTTGACCCCCTTAAACCCCACTTTTATATAGTAAAAGTGGGGTTTACAGGGGTATATATTATTTTTCTTATTTCTGCTCAAAAACATAGATTGTTAGAACTGCCTCACTGAGGCAAGTGAGGCAGTTCTAACAAGTACCCTCGATCTATATTTTGAGCAGAAATATGAAAAAATATCAGAATTTTTTATCTGAAAATTTTTAGTTTTTGGAGGTGAAATTTTCTATATATTTGAATAGGTGTGTTTTCATGTGATGGTCTGAGCTGGATTTGAAGCTGCAACTTTCAGCATCACAGTCAAATGCTCTAACCACCTAGCTATGTTGCCTCTCATAAGGATCAGTTTCACATGGAATATATTTACCTTGAATACTTCTAATGCTTCAATAAACAAGGTATGTATTTCATTACGCAGCCATTGGTTCCATGAACTGTCTCGATCCACGTCCTCACGACTTGAAGGTACATCAAAATCTCCTGCATTGAAAAAAGATAACATAAAATATTCCAGGTAAGCAGGGTTCTGAGATGAATATGTTTTTTTTTATTTTCCAAAAACATATTCAAATGAGTACCCAAAAACATGAAGGAGTACCATATTTAACCTAAATTACCACACTGTGCATTAAGGTTTTTCAAATTTACTGGAAAAATGTGTAGTTAAATATTCAGCTACTAAGGACACCTATTAAGGAAAGATCGGCAGAGGACTTCATGTATTTAATGATGTTTATGCAGAAAAACGCCTAATGGCATTATGGACAAGTTTTTTCAAAATAATTAACCAAAAGGTAAACCTCTGATGGTGACTAATGCCTAACTATTTTTGAAAAACCTGTCCTAAAACATATGTTGTTGGAACTTATTTGAATTGCCTGGACTAATGAGTACTAACAACATGTTTTTATACAGAAGATAAAGGTACACAGACTGTAATCTGAAGTTTGTGAAATTGCTTGACTATGCACTTATAGGAGTATATGCAGGAATTAAATCAAATGCAGTAAGAAAAACATGCCTTTTTGTTGTAAAATAATTGATCAGGGCCCAACTGTTCAAAGCGTTGTTAGCTTAACGAGCTTGTTAAGGGTCATTTCGTTAACTGTTTTAGCGGATTCAATTATTTTTTGCTGAAAAAATGTGAAAAGCTACTCTCATTTTTTCAGCAAAAAATTTCAGTATATTTACATATCACTTGATGTAAATTTTAACGAATCGTTAACTAACGACATATTTTTGTTTGAAAAATTTAAATACAACAGAAACTAGAAATTGTGTTTGTAAAACTCTATGCCCCCAACCATATGCTTGCCTCTTAAGATAACACAAGGTAAAAATGGCTCTATCTATAAAGGGTCATAACTCATGATTTTTTTAGAACTTATTCAAAATTTAATCAGGTCATCTTCTCATCTCTACAATCTATTCATCAAGTGAAGAGGCTCTAGCTCCAACAGTTTTTGAGATATTTTGCTGACAAGGAAAAAATTCCCAAATTTACAAAGGGCCATTACTCATGCCTAGGAGCAAGAGGCACCTCCAACTTCATTCTCAACACCATCAATCTATTTATCAAGTTATGAGGCTCAAGCTACAACAGTATTTTAGATATTTTGTTGACAAGGGAAAAATGCCCCAATTTACAAAGGGCCATTACTCATGAAAAAGTTTTTCAGAATTTATTCAAAAGTTAATCAAGTCATCTACTCGTCATTACTAATCAACTCAACAAGTTTCAAGGCTCTAGCTCCAACAGTTTTTGAGATATTTTGCTGACAATGTAAAAATGCCCAAAATTACAAAGGGCCATAACTCATATTATTTTTCAGAATTTATTCAAAAGTTATTCAGGTTATCTATTTATCACTACCAATCTATTCATCAAGTTTCAAGGCTCTAGCTTCAATAGTTTTTTAGTTATTTTGCTCACAAGTGAAAAATGCCCAAATTTACAAAGGGCCATTACTCATGAACTATTTTTTTTTCAGAATTTATTCAAAAGTTAATCAGGTCATCTGCTCATCATCAATCAATCCACTGTGTTTCAAGGCTCTAGTGCCAACAGTTTTATTGAGATATTTTGCTGACAAGGTAAAAATGCCCAAAATTACAAAGGGCCATTGAAGTGTTTTTCAGAATTTATTCAAAAGTTATTAGTTCATCATCTCATCACTACAAATATATATGTCAAGTTTCAAGGCTCTAGCTTCAATAATTTTTTAGATATTTTGCTGACAAGGCAAATGCCCAAATTTACAAAGGGCAATTACTCATAAAATATTTTTCAGAATTAATTCAAAAGTTAATTAGGTCATCTAATCATCATTATCAATCAATTCACCAAGTTTCAAAGCTCTAGCTCCAACAGTTTTTGAGATACTAGCTGACAAGGTAAAAATGCCCCAAATTACACAGGGCCATAACTCATTTCTAAATTTATTAAAAAATCAATTACGTTATCTTCTCATCACTACCAATCTATTCATCAAGGCTCTAGCTTCAATAATTTTTGAGATATTTTGTTGACAAGGGAAAAATGCCCAAAATTATAAAGGGCCATTACTCATGAAATATTTTTCAGAATTTATTCAAAAGTTAATCAAGTCATCTACTCATCATTATCAATCAATTCACCATGTTTCAAGGCTCTAGCTCCAACAGTTTTTGGGATATTTTGTTGACAATGTAAAAATGCCCAAAGTTATAAAGGGCCATAACTCACGAAGTGGTTTTCAAAATTTATTCAAAAGTTAATCAGGTGGTCTACTCATCACTACCAGTCTATTCATGAAGTTTTAAGGCTCCAGCTTCAACAGTTTTTGAGATATTTTGCTAGCAATATTTTTTCAAAGGGCCATAACTCAGGAAAGGGGCATAATCTTGTCAACAAATAAAATATGTGCCAGCTATTTTTTCATGAGGAATCCATATATAAGAAATTTCAAAACAGTATCATGCATGGTTCTAAAGTTATGCAATGCATCAAAAAGCGTGACAAAGGGACAGATGGATGAATGGACTGATGGACGAATGGACAGACAAATGGACAGATGACGCCCCAGAAGCAATATGCCCTCCAACTTCTTCAAAGCGGGGGGCATAATAAAGCATACGGAACGAGAAAAAATGTTTGGTGTGCAGTTAAAAGAGTATAAATTTTTGCTTATCTCCAGAAAATTGTTGTACTGTTGTTCATAAAGAACAGCAAAAACAGAGTAGCTCTGAACACTGTAGTGTCCACATTGTTTCGGCAATCTCCTGAGGAGACAATTAGCATGTAATGCCAAACTATTTTCTGAGAAATAAAGTAACACATTTCAAAAAGTTGAAACTTTTACCCAGCATGTTAAGGTCAGAATTTTTTATCTTTAGGTTTACCGGAGATTTCTTAACCCTTAAACTGCCAATCACAACAATTGTCGTCTGCTTTGTCATCTGCTTGTGATTTTAAAATTCATTTTTGCAAACAGTGTGGACCCAGATCAGACTGCTCCTCTAGGAGCAGTCTGATCAGGGTCCACACTGTTTGTCTGTATGCAAAAATAGGTTTGAAAAGTTTGCAAGAATATTCAGCAAATGGCATAAAAAGACAACATTTTCGGATGCAGGTTTTCTTGGCATTTTAAGGGTTAAAAGTTGCATTGGAGAGAGAGGAATAAAAAAAAATTATGAGAAAGCTTGGGTCAATCAAATAAGATAATTTTCTTACAAAAACCCATGTAAAAATGCAATATTTCAGCCACAGATTTGAAGGATAGGGACATAAAATAGAAGTAAAATTTGAAAAGCAAACTTTATTTTTCCCAAAGGGCTAAAATCATAGGCTCTCTCGTAAACCTAAAAATAAATACCATACCTTGTACTATGAACCTAAATCCATAACTTCTCAGTGGTAAAAAGGCAAACACTTTCTGTTTTGGAGGCAGCACCTGAAAGGACATATTTCTAACCTTCAGTGTTCTCTGGATAAATTCAGCAGATGACAAATCCGTTATATTTTTCTTATTTTTCTAGAACATAGGGTTTGTAATTTTTCAAACATTACTTTCTGGGAAAATAAAAAAAAAAAAAAAAAAATTCAGAATGTTGTCTGCTGAGTTTTTTTGTTGTTTTTTTAACCAAGCATTCTAAGTACTTACCCTTGCCTTGCTGAATAAATTAAGATGCCATGCCCATTTCTAATTCCCAGCCAATCAGATTACCCGATCCAGGTTTTTGATAGAAACTCACATATTTAATGACAGTCTTGTTTTGGTATCTGTTGGAGACATTGATAAATAGCCCTGCCAAGAGAACTTCTAGACGTATACTTATTTCCAGAAAGCATTTTCTTAAGCCTTGGAAATAAAAAAAAGTCACAGGGACTCAGGTCAGGTGAATAAGGTGGATAGGTTAAAACTTTCACCTTTTCTGAAGCTAAAAAAGACTTAACAACCTCACACTTATGAGAGGAGGTGTTGTCATGTAAAAGGTGGACTCTTGACCATCCTTTGCTTGGTCATTTCTTATTGTAAAACTCTTTCACTTTCCTCAGTACAGAATTCTTGTAGAATCGGCCAGTGACTGTATGACCAGATGGACAAGGCACTTGAATGACTGGCCCACTTGAATTAAAGAAAATTGCGTACAACATATTTTTCCAACTTATGGTTCTCTTGGCAATACATGGGCATTTTTTATCTTTTCGCTTCCATTGCTTATTATCAGCCATTCTTTGTGGCTCAAACAGGTGCACCCAGGTTTCATCACCTGTTAGCAAGTTAGAAATAACCCGACTATTACAGCCTTTGTATGTTTTCAAAAGTTCGCGGGTACATTTAAGGTGTTGTGTCTTTTGCTCCTCAATGAGTAAATGAGGTACCCACCTAGCGCAAACCTTTCTCAGGTCCAAATGCTTTTTCAGAATTGTTTGCACACTGCCTTCTGATATGCCAGTACAACTAGCTATATCTTTGACAGACAATCACACATCCTGTTCGACAACAATCTTTACAGCAGTGATGTCAGCCTTGGTAACAGAGGTTTTAGGCCTTCCAGGACGGGTATCATCTTCAACAGAAAATCTCCCAGCTTTAAAAGCTTTACCCCACCAAAAAACTGGGCGTATTGAAATGGTCTGAGGTCCACACAATTCATTAAATATCTGCTTTGAATCTATACTAATGCGGCATTTAATATAGCTATGAATTTCAGTCTTCTGGTCCATGTTCCAATGTAACAAGTAAATTGGTCAGTGTATATGACTGCATATATTTCAATTTAAAATAACTTGGTCAATTGGAAAGCAATTTGCACAAAATAAAAGGGTATCGTTAGCTATTCAACACACCATTCTAGTGCAGTGAAGCATTTTAAAATATACCTGAGATAAAACTAAGTAAGCCTATTCATGACAGAACTTTTTGCATGACCCTTGTATACTCAAAGAGGCACTTCTAATAAGTGCAAGTGCCTTGAGGCATGCAAGTGCCTCTGTGAGGCACTTCTAATGGGTACCTACAATATATGTTTCTTCAAGGTGCTTTTAATGAGTACCCACAACATATATTTCTGTGGAGAAATTAGAAAAAAAAAATTGGGTTAAAAAAACTAGTTTATTTAGAGTTGTATGGGCAAGATGAAGGCATGCAAGTGCCTCTTTGAGGCACTTCTAATGGGTGCCTACAATATATGTTTCTTCAATGAGTACCCACAACATATTTTTCTGTGGAGAAATTAGAAAAAAAAAATATTTTTGGTTAAAAAACTAGTTTATCTAGAGTTATATGGGCAAGATGTGTACATTTTACATAGGCATGTTTACTTAATGACTGCCCTCACTGAAATAAAACACAAACCTGTGACAATGTTGTCTGTCCCTTTGGCTTCATAGGAAAAGCTAAAGCTATTTCTGTGGACTCAACATCTACACCAGACTTTGCCTATAAAAAAAACAAAACAAAACAAAAAAAACAAGATATATACAAGGGCATCTCTATAAATGATGATATATTTAGGTCATTCAAAAATTCTAAGCACAAATTTAAATGCCAAGAATGGTGAATTTTTTAACAATTTCAGCAGAGAGTGTACTTTTTGAACCCATACTGTGAATGCCCAGGAATTTGCAATATCAAAGTCTTTATGGCTAAGATGCTAATGTTTATCTGTGTAAGAACATTTTCTTGGATTTATGCAAAGAATTTTCAATAAATGCATAAATATGACAGTTGTTTTTTAAATTTCAGGGGTGCATAATTCAAGGGTTTACGGTAGCTTTTTTTGTAGTCGAACCATCAGCAAATGATCAAATTTGCTTTTACAACAAAAACAGAACATAATAATCATGTTGTGTATGAGAAATGAAATCTCAAAAAGATTTAATTTAGATAGACTTTTAAAACATTGACTACCCTTCTTGTGTTTGAGGGGCAATATAAGAAAAAAAACTAACCAGAAGATTTTGGCACTTTTTTTTTTCTCAGGAATCTAGTGAAAGACTCTTAATTACATTCATATTAAGTTGGTATGAACAGATCCACCAGAATTGGGTGAGGCCAGGAACTTTTTGAATGACCCTCATATTTGCAAAACCAGGAAACTTAGATAATTTGAAATTGTACCATTACTTGTTTACTGCCATAAACTGACAATGAGCAGATTAACACCAAAACACTAGTTACACTGTACTTTTGTCGTATTTCTAGATTAGGCATTTTTTTTTTTTTCAACAATAAAAAAAGTCTCTGGATAGCCTCTTATACAAAGTTACTGTAATAACCCTAAGTATTGGGACAGATAGCTCTAAGCAAAGAGTGTAGACCTAGATCAGACATCACAGAAAACGAACCCCTTTAATAGCAAAAAAATCTGTATCAGCCTCTGGATTCATTTAGGAAATAGTTTTAAGGGGAGACAATTCTTTCAAAATTATTTTATCTCCCTTCTGAATTGGGTTCTACTCTAAAAGAAAATACATATGTATTTAACTCCAAAGGGAGCAAATTCTTCCCTTTTTGAGTAGACTCCTTTTTTCATAAAGGATTCAGTGTGAAGGAAAGCAAACAGGAAGTCTAAAAAATTGTCTCCCTTGTAAAATATTGTGTAAAAACTACCAAGTGTATCAAATCTCTTTAATTAGTTATTGGTTATACCTGTAAGGATATTTTGGAAGCATCCAACATTTTCTTCACAACTAGCCATCTATCCGAGCCATCACTGTGCTTAATCTCAACAATACCATCACCTGGGTCATGTCTTCTCATTGTCTGTACTACACCTTCAACCTACAAATATAAATAAATATGTTTACACTGCTGCAACATTCTGAAAATCTCATAGACTTGAGTGCTGTCTTGCTCAGACTTTAAAATTTATTGTGACTGTGTTTGTATGTCAGTGATTATTACTGATATGCTGTGACAAAAGGCAAATGACAAACAAAGACTACCTACATTTTGATACCGTCAACACCAACATTGACCTAAAAATGTATTTTTGCATAACATCTGTTTCAAAAAATGTTACCTTTTTGTTTCTGTATTTATTAAGTATGATAAATGTCCTAAAATTAAAATTTTGTACAACAAAGGTTTTGACTAAAATGACATGCAAATTAACAGTGTGGACCCAGATCAGGAGCAGTAGCTGTTTGCCATTCCACTAAGTATTTTGAGAAGTAACTGCATAAAAAGCAAAATTTAGGTCAAAAAAATGTGTGAAATAAAGTTTTCGAAATTTTAGGACATTTTACTGTAACCATACTTCTTGATTAATACATTACTATAGGGATCAAACATGGTTTTTCATGCATTAACATTCGCTAGGTCCCGTGGGAGGTGTCCCAAGGGACCTGGCAAATGTTAATGCATTGAAAAACCATGTTCAATCACTATTATTGCATAAAAACTGAAAAAATATTTGCTACATTTGGCGTTATTTCTTGCACTATTTTGTTTCGCCTTTTCACAGATGTCTCGCGAACATAATTTCCACGGACTCTGCTTGTTCTAGGGCTGGGCAGTACACATCTCGTAACGGCAGCAAATCTGTGGCCCCGGTATGATCATACTGAAAGTTGCATAGCCGTGCATTTTCAGCGTGTGAATTGCCTTGTTAATACATGGCTTTTCGCCTGTTAATGCAAGGCTGTTAATAACGTGCGACACTGCTTTTTATGCAATAAAGAAGTTTTATGCATAGTACCGTTAGCTTGAGAATCAAAATAACCATTGATATTCAGGTCCATACCATATTTGCTATTTTTTTATCTACCTTAGCCCCACCACCAGAAAAGGTCATATGTCATGTGCAAACAGCCAAGACACAAATCAGCCTATACCTCCACAAAGTCCAATAGGGCCTTGTTGTTTGCCATGAGATTTTACAATATCTGATTGAGCAGTTTCTGCACTAAAACAAATTTCCTAAAATTTAAAACACTCTAATCCATATTTCTTTGCCAAATTCTTTTTTTATGCAAAATAGCTGGTGGAATGGCAGACAGTGAGCAGCCTAATCTGGATCTGCACTGTTTACACATGCAATTTTGTCAGAAAAATAGAGCTGAGAACTGTACTGAGAAAAATTGGTGTACAAATTTTAGGACATAAATGTAACCCCTCTTTTGTGCAGACTGACATGAGTCTTTACAGTTTCCATATATCAAAGATCCCTTCATGCATGGTGAAGCTACATTTTCTCCCATAATTTCACACAAAGCAAACCTAACTTTTCTATACTCAACCTTATTCTCTATGGTAATTTTCCGCAGTCTGTGAAGGAACAGAAGCAAAGATGGATGGATATCATGAAATCGTGCTGCCAAAGTGAGCGCCTGTAATCTCATATCCTCTTTCAGTGGGAGAACAATTTTGGTCATCCACCTGAAAAACATACCACATATGTTTTAATACTTACCATGCTACAGACTTCAGCTGGACAAACTGATGATATTTTTTCTTATTTTTCCCAGAAAGCAAGATTTCACATTTCATGCAAACTGTCTCAATTGGAGACAATTTGCATGAAATGTCAAATCCTGTTTTTGGGGGAAAAATCTGAATTTTTTTTTCAAAATGTCATCTGCTGCCAGCATACTAAGCGTTAATACCATCAGGGACTTCACTTGTCATCAGTATACAGCTCTAGATAATATTTTCTTTTAACCAAAAAGTTCATATATTTTTCTTGTATCTTCATGAAAACATATTTTGGGTACTCATTCGAGGAGCCTCAATGAGGTGCTTCTAATGAGTACCCATAACATGTTTTCATGGAGAAATAAGAAAATATTCATATGCATACCCTCTTATTGAGCAAAAGTACCCAGAGGACCTTCAGGTAAGGAGTGAACGCTCAGATCATTCACCTATACAGTCAAACTTCAATAGCTTGAACACCAATGGCTTGTTTACCATTGTTAATTCAAACATGTTTTTGAGTCCCTACAAATTCCGATAGCTCAAAAAAACAAACAGTTAGGGAATTTTCATTATTTATCATGGAATTGTATGTTGTGTGTACTCATCAGAATTGCCTCAATGAAGCAATTCTAATGAGTAGACACAACTTACCATTATTGTATAAAAGATCGAAAAGAGATCCCTCAATTATCGCCATTTGCTTCCTGATCTAACATCATAATTAACCCTCAGTGGCTCGAACTACCATGTCTGGAACAATATTCCATGGTCCCAAAGATGTTCCACTGTATATGCAAGCTAATCAGGCCCATTGCTCTTATTAATGTCATTTTGGAGGATGTAGCGCTACTGAGCCACTAAGAGACTTACTCTTCCTCTATGTCTGGTTCCTGGTCCAGCCAGTGTGGTAGAATGTATCCCATAGGGCCACTGTTGACATCAAACTTGATGTGGTAGCCGTTAGAGTGAACTTCTGGTGCATCTGTCACACGGAAAACTGATTTGAAGCCAATACCTTTCTGACCTACAACAAAAAGGATCAAGATTGCATACATGTATTTTGTTGTTAACTTAAAGTGAATGACTACACTTTCAAGGGAGATAACTGTAAAAACTGTTTTGTCTCCCTTCTGAAATGTTGTCTCTCTTCTGAAAACAGCTCTATTCTAAAAGGAAAGTATTTTTTCCCAAACAGAGCAAATTCTTCCCTGCTAAAGAACACATCTTTGCAAAAAGAGCAATGTGTGAAAAAAAGTAAACAGGAAGTCACAGAAGTTGTTTCCCTTGTTAAAATGGCTGAAAATCTACCAAGTGTATCGTCTCATTAAATATTCAAATATACATGCCTGAAGAATCTGTAAGCCAAGACGAAAATGTGGAAATAAAATGCAAACCAGACGAATAGAAGTTTTTACAAACACTTAGTTCATTGTTCAGTTAGGGATTTACATTAACAAGAAATACTATAGTCTTATTCACCACATTTGTGGACATGCATTTCAGGTTGTTTTGCAACAATTATATGGTTCTCAATTAGAAAATGAACCACTTATAAACAAAAAAAAAAAAAAAAAAAGAAATGTTGAATATACCTTTATTTTTTCATACTTTCCTGGCAAAAGTCAGAAAATTGTCAAACAATTTCTTTTGTTTACTAACGTGTCTTATGACACAGTTCATGGATGGAAAAAGAAATTTGATTCTGAGTTAGAGTCAATCTAAAATACACCCATAGTCCGCATCTTGTGATGAAATTGTATCATAAGTAAAAGAAACTGATGATGAAAGAGATGATAAATATTCAGTATGTGATATAGCATCAGTGGTTGGCAGCTCACTATCACGAGTTCACTTCAAAAGAATATCTTGAATGTTAGGAAGATTTCTGCAAGGAGGATGCCTCATTTGATGACTGATGGTCTAAAGAAGCAGAGAGTTAAAATAGCCAATCAGTTGCTCAAAATATTTCCAAAATATGATGAAAAGAAATTTGCAAATGAAGTCACTGGTGATGAAACTTGGGTTTATTATTTTGAACTTGTTAGGAAGGCTAGCAATAAAATATGGGCCACCAAACACAGCAAAAGATCAGTAATTGCTAAACACACATTAAGTACAAAGAAGGTTTTGTATGCATTCTTCTTCTCTGGTGAAGGCATTGCAATACAGGTGCAAAAGGGCTAAAGCGTTACTGGAAAATATGACAAAGCTCTGGTACTGAAGAAGTTGAAAAAATACTATCAGAAACGGCACCTAGTCACTGGTGTCCAACATGTCAAACTTCTATATGAAAATGCCCCAGCCCATATGTCTGCCATTGTTACAAATGTTTTGTAAAATGAGAATTAAGGTAACAGTTTTACCTCGCCCTCCTTATTCACCAGACCTTGCCCCTTGTGTCTCCTTCCTTTTTCCAAAATTGAACCTTTCCTTGTTGGATGGACACATTGGTCCAGACAGATGCTTGGATCTGCTGTATACCAATACCTTACCTGTATATCTAATGGATCTGCCGTATACCAGTACCTTACCAGTATACCTAAATCAGCATACTGTGGTGCTTTCAGGAAGTCGATTCATCTACTGAAATTATGCATTTCTAGTCATGGGGACTACTTTGAGGGCATGAATTAAAGAAATTTGTGATTACTTACATTTTGAATGTTCCCAGCCAAAACAGGCAATTCTTTTAGAAAACCCCTCGTAAATGGCATATTTAACATTGTAGTGTTAATGAATGTCATTTTATTACAGTCGACTCTCGTTATCTCGAACTCCAAGGGACTCTCAAAAATACTTCGAGATATCCGTACTTCGACATATCAGATTTGCAGACTTGAGGAAAAAATAAATCGAACAACCGCATTTAACAAATGTAGATGTAATTGGACTCTTGAAGTTAGACATATGTTGAAAATATTGTGGAAAAGAGGAGAAATTGCTCCTTTGGAGCAATTTCTCCTCTTTTCCACAATATTTTGTTACCTGTTATTATATTTTCATTTTTAAGCAGGGACCAGATTTTCACTTCGAGATAAGCCGTTATTCGAGATAAGCGAGGTCGAGATAACGGGAGTCGACTGTATTTTCATGTAATGTTACATTAAATTAATACCAATTAATGATGTCATATGCAAAGACATTATTCAAGTGCTTAGAAATAGTTAATCAGTGTTAATCAGTATAACAAGCCAAAACATATACCGAAAAAACAATAACATTTTTTTTTAAATATAGATACAGCACCTAGGTTGTGCAGATTACGATTCTGATAGGGCTATAGTTTTGTCATTCACTGTTAACAAAAGCAAAAATTATATTTCTCAATTTCATGCCAGTTTTAACAGGAACTGACACTGAATCATCAGATAACCAACATTTAAATATTGGCTTAACTTCTGAAATACTAGCACCATAATAACTTGCCATGCTGAATAAATTAACCCTTGTCATGCTTAACCCGAATATACCCTGCCTTTGCAAACATTGTAGATCCAGATCAGTTGGCTTCTGAAGAAGCCAACTGATCTGGATCTGCACTGTCTGCCATTAAGTATGTGAATTTATAGCAACAATCCAGATCAACCAATCTGATTGGCTGAAAATTAGAAGTGGGTGTGACATCTTATTCAGCAGGACAAGGGTAATATGCCATGTGTACTTCTAATTTTCAGCCAATCAGACTATTTGATTAAGGTTGTTGATACAAATTCACATACTTAAAGAACAACAGTGCAGATCCAGATCAGTTGGCTTCTTCAGAAGCCAACTGATCTGGATCTACAGTGTTTGCAAAGGGGGTATGGAGGTGGGGATGTTTTTTTTTATCCTAAAACTGAACAACTCCATTAGACAGCCTGGTATTGTGTCAAAACAGTGTGGGCTGAATGACAAACAGAGTAGATCCTGATTGGATGCTATGTTCATTGGCATCTGATGTGAGTCTACAGTGTTTGCTCAGGCAGAACTGTGATGCATAGAGTCAATATGGTGCGTATAATATTACTATTACCACTAGCGCTACTATTACTAACTCATTACAAAAAACAACCGTATTCAAATATATGAAAATATTACCTCCAAAAAATGAAAGTTTTCAGATAAAAATTCTATTATTTTTCAAATTTCCGCTCAAATCATAGATTGCAGGTACTCATTAGAACCACCTCAATGAGGCAGTTCTAATGAGTACCTGCAATCTATGTTTTTGAGCAGAAATAAGAAAAATAATGTCTACACCTGTAAACCCTAGTTTTACTAAATAAAAGTGGGGTTTACAGGGGTCAAAATTATTTAGGTATGTTTTCGTGATGTACTAAACTGGATATAGATAATAATAATAAAAAGGACAGCCAAATTATTAGGTATTAAGACAAAAACAACAACTGTATAATAATTCATTATACCAACCTCAAAAATGTTGTATCCAAACATTAACTTGTATTTCATATATAAAATTACCATATAATCTATACATTTTTGTTTGAATAGAACATGTTTTTTTAGCTAACGCTGTTTTTTTTGTTTTGGTTACAAGCAATAGGGTAAGAAGGAGGTTGTGGTGTACCTATATATCCATATTTGTGCTTTCCTTTTGTGCTACGACCAACATCACAGAGATAACGAATATTCTGTTCCAGGAAACCTTCTTCGTTATTAAGGACCATGATCGTAGAACTGAAAATACAGAATGACGTGTGAACAAAGCAGCCATTGACTATTGAAACAATAGTTTTATTACATATCTGAAGCTAATCGTAGCAAGTTCTGTGGGAAATATACTTATAATTCTTAGAGGAAATATTTCCTCCTAGAGCAAAGAAGTACATCTGTTAGAATGCTATCATGCTGCACAATGGATGTAGATGATGTAGCATTGCAAAACTTATTGTCATCTGAAAATTTCAAAACATTAAGAAAACATGCCTATTCAAATATATTGAAAATTTCACCACCAAAAACTGTAAGTTTTGCAGATAAAAGTTCTGATGTTTTTCATATTTCTGCTCAAAAGATAGAGTATGGGTACTTGTTAAAAAATAATGTATACCCCTATAACCCCAGGACTTGGCATTTCATGTGAATCATTTGCTAGACAGACAATTCACAGGAAAAGCAAAGCCTTAAAGTACCATTTACTGTAGTTGTGATGTGCTTTTAGGGACCAGGGTTAAGGGGTCTGGATACACTTGGCAGATTTTCTGCAATTTTTACAAGGGAGCTAACATTTCTGACTTCCTGTTTACTCTGCTACACACTAAGCCCATTTCTATAAAAAGAGCAGAACCCCTTTCAGAAGGGAGACAAAACAATTTTGACACACCTGCTTCCCCTGAAAGTGTATCAATTCCCCCTTAGACAGATAACAATCTTGATTACTCTGTGTTTAAACTCATCATGATGCAAATGGCGATGACGATGAGTTATAGCTTAACGACATGTCAACCCATGAGGTTCATTTGCATCAAAACAGTATATTAATTTGTTTATAAAAACGAGCCAGGTTTGCATGTAAGTATACAATGCAAATTATAATCCATTGTTGGGTTGGGTTGGGTTGGAGTTTAATGGTCCAATCAACGCTATAAAGGTCATGTTGAGATGGTCAGTTTTCTGAGATGGTCAGTTTTACTAACCACACTTTTCCTGGGATGGCTTAGTCCTCTAAGCATTTACCCAGTTCTTGTGCACATTATTTCACCAGAAACTAACAACTGCCCTTCTTGATCCTGTGGAAGGGAGAAAATGGCTCTAGAAAACAGTTCATATCAATTTCCACGAAAGAATGTTGCCGGACCTGGAAGGGATCAAACCAGCAACCTCCAGATCACTAGTCAGCTGTGCATTTGACTGAGCCACTGAGGCCAGCATAATCAATTACAGAGAAATTTATAAAAAAAAAAGTTTTCTTTTCTTTCATTTCATCACTTTCTCCATGAAAATATGTTGTTGATACTCCTGGGCCCAGTTGTTCAAAGCTAACGATGTCGTTAGTTAACGATTCGTTAAAATTTACATTGAGTGATACGCAAATATACTGATATTTTTTGCTGAAAAAATGTGAGTAGCTTTTGCATTGCATGCAAAAGCTACACATTTTTTCAGCAAAAAATATCAGAATATTGTGTATTGAATCCGCTAAAATAGTTAACGAAATGACCCTTAACGAGCTCGTTAAGCTAACGACGCTTTGAACAACTGGACCCAGATGTTCTCAGGTCATTTTACATGTACCATTTGCTATATGAACTGCTTATCAGTGAAATCTACCAAATTACTCCAGAAAAGGCACTTCTTTTTCAGTCAAAAAGTACTGATATATTACCTTTTTTTCTGTGAAAACATATGTCATTAGAAACACCTCACTGAGGTACTTCCAATGAGTACCCACAACAAACGTTTTTGAAGACAAATACTGTATTTAAAATACCATATTTACCCTAAGTATTGGGATACCTTAACTCCTTACCATACTTGTCCTAATATTTTAATACCTATTGATGTGTCTAAAATAGTGCTGGATGAGTGGCAAACAGTGTAGACCATATTCTGCAGCATCTGATCTGGGTGTACACTGTTTGCTCAGACCTGTCTGTCCCAATATTTAGGGTTATATGGTAAGATAAACAGGTGGATACCCTCTAACTATGGTATGCAAAACTGCCTACCTGTGAATGACAAATTTCACAGAGGGACAGTCTTCTATGGACTCATCACCTACCTGTGAATGACACATTTCACAGAGGGACAGTCTTCTATGGACTCATCACTTATCTGTCAATGACACATTTCACAGAAGGACAGTCTTCTGTGGACTCATCACCTACCTGTCAATGACAAACTTCACATAAGGACAGTCTTCTGTGGACTCATCACCTACCTGTCAATGACACATTTCACAGAAGGACAGTCTTCTGTGGACTCATCACCTACCTGTCAATGACAAATTTCACAGAAGGACAGTCTTCTGTGGACTCATCACCTACCTGTCAATGACAAACTTCACATAAGGACAGTCTTCTGTGGACTCATCACCTACCTGTCAATGACACATTTCACAGAAGGACAGTCTTCTGTGGACTCATCACCTACCTGTCAATGACAAACTTCACATAAGGACAGTCTTCTGTGGACTCATCACCTACCTGTCAATGACACATTTCACAGAAGGACAGTCTTCTGTGGACTCATCACCTACCTGTCAATGACAGATTTCACAGAAGGACAGTCTTCTGTGGACTCATCACCTACCTGTCAATGACAAATTTCACAGAGGGACAGTCATCTGTGGACTCATTCAGTAGATCATCACTGTATTTATTGTCATCTGCATTCTGAACAAGTTCAAGGACAAAGTGAGTATCTTTGCTGTACAAGTCTTTAGACAGTCTGTCAATACTTCGACCAAGTCTTTCTTGTTGAACCTGCAAATGGTCAACCATGTAAATTACATAAACAGTCAGCTCTCAACAATACCCACCTCCTATAACAGCCATTATTCTGGTTTCCAAAACTGGGCCCAGTTGTTCAAAGCATCGTTAGCTTAACAAGCTCATTAAGGGTCATTTCGTTAACTGTTTTAGCGGTTTCAATACACAATATTCTGATATTTTTTGCTGAAAAAATGTAAGTAGCTTTTGCATTGCAAAAGCTAAAATTTCAGCATATTTGCTTATCACTCTATGTAAATTTTAACAAATTGTTAACTAATGATGTCATTAGCTTTGAACAACTGGGCCCTGATGTTTTATAAAATATTTAACCCCTGGTCATACATGTAAATTACAGCATAACCTTCATGAACAGTCACCTCTCAACAACAGCCACCTCATATAACAGCCAGATTTTTATTTCCAAAACTAATGTTTTACAAAATATTTAACCTCTCATCATACATTTAAATTACAATGGAACCTTCATAGGAGACACTTTGAATGAAATGCCAAAGCCCAGTTTTTGGGAAAAATAAAAAGAAATATCACCAATTTATTGTCAGCTGGATTAGCTCAGAGAGTGGAAAACGGTTAAATCACCAATGAAATCATCAGTGATGATCATGCTGCATCAACCTACCTTCATGAGTCTCTGGCCATCTTCACTCAAGAGAACACCAATGCCAAACTCATCCTTTCGTATTAGTTCCACAACACGTCTACACACATCAACCTCTTCTGTTTCATCTTCAGTGGCATCTTCAATAGTGTCAGGAGTGCCGAGAGCATCAATAGTAACCATGGTAACATCAGTAGCAGCTGACATATTTGACTCTTCACCTGTTAAAATAAACAAGGTCGTCCATATTAAGAGTTTAACCATACAAAATTGTAGCAGATAACTTTCTTAATACATATATAAAACATATCTGAAATTATTTTTAGTCATTTCCACAGGAAAAACTTTAATTACTTGGAGGAACTATTTCCTGCTAGAGCAAAGAATATTTCCTTTTGAATGTTATCATGCTGCAAAATGAGTGCAGATGAGATAACATCTCTAAACTTATTGGCATCATTTGAAAACATCAAAAGAGAATCTGAAGAAAAAAAAAATGTAATATATAAGTTTATACACCTTGAGTTTAAAATACAGGAAATATTTCCCTTGAGACTGGTGCTCTCATTTGTTTATTGGATTTGCAAATTTCTGGTAAAACATTTCCTGTATTTTAAACTCTGGGTGCATTTACCTCTCTCTCTATCTTTTTTTTTTAAATTATTTGAGAGAATAATGCTTGAATATCATGCGAATTCTCTGCCTGAGAGATGATCCCTATGAAAAGTCAAGCCTTATTTTCTTTAAAAAACTAAAAAAAATGTCATGTGCTGCTGCTGAGGCAGGTAATTTAAGGATTAAAGTAGTAAAGTGGACTGGATGTACCATATTTTCCATAAGTATTCAGGCACCTGTACTCCTTACCATACTTGTTCTAAAATTTGAACAAGTACAATTTACACCACAACCTCTTTATTCTTTATAACACTATTGTTGGGGTCCATAGCATAAACCCTGTTAGTTAAACAACTGTGTTATATCCAAACAAAAATGTATAGATAATACTGAAAAATGACCATTTTTTTTCAATATAATCTATACATTTTTGGGATCCATCTTTGAACCATGTTATATCCAAAACTGTTTTATAACAAACCATGTTATAAAGAGTTGTAGTGTACAACTTACTACAAGATGCTGTGTCTAAAAATTGCCGGATGAGTGGCAAATGGTGTATACCCTGATGAGATGCTGCATTCTCCTTGGTAAGGCGCTTTTAATGAGTACTCACAACATATGTTTTCATGGAAAAATAAGAAACATATTTTCCAGATACACCTCTTACCTGCTTGGCAAAAGTTCAACACCTGTCCTTACCTTCTGATTTATCTTCCCATTTATCATCATTATCATCAAGTTTTTTCTCTTCTGTCTTTTCCTCAGTGTTTGCTGTCACTTTCTTGTCATCTTCTTCTTCCTCTGTAGTAATAGCAGCAACTGGTTCTCCACTTTCCCCCTTCTCTTCCTCAACATCAGACAAATCAACATCTATCTCTTCCTCTGACTCTGACTCACTGTCACTTTCTTCCTCCTCATCCTGAAAACATTCTAGGGCTATCAAACAGTGCTGCTGCTGATGATCCATTATAATTTTTAGAAACATATATTTTCTTACTTTTTAATAGCCAAGCTTTAAAAAACATGAAAATGCATAGAAATGAATATGGCATGGGCCATTGGCCTATTTTTTGGATCCATGCTATTTTTGAGCTAGAAATATCTCTGTTTAAGGGAGAATAAAAATATAAAAATATCCATTTTGTGCAAAATTTCTCATTTGATCCCCAAATAAAAGGGAGATAAATATCAAAATATATGTTTTGAGCAAAAAACAAAATATGATATCCTTACATGGTCATCTGTTTCACAGTAATCTTCAATGTCAGGAGTTAAAATCTGTACTGCTGATTCTGGCAGTTGACACTTTGGTGTTATAACATTGGTCCATTCACTGATGCCTAAGAGGCACCCAAGCTCTAACAAATGGTTCATATCATGTACAGATGAGCACATCTGATAAAGAAGCTGTTTAGACTTTGTAGAGCCCACAGCCTGCCCTAGGGGATCCAGGAACAGCTGAAATGATAACAAAAAAATAGTACACATATAAGCTATTACTATTCTCTGGGCCAATTCAGCACAAATACAAAAACAAGCCTATTCAAATATATTGAAAATTTCACGACCAAAAACTGAAAATTTTCAGACAAAAAACCCTGATAGTTTTCTTATTTCTGCTCAAAACATAGAGTATGGGTACTCATTAGAACTGCCTCAGCGAAGCAGTTCTAATGAGTACCCACAATCTATGTTTTTGAGCAGAAGTAACAAAAATAATGTATACCCCTGTAAACCCCAGTTTTACTATATAAAAGTGGGGTTTAAGGGGGTCAATATTATATAGGCGTGTTTTCGTGATGAGATGACAAATTGTGAATTGATTGATTGAGTTGGGGTTTAACGACACGTCAACCCTTGTGGGTCATTTTGTGTCGTCTCCCAGAGAAAGGAAGAAAATAGACAGAAGAGATAGCAGAAGAGATGAAAGGGAGGGACAGGGAAGAAAGAGAAACAGGAATGAAAGTGAAGAAACAGAAGAAATAAAAACATCACCTCCCTACCCTTACCTGCTACAAGGATAGAAGGCCTTGCCCAACTATAAGCCAATATCAGCTGGACGCCCCGGGTGACAAAAGATACATGACACCTTCGCACCACCCAACCACCCACAACAAATTGTGAAACTGATGATATTTTTCTTATCTTTTCCAGAAAACAGGAATTGATATGTCATGCAAATTGTCTCCAATTGAGACAATTTACATGAAATGTTAAATCCTGTTTCCTAGGAATGTAAGAAAATATTTCAAAACGTCTGCTGAAAATTTTACGTAGAGTGCTAAGCAATAAGGTGAACAGATAAACTGCCATAGTATGTAACTTTGATATCGAGGCATGGTCTAAAATCCTCATTCTCACATGACTTTTGTATACACTTGACTGGTTGCTACTGTTTATGAATGAATTAGCACTTTTGTGTACATGGTCTGTATTGATCGATCAGGCTGACCTGTCGCGTTAGATATTCTTTGTTGATACGCATGGGCACATGCCCACTGTACAATTTAAGCATAGTAGTCTGAAATCCTGCATTCAATGAAATGCAGATACTCAATCGCCTGTAAGGATCGTTCCTGTTATCTGGTGGGTGCAGACCTGTAGGTCATAGCGACATGTCAGTTTGGTCAGCCTATACGATATTTATTTACTTATTTATTTATCTAGGCATCAAATTGCTAAATTATTTTTTATCAGCATTGTAGTTGCTGCGAATGGAAAATATTTCTGATAAAAAACAAAACAAAAAAAAACATGTTTTTGCCACATGTAACCGAGACCGGGCAGAGCTTGCAGAGCGACATCCTGGGCCACATCCAAGTAGAGCCGAATTGGTGCCTCTGTTTACTTCTTATATGATTCCAGTTAACACATTTGTGCCAAGTGGGCTCTTCTGCTTTAAGTCTTTGGTTAGGTCCATTCCCTAATTGGGGATGTCTGGCTTGTTATTGTTCTTGTCATGTTTTCTTGGGATTTCTCAGTTTATGCAGACAGTGTAGGCCATGAACAAAGTAACTATCTGTTTGCAAAAGTTTTGATAACAAAGTAACTATCTGTTTGCAAAAGTTATGAAAACAAAGTAACTATCTGTTTGCAAAAGTTATGAAAACAAAGGAACTGTCTGTTTGTAAAAGTTTTGAAAACAAAGTAACTATCTGTTTGCAAAAGTTATGAAAACAAAGTAATTATCTGTTTGCAAAAGTTTTGAAAACAAAGTAACTATCTGTTTGCAAAAGTTGCCCCTCTCTGCAAAACAGTGATGAAAATTGGAAGGTTTTATCTCTTTCCCTGCTAGTGGCAACTTTTTCATCTGCTGATAATCTTTGCAAACAGTTTGGACCCAGATCAGGCCCAACAAAATGTCAGACTTGATCTGGATCCAAACTGTTTGAAACTGTAATGGCATTCCTGACTAAAAAAAAAAAAAAGATAATTTAAAAAAAAAATCCACAGACAACAAAAAGGTATGCAAAATTACCCAGCATGCAAAGAGTTAAATAAGGGGAAAGCAACTGTATATGCAAAACAGTAACAAAAAACCCTCTGTGTATATTTACTGTAATTTCTGAAAAGCTACAACTTTAAACTTACACATAACTTTTATTCTAGTTCCTCCATTCCTAACTTACTGTACCGGAAATCCCATGTGTACAGTAAATGTACTAAAATCTGACATAAAGTCTCTGACAAAATGACATAGGCAAACAGTACAGATCCAGAGAGCAGTCTGATCAGGGTCTACATTATTTGTTATTCCACGCAGTATTGTAAGAAACAACTATATAAAAAGCAAAATTCAGGCCAAAAAAAGTATGAAATAAAAAGTTCAAAATTTTAAGATATTTACCATATCGAGGGTTGATCGCAAGACTGTAGCAAGTCAGATGGTTGTTTATCCCAATACTTAATCTCCTCACCATGAAGGCGTTATAAAGATTACAACATTTCTTTCTGTAAACAATGGAAATTTATGTGCCATTGCTCGTATGAGCAATGGCACCTAAATTTGCATTGTTTACAAAGGGTCAAAGTTGCCCCTAAACAAGGGTTTCAAAAATATGTTTGAGTTACTACAGTCTTGCGCTCAACCCTCAATATGGACTGCCCCATGCAAAACCTGTCTTTGAGCATATGCAAACAGCAAAGATCCAGATCAGCCTGCACATCCATGCAGTCTGATCAGGGCCTTTGCTGTCCATGAACAGAATCATTTGATACCATAGAATGTATCAATGAAAAGCAAATGCCCTGAGGGGGAAGGGGGGTGTGGGGTGTGGTTTGGTGTGGTAAAGCTGTCAGGTATCTTATGATACCTGATACTGGCTTCCTGTTGAGCAAGGCCTGCTATCCTTGTAGAAGGTAAGAGTAGAGGGGGAATGTTTTCATTTCTTCTGGTTTTTCACTTTCATTCCGATTCCTCTTTCTTCCCTGTCCCTCTCTTTCATCTTCTCTACTATCTCTTCTATTTCTCTTCTCCCTTTCTCTAGTAGATGACACAAAATGACCCACAATGGTTGACGTGTCATTAAACCCCAACACAATCAATCAAATGCCCTGATGAGACTTCATGCATGGGATGAATCTGAAGCTGTGAATTTTGCTCATGCACAAGGACACATTTTCGCTTGGCACAGCCCGTATGCAACTGAGTCAACTGAGAAGTGACAGTTACTGTACATTATGAATATAGCATTAGTTAGGCAGACGGTAATGATTTGTTTTTTTACATCTTTTTCCACAGTATTTAACTCTTCTCTTGCTGAACACATCATGCCCTGTCTAGTGTAGATCCACATCAGTTGGCTTCTGCATTCTGCATACTTCTTGGTAATGTAGAATGCTTTAGCAAATTGCAGTCCCTGAACAAATTCAGGAGCTGTCAGGATTTGCTGTTTTACCTTTACCACTCTCTGGACTAATTCAGCAGACGGCAAATTGATGATATCTTTTTTGGTTTTTCATGCAAATTGTGGCCATTCTAATTAATATTACAATGTATAATCAACCTATTTTAAAGGCCATCTGATTTAAACAGTCATCTCCATTAAGGAGATAGGGAAAAAAGCCACAGAAAAAAAGTCACAGACCAAAAATGTAGACATCTATATTATTCATTATTTGCTTGAACACATAAAGTTAGGAGTTCATATTCACTTAAAGATGGTCAACTGTTAATTTTCTTGTCTTCTGGGAAAGTTTTTTCAAGACATCGTCTGCTGAAAATTTTACAAAGAGTAATACACACTTTGCTTTCATCAGGAAGAGCTCAATTTTACAGAGACAAGAAGAGTTCTTAAATCTTTTCCTGCTAGTGGCAACTTTTGTGATCTGCTGATAACCTTTGAAAGCAGCTTGGACCCAGATCAGGCCCGAAAAAATGTCAGGCATTATCGGTATCAAAACTGTATGACACTCAGATAGTATTCCTGAGAGATTCATCACGAAAACATACCTATATAATTTTGACCCCCTTAAACCCCACTTTTATATAGTAAAACTGGGGTTTGCAGGGGTATACATTATTTTTCTTATTTCTGCTCAAAAACATAGATTGTGAGTACTCGTTAGAACTGCCTCGGAGAGGCAGTTCTAACGAGTACCCACAATCTATGTTTTGAGTAGAAATATGATAAAATATTAAGAATTTTTATCTGAAAACTTTCCGTTTTTGGTGGTGAAATTTTCAGTATATTTGAATAGGCGTGTTTTCGTAATGTTTTTAAAAACATCAATTTAAAAATAAATCCATAGATGACAAAATATCATGCAAAATTACCCAGCATGCAGAGTTAATTAGAGCTGTCATAGTATAGTGTAGCTTGCCTGAATCATCCTTTACCTATAAAACTTTAATCAAAAACTTTAACATTAGGTTTTTTAAATCCTTGAATTTGACCTCAAGGTCATTCATGTGGGTCAGGATGGTTAGGTACAAAATTTCAGACCTTCAAAACATCAGGGCATGTATGAACTACATTGTATTTCCATCCAAAGGTTCAGGAAATATAGCATGTACAGAACTTTCACTAAATATTTTAACCAATGCCAACGCCAATGGAGATGCCATGGTGACTACTATCACTCTACCTGTACTTTCATACAGGCAAGCCAGAAAGGTCAGCTGCAAATAGTACCAAACCCTGTTTTTTGTTTTTTTTTCAGAAAAGATCAGATTTTCTAAATACCATTACGAAAACAAGCCTACTCAAATATACTGAAAATTTTACCACCAAAAACAGGAAATTTTCATATAAAGTTTGGATGTTTTTATATTTCTGCCCAAAACATAGATTGTGGGTACTCATTACAACCACCTCACCAAGGCAGTTCTAATGAGTACCCCAATCTATGTTTCTGAGCAGAAATAAGAATAATAATGTATACCACAATACACTCAGTTTTACTATATAAAAGTGGGGTTTAAGGAGGTCAACATTACATAGACATGTTTTCGTTACGGTAAGCAGGTGGCAAGGCAGAATTCGGTCCAGATTATGACTCAAATGTTGGAATGGAATGAAAAAAATATCAGCCACTATGGCTATTATGATTATGATATGAATCATAAAACAAAAACAAAAAATAAAGAAAAAAAAATGAAAAAGTGTGAGAGCTATGAGGATCGAAAGCCATAACCTTTTACTCCTACTGCTGGGGTGAGACTTTTCTATCTCCCTTGCTGAGCACTCTTCTACTGAATATTGATAACTACCTACAGTTGACTCTCGTTATTTCGAATTCCAAGGGACTCACTGAAACACTTCGAGATATCCATACCTCGACATATCAGAGTTGAGAGAGTGAGGAAAACAATAAATTGAACAACCACATATAACAAATGAATAAGTAATTTGACTCCTGAAGTTAGAAATATATATATAAAATAATGTGGAAAAGAGGAGAAATTGCTCCTTAAGAGCAATTTCTCCTCTTTTCCACATAATTTTGTTACCTGTTTTCATAGTTTCATGTTAAAACAGGGACCAGATTTTCACTTCGAGATAAGCGGTAATTCGAAATAAGCGTTTTCCAGATAACGAGGTTTGACTGTATATGCAAGGATGTAAAATATTTCTTTGCTGTATGGAAACCTAACCTTATGCCTTCTGCAAAAAACATTAGAGACTAACCTTATTGGCAAGAGCTATGCATATCTTGGTAGGCAACTTGACAAGACACTTTAACACAAATTCTGCAGCTTTGCTACCTCTGAATTCCACACTTGGAGGACCCCCTGTAATAATTACATTAATATTTCTTTGTACAATCAAACCTGTTTTAAAGGCAATCTGATTTAAGCAATCATCTCCAGTAAGCAGCTATGGAAAAAAGTTATAGGAAAAAAGTCAAAAACCAAAAAAGTAGACATCTACATTATTTATTTATTTATTTGTATACACTGTATATATATCAAGTAGCAAGTTTGTATATAGCGCACTCTGTCACTTAAAGATGGTCTACTGTCAATTTTCCTGTTGCATATACCTGACTTACAGGTGTGAAAAATAGTGCACTGTCACTTAAAGATGGTATACTGTCAACGAGTTTGGTGGTAACATATTTGGTAGGAACTAAGAATGCATTTGCCATAATAGCTGATGAAGACAATAAATTATGCGACTTTGAAAATTTATGTACTCCTTATTGAGAGAGTGTTTCAGCGATGAAATTTTTGTATAGCTTTACAGATTTCCAACATGTAGGTTATATAAGTACATGTATATACAGTAATACAGTCAACCCTCTTTATACCGACACTCTATACAATGACAAAATTCATCATACTGACAATTTGAATTTCATGAAACCTTTACAAGAGATGATAGTTAATAATGTTTTGCAAGAATATTGCAATAAAACTTTAACTAACAGTGAGGCAATTCTAACAAATATCCAAAGCATATGTTCTAGGAGGAAATAAGAATAAAAAAAAGGTCTTTCTTACATATCATTCTGTCCATTAAGGATTCTTTACAACAGCAAATTCATTATAATGGCAATATCTTTGGAAACAAATGCTGTCCTTGTAAAGAGGGTTCACTGTATTTAAAATTTACTGTCATTGATAATGGTTGTTTATTTGTGCATGAGATTAGTTTTCAAAATAAAAATGTGAAAACTCATAATTTTGCTGTTCTTTGAAACATATTATGCTATTAAATCAATACTTCATATATAAGTGCAATGAAAAAGCAAGATTATTGTGACTATGTTGTGACTTTTTTCCAGGACTTTTTTTCCTATCCAAATCTATTACTTTTTTTTTTTCTTGTGACTTTTTTTTTCTATTTTCATTTTCACATATTCCTTAAAAATCAAAAAGTTTAAATTTACTCTATTAAGAATTCACCTATCTAGAGCAAACACTTTCTGGCCTTCATGTGTACAACTGGGAAAGCAAGAGATGTGTTTTACTAGTATTACCATACTAACCTGGTGTTTCCAGTTGCTGGTCTCCAGCATGTAACTGTATGAGAGCTGTTTTCATGTGTACAGCCAGGAGAGAAAGAGGCATATTTTCTACACCTTTGGAACTGACAGCCAGAGAAACCAGGTGGCCACAAGTCGCTGTCACATCTCTGTTGATCAATGCTGCTGCAAAGTGGTCTGTTGAGGTGTTGTGAACTATTTTTATCAAATAACCTGGTTTAGTTTCCAAGGCAACAACATCAATTTGGGCTATTTTACCACCTGAAGAACAACAGTGAGAAGTATTAGCAGGGCTCTAGATAAGATGCAAACTAAAATTTATTGTATGGTAAATGCCCTTAAATAAAATAATTTTAGTCTATAATTTATTCCTTACTTTATTGGCCTAAACTTTGCTTGTTATGCAGTTGTTTCTTAAAATCTTTAGTGGAATGGCAAACAGTGTAGACTCTGATCACATTGCTTCTTCAGGAGCAGTCTGATCTGGGTCTGCACTGTTTACATATACCATTTCATCAGAAACTTTAGTGTATGAAATTTTAGGACATTTACCATATTAACTGCATGGTAAATGTCAGAAATATAAGGACAGAGTCAGGCCTGAGCAAACACTGTAGACAACTGCTGACCAGTCATGCAGCAACTACACATTACAAAAACACTCCTTTTCAAATATATTGAAAATTTTACAACTAAAATCAGAAAATTTTCAGATAAAAAAAATTGATATTTTTCATATTTTGTCTCAAAACATAGATAGTGGAAACTCCTTAGAACTGTCTCAGCAGGCAGGTTCTATAAGTACCCATAATCTATGTTTTTTTAGCAAATTAAGAAAAATAATGTTTACCCTGTAAACCCCAAATTTTACTTTCTAAAAATGGGGTTTTAATGGGTCAAATTTAGGGTTACTTGGGGGTAAATGTGGTATGGGTGTGCGAGCCAGTATTCCAAAACCTACCCCATTCATATATACGGTCTTTGAGACAAAAGACCCATTCATATACTGGATCGTCCGAAATGCTGACCTTTTCATATACTGCCTTTTGATTTTTATATCCATTTATTCCTGGTAGTCAGACAAATATTGCAGTCAATTCAATGAATACCAGGACAACAAGCAGCCTCGACAAATTTCTGAGCAAAAAAATATACCTGTATGTCAGAAAAGTTGGGCCTTTTACATACAAATCAAGAAAAAATTGGGTCAGTCAGATACTTTTTGTTGAAAAATGGGGGCTAATCACATACCTATCAGAGCTAAAAAAGGAGGCCATTTGGAATGCACATCAGTATTATGACAAATATGGGAAGTTCCAACCCCACTATGCATAAGATAGGAGGAGTGAGCAGCCTTACATGCTATGTTTCTGTTTTTTGAACAAACTCAATGAAACCTTGTCTGCTGTTTTCATTTATCTGGTATGTCCTTAACTTCCAAAGGATCCATCTTGTTTTTAGGCATATGCTGACAGTGAAGGCCCAGATTAGACTGCACATCCATGCAGTCTGATCAGGGTCTTCACCGTCTTCTTACAGAATCATTGGATACTATAGAAAATATCAATGGAGAACAAAGGCTCGGATGAGGTCTTGCCCATATGCAAGCTAATGTGAATCTGCACATTTTGCCCATGCTCAAAAGCACTTTTTCACTTGACACAGCCCAATTTATATTTTACAGTACCTTGTATAAGCTTCAAGCAAAACAAAGAGACTTTAACCCTTCTCTTGCTGAACACGACATGTCCTGTCTTCGCAAACAGTGTAGATTCAGATCAGTTGGCTTCTGAAGAAGCCAACTAATCTGGATCTGCACTGTTTATCATTAAATATATGAATTTCTATCAAAAACCCGGATCAGGTAACCTGATTGGCTGGGAATTAGAAGTGTATCATAGCCCAGCAAAGATTCAGATCAACCTGATCAGAATCTTCACCAGGCTCATTTTGGTAGCCAAGGATGCAAAGTTTCTTCAAGCAGACAATGAATACTGATCATGCTGCACAATTGTGCAGATTGATTTGAGTTTTTATTGGGCACACGTCAGAAGTATGTTTTCTTATGTTACAGCTCAACTATTTCTACTTTACCTACCTTCTATATTGATAGTAGTGAGACCACCATATTTCTGTATGAAGTCTTTCAGTTTCCCATGTTCTGGCTCAAAGACAAGACTCCACTGACTCCACTCTGCCAAGTCTTCCAGTAATGGACAGTTGTGTAGACAGATCTTTGCTGCTTCTTTTGTCTGGTGTCCTAACATTCCAACTTTGGATGCACTCACTGGTGGAAGCCTAAACATGTATGTATATCATCATTATCTGGAAGCCTACACATATGTACATCATCATCATTTTAGCAGTATCTGCCAGCCTACACATATGTACATTATTTTATCATTATCTGAGAGCCTTCACATAATATGTACATTACCATTATTTTAGCATTATCTGGAGGCCTACACATATGTACATCATCATTATTTTATCATTATTTGCAAGCTTACAATTTGTCATGTATGTACTTTATCATTATTTTAGCATTATTGTGGAGCCCACATGTATATACATTATCATCATCATTTTATCATTATCTGAAAGCCTACATGTATGTAAATTATCATTATGTTAGCATTATCATAAAGCCTACACATATATACATTATCATCATTTTATCATTATCTGAAAGCCTACATATATGTAAATTATCATTATATCAACATTATCTAGAAGCCTACACATATGTACATGATCATTATGCCAGCATTATCTGGAAGCCTACACCCATGTACATTATATGTAATGTCGTGCCTGTCAAATTCAGCAGAAAAAAAAAAAACAACCAAAATGTCGTCTGCTGAAATTTTTACTCAGCATGCTAACCGTTAAATGGACCACATACTCTTGCTAGATTTTCTACCATTTTCAAAAGGAAGATAATGTGTGATTCCCTGAAAAGAGTTCTTTTGGGAGCAAATGCATTCCTGTCAGAGAAGTCCTCTTTTCTAAAGGAAGGCACAAATTATCCTGACAGAGTTGCCTGCAGTGAGTTTCCATGCCCCATGTTCCGTAAATCATAAACTGCAAGTCTGAGCAATGCTTACCCAGCTTTAGCCACTGTCGTCTCATGATGAAAAGGATGAAAGTTGGGCATAACTAACCAAATATTGTTATGTTTGATATCCAAATGATATACATATCTTTGTATCATGTACAAATTAAATTTCATGTAAATCTGACAAAAAATGAAGAAGTTATAAAATAGATTCTAAAAACGAATGACCCTCAAGAATGACTCAAAAATTTTGGCTTCCTTTTGAAGAGGGGCCTTAACTTAAAGGAAAGAATTTGCTCAAAGGGGTCTACTCCAAAAAAAAAAAAATTTGCTCCCCAGGGAGCAAATTCTTTTCTTTCAGAGTAGACTCCTTTAAAGGAAAGGATTTGGTGTATAGGAAAGCAAACAGGAAGTTGCAACGGTAGGAAAGTAAGCAAAAATTGCAAAAGCTATCTCCATTGTCAAAAATGGCAGAAATCCTACCAGGGTATCAAGGCCATAAAATTTAAGGTAGGCTTACCCATTCTTAGCCACTAGGGTAGTCTCATAATGAATGGTAAAGTCTGTATGCTGATGTTTCTTATGTTTCTCAGCTGCATTCAACAGTCGGTTGATATTACCATGACCCAGAAACTTCACATCTTTCACACCATACTGATGACACAAAGCGGCCTCCAGGTGGCCTGGCTGTGGAAGTATTATAAATACCAGGGTAAATAATGACAAGTGGATGAATGGACAGGCCGATTAACAGATGGAAACTTGCATGCCTAAAGCATGTGCAACAATATTTACCATATGGGCCACACCATGCGAAAACATGTCTTTGGGCATATGCGGACAGTGAAGGCCCAGATCCGCCTGTGCAGATGTGTAGTCTGATCAGGGTCTTCACTGTCCACTAAAAGTCACTGGATACTACAGCATATGAATTGAGAGTGAAGGCCTGGGCCCAGTTGTTCAAAGCTAAAGATGTTGTTAGTTAACGATTCATTAAAATTTAAATCAAGTGATATGCAAATATGCTGAAATTTTTTGCTGAAAAAATGTGAGTAGCTTTTGCAATGCAAAAGCTACTCATATTTTTTCAGTAAAAAATTTCAGAATATTGTATATTGAATCCGCTAAAACAGTTAACGAAATGACTCTTAACAAGCTCATTAAGCTAACAACGCTTTGAACAACTGGGCCCAGGATGATACTTTGCGCATGTGCAGGATGATCTGAATCTGTGCATGTTTGAAGACATTTTTTGCTTGATGCTGCCCTATTTACCATAAATATTTGCATTGTGTGAATTGTTTTACAGCCCAGTCAACACTATTATGGTCACGTCAAACTGGTCATTTAACCTATTCACACTTTTCCTGGGCAAGCTTAGTCCTCTAAGCAGTTCACCAGTAATTTGTACACATACGTTTGCTTGTAACTGGCAACTGCATGCCCTTCTTGAATCAGCGGAAGGAGGAGAATGACCATAGAAAGTATTTCATCATCAATCTTTCACAATCAATCTTCACGAAGTTATATGGCCGAGCTGGGATTCGAAAATGCGAACCCTGGCAGTTGGTATCTCAACTGCCAGGGTTCGCAATTTTGAGCTACCAACTGCACTATAAGGCTGCTTAAAAGGAGCTGTTTGATCAGGGTGTCTACTACTTGCTATCTCAAAATTTGAAACAACATATCAGTAGTCAAGTGGATTAGTTCATATTTAGTAAGAATGATAACCATAGGTCTAGATGAGAGTGGGTATCAGGTAAATATTTTTCTCCATGAAAACATAAGTTGTGGGTACTCATTAGAAGCACCTCACTGAGGTGCTTCTAATAACAACAACATACGCTTTTGTGGAGAAATAAGAAAAACATCAATATTTTTGGATTGAAACTAGAATTCTGAGACTCGGATGTGTTGCCTGCTTAAGGCGCTAACCATTTGATATCAAAAAAAGAAAAATAAAACACTGTATTTGTCCTAATAATTGCACCTATCCCTAAAGGCAACTCCTCACTACTTTGTCTAAACTTTATTACTTAAGTAAATAAAGAGCTAATTCAAAATTTTTTGGCTGATTACCAAATTAAACTTGACCTCTATACTATAATGATATACCATTCTGCACATCACAAAAACATGCCTATATAGTATTGACCCCCTGAAACCCCACTTTTATATAGTAAAACTGGGGTTTACATGGGTATACATTATTTTTCTTATTTCTAATCAGAAACATAGATTGTGGGTACTCGTTAGAACCGCCTTGCCGAGGCAGTTCTAACGAGTACCCACAATCTATGTTTTGAGCAGAAATGTGAAAAAAATCAGAGCTTTTTATCTGAAAATTTTCAGTTTTTGGAGGTGAAATTTTCTATATATTTGAATAGGCGTGTTTTCATAATGCAAATTTCAAATGAAATCAATGCATCCCTTCAAAAGTTATTGTGGAGAAACAATATCTTTATTTTGTATTTTACCTCAACAGAGAAGACTCCGATGGTATGGACATGTGGAACGCTCCCATTAGGAAAACACGCCTATTCAAATACACTGAAAATTTTACCACCAAAAAATTGCAATTTTTCACATAAAAAATTCTGATATTTTTCAGATTTCTGCTCAAAACATAGATTGTGGGTACTCGTTAGAACCGCCTTGTTGAGGCAGTTCTAACGAGTACCCACAATCTATATTTTTGAGCAGAAATAACAAATATAATGTATACCCCTGTAAACCCCAGTTTTACTATATAAAAATGGGGTTTAAGGGGGTCAATATTATATAGGCATGTTTTCGTGATGATTGGTGCAGTCAAGACAGCCTTTGACATACATGTTGATGGAAAGCGTGGGCCTGGGAGGCCCAAGACGACATGGAAACAGCTGACAGAGAGGGATTGCAGGGAGTGGAAGCTCTCGGCCATCAACCCTCATGATAGACATAACTGGAGATCTGGTGCGAGATCTGCCATGCATTCAGCAAGCCAGCTACCTGAAAGGGGGCCCACTGGTGTGGATGATGCCCCTGTACCTGCACGTTAATCAAAAATCAGATTATGATATGATATGATGAAGAAAAACTAAGTCGAAAAAGGGCCATAACTTGGCCAAAATTTTGTGTATGATTACCAATATCAAACTACCTGTATTTTACAAAGATATATCCTTCTTCAAACTTCCAGTGAAATCAGTGCATCCCTGCAGAAGTTTTAGAAGGGAAACCAATATCAATACAACAACAAATACAAACGTAGAAAAAGGGCCATAACTCTGCAAAATTTTGAGGATGATTACAAATATTAAACATGACCTGTATTTTATTGTGATATATCTTTCTGCAAACTTCCAATGTAATTAATGCATCCCTGCAAAGTTATAGGGTGGAAACAAATATTATCAAAACAACAACAAAAACTAAGCTGAACAAGGGCCATAACTGTCAATATTTTGCAGATGATTACAATATCAAATTGGACCTGTATTTTACAATGATATAGCCTTCTGCAAACTTTCAATAAAATCAATGCATCCCTGCAAAAGTTATTGAGCTGAAAACAATATCAACACATGAACAAAAACTAAGTCAAAAAAGGGCCATAACTCAGCCAAAATTTTGTGGATGATAACCAATATTGAACTTGACCTGTATTTCACAATGATATATCTTTCTGCAAACTTTCAATAAAATCAATGCATCCCTGCAAAAGTTATTGATCGGAAACCAATATCAACACATGAACAAAAACTAAGTTGAAAAAGGGCCATAACTCAACCAAAATTTGGCAGATGATTATAAATATGAAACATGACCTGTATTTTATAGTGATATAAAGCTCTGCAAAATTTGAATGAAATCAATGGATCCCTTCAAAAGTTATTAGGCAGAAATGGACAACAAATTGTTGAAAAAGGGCCATAACTCAGCCAAAATTTGGCAGATGATTACCAATATTAAACTTGACCTGTATAAAACAGTGATATAAAGTTCTGCAAAGTTTAAATGAAATTGATGCATCCCTACAAATGTTACTGAGCAGAAAAGAAAAGTGTGACCAAGACACTGACCACGACATGTTCCCCTATGTGTCTGCCATGCTTTGCAGGTGACACAAAAAGCATCTTATCAAGAACAATGTCAGATAAAAATGTTAGATGTTTGAAATGTATGGTAAATAAAATACCAAATGTTAAACACAAAGTATTCACAAGATGAATAAAGAATTCTCTAGGTGCTATAGCTCAAGATAGGGCATTTTTTCCACATTAATTTACTGAATAGGTTCATCAGAATAGAATTTTGTATAAATCCAAAGAATTATTTTTATCATAGCCAAAAAAGAAATTCCACTTTCTGTGACAATTTTGGTTCTCATTAAGAACCATCTTCAGACTGTGACCTTAACCTTTTGATGTCACCGGACTTGGACTGCTTACCACTAGACTGGTTACTAGTGGTAAACAAGGGCCGGTAGATGTTGCTGAGGTTGTATGCCCCATGGTCCCGGCTCATGGAATATGGAGATTGACCAAGAAATAAGAAAAATATCAGTATTTTAACCCTTGTCCTGCTGAACCCGGATATTCCCTGCCTTTGCAAACAGTGTAGATCCAGGTCAGTTGGCTTCTGAAGAAGCCAACTGATCTGGTTCTGCACTGTTTGTTAATCAGTATGTGAATTTATATCAACAACCTGGTTCAAGTAATCTGACTGGCTGAAAATTGGAAGTGGGTGTGGCATCCTAATTTATTCAGAATGACAAGGGTTAAGATTAATAAAAATTGCCTTATCAGGAGCCATGTTACTAGTTCTGTTGTTAATCAACTCTATTAAATAAGAGCTCTTGATAAGATGTTTTGTTGTTTTTTTTTGTTGTTTTTTTTTTCAATCCAATAGTATCAATATTTTTCTTATTTCTCCATGAAAACATATGTTGTGGAGAAATAGGAAAAATATTAACCTGATACCCACTCTTATCTAGACCTACGACTCAAACATGAAGTCAACATGGAGACAATTACCTGTGAAATTCCACACTCATTGGACTGCTTGATAAACTCAGACAAGTCTGCTTGTTGTGGTTTAAAGCTGACATCAGCCTCTGACCCTCCAGAACTTGACCCAAGGATCAGGCCACCATTCTCTTCCAGTACCTGTATTAGGAGAGAATTAGACATGTCGCTGAAAAACCTGGAGTAGGCATTATGCTTCGAAAAAGTCCCAGACAAGCCTGTGAATTAATGCAGCCTGTGAAATTTTTACATAGACTGTATTTTTAGTAACTGTTTTAATCCATTTTAGACAGATAAAACTCACCCCCACTCCACCTCTCAACCCATCCCCACCCCCACAATAATTGGAAGAGTCAAATTGCTATTTTAGGTATGTCAGGGTATATGATTTAAAAATTCCTAGATAAAAATGGCTAAATTATTTGCAAACAGTGGAGACCCTGATCAGACACTGTATTCTGTGGCATCTGATCTGGGTTTGCATTGTTTGCCAATGACCCTTTTTGGGGTCCACAGACTAAAATGAGTTAAAGTAGTAAAAACAAATCAACTACAAAGGTTTACCATGTACTGTATTTGAATATTGAATATTTGAGCTTATTCCTATCTGTTGTACTATGGTTGGTTTATTCCCATTTAGTCTATTCCCATTTCATCTACTATTTTGACATTTGTCCTATTTCATCTACTCATATTCCCATTTCATCTACTGGGGGTATTTACACACCTATGCAGCCTATGCCAGGTCACAAAGCTGGTATAAACCTGTAATATATATTTTGTATGAAAAACATGGCAATCAGGCAAAGCAACCAGTGTAGATCCAGATCAGACTTAAGGAAATTGGTCTGGTTTTACCCCCTTGGTGTGCCTGTTTCCCTTATTACCCATCCTCATCTAATTTGTATGGAAAATATGGCAAATCTACAAGTGTAGTCTCAGATTAGACTTGGAAATGTACATCCATCTGGTTCAACACTCTATTGTGTATCCGAGCAGTTTTGGTCCAGATCTTGGTCATTATAGATTTAATAAAATGATGACAAAATGGGAGTTACCCTCAGAAATAGAGTAAACATAATGGGAATAAAAACCATTCACAAATATTTGTGAATATCACCTACTCTGTACTGTATTTGAATACTGAATACTGGTATATGCACCTGTTACTATCTGTTTTACCCTGTATTGTGTTTGAATATAGGGATCAAACATGGTTTTTCTTGCATTAACATTCGCCAGGTCCCATGGGAGGTGTTGAAAACCGAGGCCTGGATATGCGCTGCCTTTGCCACCTGAACCTGTATTTGCCCTACCTTTACAAGCTAAATCTGGATATGCCCTGCCATTGCAAGCTGGACCTGGTTGTTCTGCCTATGCCAACAGTGTAGATTCAGACCAGTTGGGTTCTTCTGCACTGTTTGTCATTAAATATGAAGATATTAAAACTGCTTTTATGGGTGCTACCATTTTATGGCATCATAAAGCCTTAAATAAATATGCAAAGCCTAAGCAAATAGGATTTGCTGAGGTATTCAATTTCTATATTTGTACATGTACAGTTTCTTCTCCTGGCGTTATGGGAATTTGCTTTTCATTACGTAAACACGCCTATTCAAATATATAGAAAATTTCACCTCAAAAATTGAAAATTTTCAGATAAAAAACTCTGATAAATTTTAATATTTCTGCTCAAAACATAGATTGTGGGTACTCGTTAGAACCGCCTTGGCGAGGTGGTTCTAATGAGTACCCACAAGCTATGGTTTGAGCAGAAATAAGAAAAATAATGTATACCCCTGTAAACCCCAATTTTACTGTATAAAAGTGGGGTTTAAGGGAGTCAATATTATAAGGCGTGTTTTCATGATGTAAACCACATTAAGTTATACCAGAAAAAAATAATTTATTTGATTTTGAAATGTTTAGAACCCTCATTAAATAGTCAAAATAGCAGCACCCTTGATAATGGCACTGAAATATTTAAATGTTTTTAACTTTTTTAGTTTTTATCTAACTTTGATCAAATTTACATCAAAATATATGATTCGTCAAACTCTTTCATATCAAATACAGTCAACTCTTGTTATTTCAAATTCCAAGGGACTCTCTGAAACACTTCAAGATATCCTACCTCGAAATATCAGAGTTGCAGAAAAGAGGAAAACAATTAATTGAACAACCACATTTAACAAATGAACATGTAATTTGACTCCTGAAATTTGAGACATATTGAAAATATTGTGGAAAAGAAGAGAAATTGCTCCTTAGGAGTAATTTCTCCATTTTTTCACAATATTTTGTTACCTGTTTTTAGATTTCCATGTTAAAACAGGGACCAGAATTTCACTTCGAGATAAGCGGTTATTCAAGATAAGCAAGGCCGAGATAACGAGAGTCGACTGTACATTCTTCACCAACCTTGCATTTTCCTTTAAATGAAAATTTACCTGTTTAGCCTCATGTAAAATGAACTCCAGAAACCTGCCATAGCCCATAGCATGGAAAACATCAAAGCCAAAGTCTTCAAGGAGTTTCTCTTCAATACGATCCAGGTGGTTTAGACTGAGGGCTCCCACGTTCAAGCACCGCTCAACATACTTCTTGAAAGACTCCAGCAACACGTCTGCAAATACAGGATTTATTGTAATGTATTAGCATGACAAAACAAAGTACAAATAAGCAATATGTGTGTAAATATATAGGGCGCATAATTGACCAGTCTAACTGGTTTGGACTTTTAGCCTTGTTGTTATGACGCTCGATTACAGATCCAGGGGTACCTGGTTCAATATCTGGTCGGGGCACTCGACAGGAATATTTTCTTTACAGGTCTATTTCTCCTCCTACAACATTTGGTCCTGTGACCAGGATGACTACTGTTGGAGCCCCAGGGGCGATGCAATGGCAAAGGAGTCATAAAAGAGCCTTGGAATAGTAGAAAACATTTGATATAAATGTTTCATTGTAGGATGGATGAGTATAGTAGTGTGGTAAAGCGAAGTACAAATAAGCAATATACAGGGCGCACAATTGACCAGTCTAACTGGTGCGGGCCTTTTAGCTTTGTGGTTATGACGCTCGATTACAGATCCATGGGTACCTGGTTCAATACCCGGTCGGGGCACCCGACGGGAATATTTTCCTACAGGTCTATTTCTCCTCCTACTACAGTAATAATACTGAGTCTACTACATATATGTGCAGTTTTTTTCTACAAAGATTCTATATGATGTGCAATGTATGAAAAGAGCTCATATGCAATTTGCTTACAATGCAGGCCCAAAACAGCCTGCACAAATGTGCAAGCTGACCTGAGCCTTCATTGTCCACATACAGAATCAATGCATACTGTAGTATATGTCCCTGAATAGAGAATGCTCAGATCAGACTGCAGAGATGTGCACACTGATCTGTAACTTCATTGTTTGCATATGAATAAGAGCCCTTTTCCCATGTAGTGCCTCATATCATCACGAAAACATACCTATATAATTTTGACTCCCTTAAACCTCACTTTTATATAGTAAAACTGAGGTTTACAGGGGTATACATTATTTTTCTTATTTCTGCTCAATATCATAGATTGTGGGTACTCATTAGAACTGCCTCAGTGAGGCAGTTCTAACAAGTACCCACAATCTATGTTTTGAGCAGAAATATAAAAAACATATCAGAATTTTTATCTGAAAACTTTCAGGTTTTGGTGGTGAAATTTTCAATATATTTGAATAGGGATGTTTTCTTAATGTAGCAAGGGAAGTCTAAAAAGCAGTTCTCAGACATTGACAAGGGCATATATTCTGCAAAAAATAAACAGAATTTGCTTGTTAACAAACCTCAATATAAAAACAAAATCTGAACCAGTACTTGTGCATATACTTTCACCAATAACTGACAATTGCCCTTCTTGAAACAGCAGAAGGGGGAGATTGACCAATCCTAATAAAAGTTATGTGGATAAATACTCAATTTATCAATTGGAAATGTAGTGTTGACAGTAAGGTGGATACACAGAGGAGAAACACCAAAGAAGACTATAACAATTACCTTACCACTAAAATGAGGGAGTAAAATGATACCATGATACCATTTATTTTAGAAGTGATCTTATTTAATGGGTTGAAAAAACTTGCAGTTGCTGGCGAGATTGGGTTTCTTGAAAATACAGCCTATTTATGAATAAATATAAAGACAGGCGCAGGCTGCAGACAGAATCAGTCTAATTTTCAAAAATACAATACTTACGATCTGTGTTTATTAAATTGAATACTTTTTTTTTTTTTTTTTTTAGCAAAGAAATTAGTAAAATATGTATGTATGTATGTATGTATGTATGTATGTATGTATGTATGTATGTATGTATGTATGTATGTATGTATGTATGTATGTATGTATGTATGTATATAAAATATTGATGTACTCTCTCTCTCTTAAGCTTTTGAAGAATTGTGTGTGTGTGTGTGTGTGTGTGTGTGTGTGTGTGTGTGTGTGTGTGTGTGTGTGTGTGTGTGTGTGTGTGTGTGTTCTCTCTCTCTCTTATCCTTTTGACAAATTATGTATGTATTTATATGTATGTATGGATGTATGTATGTAATGTAATGTAATGTATGTATAACGATGTGTCTTATTGATCTACAGTATATAGTTGATTTAAATACATGAAAATCAGAAAGAAAAAACAGAGGCTCATGGGCACAATGTTCTCCTGAGTAAAATGAGTCCAGGTCAACCCAGGGTAATCATTTGCCCATATAAAAGTCTAATGCAGTAAATTTAACCTTTCCGTAGTATAAGGCAGTAAATTTAACCATTTTGTCAACCAAGGGCTATCATGAGTATCAAATGCTGCATAAAAAAATTGTCAAAATATCTGCAATGAGACCTACTTTTTAAGTTGTCATAGCTACGAAAGCAAAAGAGCAATGGCAACAAAGAACACAATTTTTGCAGAAGCTATTGCAATGGAAATTTCTTGGATGTTTCAGCTTTAGCCCCCTTTTTGCTTCTTATGGCTCCTGAGAAGAGTTTTTCCGTTTTTTTTTTTTTTTTTTAAATTTAATGTTTTGGTTGCCATGGCAACCAAACAAAATCAGCAGTTTAGACAAAATTCATATGTAGCATTGGGGACTACTTAAGGAACATTTCTGTAAAACTTTTGTCAAAATATCTCCAGTGAGATAGAAAAAAAGACCTACTTTCACTTTTCCATTATACGCCTTTGGCAACTACAAGTTGCCATAGCCATGAAAGCATGTGAGCAACAGAAATAAGAAACTCAACTTTTGTAGAGGCTGATATTTAAGATCATTCCTTGAAAGTTTCAGCTTCATCCCCTTATGGCTCCCTAGGAGAAGATTTTTTTTACATTTTTTGCAAACTTAATGTTTTGGTTGCCATGGCAACTAATCAATTTCAACAGTTTTTTTTTTTGTTTTTGTGTTGAGGTTTTATGGCCCAGTCAACCCAATGGTGTCATGTCGAGCGCGGTCAGTTTACCTAACCACACGTTTACTGGCAGGCTTAGTCCTCTAAGTGGGTTAACCAGTATTGTGCACATTCTTTTGCCAGAAACTGACAACTGTCCTTCTTGAATCAGTGGAAAGGAGAGAATGACAGTAGAAAATATTTCATGATCAATCTCCACGAAAGAATGTTGCTGACCTCGGCAGGGGTTGAACCCGTGCACATTCTTTTGCCAGAAACTGACAACTGTCCTTCTTGAATCAGCGGAAAGGAGAGAATGACAGTAGAAAATATTTCATGATCAATCTCCACGAAAGAATGTTGCCGACCTCGGCGGGGGTTGAACCTGTGACCTCCTGGTCTCCAGTCGGATGGTGCATCCAACTGAGCCACCAAGGCTGGCTTTTCAACAGTTTGGCTAAAATGCATATGTAGAGGACAACTGAAGAAACATTTCTGTAAATTTTTTATCAAAATATCTTCAGTGAGACAGCAATACATGACAACTTCCACTTTTCTTATTATATGTCAATGGCATGCAAAGTGTTGACAGGTCCTCTGAAATAAGGTTTGAAATTTCATATAAATTACACTTTAAAAAAATACAACCTGTTTTCTGGGAAAATATCAACTTATCATTTGTTGATTTTGTCCAGTCAGAGCCCTAGATAAGGTGCTTTTTCGACTAAAAAGTAGATATTTTTTCTTATTTTTCCATAAAAACACATACTCGAGTGAAGGAAGGAGTTCAAGCAACAGAACTAACAACCAACAACAGTACCTTTGACTTTTTACTGTTTAGATTGACGCGTTTCGGTCTTTTCAGACCTTTATCAAGATAACTGAGATAGTGAAAATGACCCCTGAAGTACAAAAAAAATGGTCGTGTTTGATCACGTGGTCTGATTGTTCTAAAAATAGATTTGGTATCTCTTAGAAATGGTTGTCAATAATGCATGGTGAATAAAATTGAGGTACATGTATATAGTTAGAAGAGTTAGATAGAGATTTTAAAGTAGTTAGTGCATACGATTAGTTAGAAGTATTTTGAAATGCATTGTACACTCTAACGTTGTTTATAGGAGTAAAGTCAAAGTCAATTTCATCCTGGCAGATAGTGTCCTGAGAACATATGGATGTTTTTGAGTCCGATAATGCTAAATCTTCAAGAAGCATTTCATCCTTGACCTTTGTCTGGAACTGTTTGTCAATTTCTCTGGTTGTTTGTTGTCCCCAGATTGGGCTATTCTTCTTGAGTTTCCGGACAATAGATTGGTATGAAGATATAAGATCTTGCAGGGTCTCTCCTTGTTGTTTTGGCTGCATTTTAGGTTTGATCGCCGGTATTGTAATCCTGTATGTAGTACCTTGTTTTGGTCTTGCCTCGGGCGGTGGTACCCACTTGGCTGGCCTGTTAATCTGCACTTGTATTTCTTATTCTTTGTTTCCATGATTATGTATTTGTTGTCGTTGTCATTGTGTTTATGACGGGAATGTTTGAGGACATTCTCCTTCCTGATGTAAGTGTTTAAGCAATTCCAGCATTGGTATTTGGTACACATCTCTGTGTGGAAAGAAGTCTTGTGGCGTTTTAACCTGGAATTACTCGCAAACGATCTGTTGCACTCTTGGCAGTTTGGCATTATTAGAGTATAAGGTTCAGTCCCGATGGTTGTTTTGATTTTAGCGTTTCAATCCAAACTTCTTCCGTCCGTAGACGTACGTTGGTGTCTCCGGTAGTTTGTGTCACTATAGTAGCCACGACGCCGTTGACGTCGTGCCCAGTGGACGTAAAATGACGCGAGACTGGTTTGATGGTGTTACGTTGTCGAATGTCAGTCAGATGGGCTCTGAATCTCTCGTTGAAGGTGTTGCCAGTCTGACCCATTTACTGCAGGCCGCATTTGGCACAAACTGAGAACGTAAATTGCATTCTTGGTTTTGCAGTTGTATCGTCCCTGTATTGGGATAGTTTCTTTTGTTGTCCAGACTGTTATGCTTCTGGTTTGTTTCATAAATTTGCATGAGATACATGGTGCATTGCATGGGCATGATCCGGTTGGTACAGTTTGTGTACTTATGTCTGTTTTAGTTAATATGTTCTCTAAGTTTGTTGCTCTTTTGTTGACTATCATGACCTTGTATGTCAGGAGGTCCTGTAGGTCCGGAGCTGAAGAAAGGATGTGTCTGTTCTTTTTGCAAATTTTCAGGAAAGGTGGGTTTAGGGGGTTGTGAATTACCGTGAATGGTATGATTTTGAGGTTCTGTTTTGGTAGGGTCCGGGGTTGCAGAAGGGCATGTCTATCCATTGTTGATGCTTTTTGTATTGATTTTACGATTAATTGTTTTGGGTAACCTCTGTTGATTAGGTTCTTCTCAAGTTGGCTTGTAGCTTGCTGAAATAGTTCGTTTGTGCTACAAATCCTTCTTAAACGAATGGCTTGACTGTAGGGTATGCTGGTCTTCTGATGTCGTGGGTGGTAGGATTAATAGTGTAGATACATAAAGGCGTCCGTTGGTTTTGTGTATAGGCCTGTGGTAATGTTTCCGTCCGGGTCTTTGTAGATGGTTACGTCAAACACATACTGTATACTCATTAGAAGCAACTCACTGAGACACTTCTTACCACCACAATGTCTATTTTTTTTTTTTTGGAGAAATAAGAAAAATATATAGCATATTTCCACTATTAAGTCAACTCGAAAATAAGACCACTCTGCTATTAATATACCCTTGTCCTGCTGAATAAATTAAGATGCCATGCCCACTTTAGATTTTTAGCCAATCAGATTACTTGATCCAGATTTTTGCTATAAACTGTCCTGCTGAATAAATTAAGATGCCATGCCCACTTTAGATTTTTAGCCAATCAGATTACTTGATCCAGATTTTTGCTATAAACTCATATACGTAATGGCAAACAGTGCAGATCCAGATCAGTTGGTTTCTTCATAAGCCAGGTGATCTGGATCTACACTGTTTGCAAATGCAGGGTATATCCGGGTTCAGCAGGACAAGGGTTAAAACCAGCTTTTGCCAGTCCTAAATGTTTTTTTTTTCTTTCTCATTAGTCTATATTCAATATTAACCCTTCTCTTGCTGAACATGACATGCCCTGTCTTAGCAAACAGTGTACTGTTTGCCATTAAATATGTGAATTTCTATCAAAAACCTGGATCAAGTAATCTGATTGGCTGGAAGTTAGAAGTGGTTGTGGCATCTTAATTTATACAGCATGACAAGCGTTAAGACTGCCCACTAATAAGACCACTTTTAGGCAGTACCGAAGGTCCCAGCTAGCATTCTTTAGAAATCGGCCTGTGAGCTACCCTGACGGGCCAATAACAGACTGCTACTGATTTATAAAGAATGTTTACTGGGATGGTCTTAATCCTTGTCCTGCTGAACCCAGATATACCCTGCCTTTGCAAACAGTGTAGATCCAGATCAGTTGGACTCTGAAGAAGCCAAATGATCTGGATCTGCACTGTTTGCCATTAAGTATGTGAATCTATATCAACAATCTTGATCAAATGATCTGATTGGCTGAAAATTAGAAATGGGTGTGGCTTCTTAATTTATTCAGCAGGACAAGGGTTAATAGCAGAATTTTTACTGCAATTTAGAGTACCCTCTTACCTAGGTTTCTGAAGAGCACTAAAGTTTGACCTAAATTTACCACTCTATGGGTATATTCAGCAGACAACAAAGTGATGATATTTTTCTTATTTTCCCACCAAAAATTCATACAAATTGTCTCCAGCATGAAACAGGAAAGTCTACTTTCAGGAAAAAAATATTTCAAAATGTCATCTGCTGAAATTTTTACCCAGTGTTAAGCAAAACCTACTTTTCCTCGGTGGTTGTTTTGACTGTGTCTGTTGTGTTTCCTCAGTCTCTTCCTGTTTATTGCCAGGGGCAAGTAACTCCATAGCCGATTCTTCCAGTACTGTGTTGGTGATACATATTGCCAAGTGTAGTAAAGTTTTGGCCAATTTGTCTTGTTTAACTGTAGTCACAAAGTCCTGAATGGAAGAAATACAAATTTTAGTTGCCATGGCAACTTATCAAAATTACCATTTGTCTACACAACCCTGTCCTAGGATTCCCTGTCCTACACAACCCTTTCCTAGGAAGAGGAACGTCAGCTGAACATCAGCTTCAAATTTTGTTTGAAACACTTTTGCTGCTTTTATCAAATATGTCCTTACCATATTATGGTTCTTCCCAATTTGGAAAGGACTATAATTAATTAATATTGTTAGAACTTACAATCCAACCCCATTTGCTTGCTTTATTGAGGCAATAAAATATTGAGGCAATAAAATATTGAGGCAATAAATAATATTTTAACTATATATAATCAAATATGTCCTCAAAGCTTTACTTTAAAATCAAATCTTGCCATGGCAACCAATCAAAATGGTGACTGATCACAAAACACAAGGTTAGTAGAGAGCACCCATAGGAGAGTAATGCCAAACTTAGTTCCAATTACTGCAATGGTTTCAGAGATGTCATTTAACCATTACCACTCTTTGGACTAATTCAGCAGATAACACACAGATATTTTTCTTATTTTTTCCAAGAAAACAGCATTTGACATTTCATACAAATTGATGGAGATGATTTGCATGAAATGTCAAAACCTGTTTCTGGGAAAAATATGAACAATATTTCATCTGCTGAAAATTTTATCCAGCATGCTGGGCATTGAAAAAAAAGGAACATAAATTCCAGTGATATAAGTGAAAACTTTTGTACCTGAGAAACTAAGTACAATGATACAGGAGATGTAAAACCAACATCAGCTAAAAACAAAACCCAAAAAAACCCGAGGACCAAATGGCCCTAAATGGCTCACCTGAGTTTCATGGTCTCATTGTTCAAATTGTATGAGTCACAGAAATTTTGCTAGAAAGCAGTAAAAAACTGACAACTGCTTTTCTTGAATCAGTGGAAAACAGATAACGACCATAGAAATTATTTCAAGACTGATATCCTTAAAAGTATGTGGCCATTTGCGTTTCTCAGCAGCGACTTCTGGATTTGCAGACATGCTAACGACTGCACTGCAGTGGTAGACAAAAGCACTGGTAGTGCGAGGTCAATGTGTCTAAAATGCAATACCAAAGATAGTGGTAGAAAATGGCTTCAGACTGATTCAGTCCCCACTGTTCCATCCAAACACCATGACAAGAATCAACCTCAACAATCTTTCATTAATATCACTTACAGTAATATTTCTGTCAAATTATATTTAAATTGGTCAAGCTGTTTCTGACAAGAAGAGTTTTTAAAGCTTTCTGTATAGATATATAGGGAAAATAAGCCCTGCCCCATGATGGCCATGTTTTTTGATGAATCATGATGGCTTGAATAATCTTGGTAAAGGGTCACCAAAAGGTTATATTGAAAATGGTCCACTGGTTTCTGACAAAAGGATTTTTAAAGTATATACAGACATATATGGAAAATAATGGCGGCTGTTTTTTGATGAATCATGATGGCTGGAACAATTTTGATAGAGTGTCATCAAAGAAACATTTCTGATAAATTATATTGAAATTGGTTCAGTGATAAATTATATTGAAATTGGTTCAGTGATTTTTAAAGTTTTCTAAGCCTCACCCATGTTTTTTGACCAATCATCAGGACTTGTACAATCTTAGTACAAGGTCACCAAAGGAACATTTCTGCCAAATTATGTTAAAATGGGTGCAGCAGTTTCTGACAAAGAGATTTTTAAAGTTTTCCATATAGAATTATAATACATTGGGAAAATAAGCTCCCCACCCTCCCCCACCCCCACCCACTACCACTCCCACTTTTTGACAAATCATGATGACAAACAATCTTGGTTGAAGGTCACCAAAGATACATGTCTGCAAATCTATATTAAAATTGGTCCAGTGGTTTCTGAATTGAAGATTTTCAAAATTTTCTTTATAGATATAGATGGAATATAGGACCCATGCCAGGCTGGTGGCCATGTTTTTTTAATGAAACATAATGGCTTGAAAAATCTTGATAGAGTGTCACCAAAAAGAACATTTCTGCCAAATTATATTGAAATTGGCTCAGTGGTTTCTGACAAGCAGATTTTTAGTTTTCTACGTAGACAGGGAAAATATGCCCCACCCCATGGTGGCCATATTTTTTGAAGACTCATAATGGCTTGAACAAACTTGGTAGAGGGTCACCAAAGGAACATTTCTGCCAAATTACATTGAAATTGATCTAGCGGTTTCTGACAAGAAGATTTTTAAACTTTTCTATATAGATATATAGAGGAAAATAAGCCCCTGGCAGACATATTTTTTGATAAATCATGATAGCTTGAACAATCTTGTTAGAGGGTCACCCCCAGGAGGGTACTCTGAATTTTACATGCTACGTAGGCTAGGACTATTTCTGGAGATTTAGAAGTTTTAGTTTTACCTTTTTGAGGTGTTTGGAGAAAAAGTAGCTTTTTTTTCTAGGTATTGGCCATTTGCAGGATTTTTTTTTTGGCTTGGAGGGGGGTGGGGGGGGGGGGGGCAGTGTCACTTTCAAAACTTACTATTTTTTGGGGGTCTGTCAATATTCTCAATATTTTTTGTGGGGTATTGTAAGAATCCAGGTTAGAACCTTCTGTTGAACTGATAGTTAGTTTTATTTAGTTTTTACAGCTCTATTTCTGCTGTGCATCAGTTCAATGCCATTAAAGTAAAAACTGGGCTACTGTTTGAAACTGTTTAAAGCACTTATATTACTAAAACTATCATTATACAGGAAACACAAACGAAAGCCACACTTTTATAAAAAGAAAGCAAGGCAAATGTTTTGTTGAGTATCTAATGTCTGCAGATATTTTTTGGGTATGGCTGATATACCAGATATTTTTTTTTGGCATGGCTGATATCCCGTATATTTTTTTTTTTTTTTTTTGGTAAACACTAAATGCTGCATGCCCAGCCTATGTATGTAGCAGACAAAATTCGTTACACCTTGCCTGGGGTTCACCAAAGGAACATTTCTTCCAAATTACATTGAATCAGTTCAACAGTTTCTGATGAGAAGACTTTTAAAGATTTCTAAATATATGTATATAGGGAAGAATAAGCTCCTCCCCTTGGTGATCATGATTTTTTGACAAATCATGATGACTTTAACAAGCTTGGTAGAGGGTCACCAAAGGAAAATTTCTGCCAGATTATATTGAAATCTGTCCAGCAGTTTCTAACAAGAAGATTTTTCATTTGTTTTCCTTTTGGTTGCCATGGCAACCAGAATCCTGCAGATTCCAAAGCCTTGAACAATTTTCAGTCCTCAAGGATCATTCCTGAGAAATTTGGTTACAATAGGCTTAGTGGTTTAAGAGGAGATGTCAAAAGCTAACAGACCATGGACAACAAACAGAACAATTTAACAAATTTTAAAGATGCAAATTTTCCTATACATTGCATTGAAGTGATAGAAAAAGGAAAAATGGAAAAAGAAGGTAAAGGTAATTAACAGAATTTTTTGTTTTCTGTCCAATAATAAACTTGGAGCTGAGGAATCTGTGACAAAATTTTTTATTGGAGAGAAAGAATAATGGAGAGAAAGAAAAATGGACATATAAAAAAAATAATAAGCATTAGGATGCTGGTTCTCTTTTACACAATACAACTAGTGATAGCTTATGTTTGCACCAAATTTCAAATTCCTATTTGCACTAGTTCCTGAGAAGTAGTTGACACTAATTTCCCTATGCATTACATTGGAGTGATAGATGGAAAAAAAGGAAAAAAGGAAAATAAGAAGGCGAAATACATTCCAGCATCACGATTTTCTTGTACACAATAAACTTCAACCCTCTGTAGGTTTGTACAAAGTTTGAAGACTCTGGCTCTCATAGGAGCTGAGAAATCTGTGGTGAAAAATTTTACCGGAGAAAGAAAAATGTACAAATAAAGGGAATGATAAGCATGAGGATGCTGATTCTCTCTTACACATTACAACAATGTTTGTACCAAATTTCTAAATTCTAGGTAGAGTAGTTCCTGAGAAATTTTGACGAAAAAGAAAAAAATTTACACACAGACACACAGACACAAAGACAAACATTGTGGAAAAGCCAATACTATATACCCTCTATATACTTCGTATGCCCGGGATATTAATATACCCATATAACTCATAATCTGGATACTCTTCTTAGCTAGGGCTATGAAATCCTTGTCCCAGGACAAGTAAATTGAAATGTTTTCCTTTACCTCAGGAAATGGGACAAGTTGGTCATGGTATTTCCTCAGCCCTCATTATGAAAACACGCCTATTCAAATATATTCAAAATTTTACCACCAAAAGAAGGAAAATTTTCAGATAAAAAAGTCTGATATTTTTCATATTTCTGCTGAAAACATAGATTGTGGGTACTCATTAGAACTGCCTAAGTGAGGCAGTTCTAATGAGCACCCACAATCTATGTTTTTTTAGAAAATAAGAAAAATAATGTATACCCCTGTAAACCCCAGTTTTACTACATTAAGTGGGGTTTAAGGGGTCAAAATTATATAGGTATGTTTTCGTGATGTGTAAAAACATGCTGACCTGAACAGCTGAGCTGATTCTCTGGTGGTGTCTTCTTTCTACTTTATTGGTAGGTTGGTCAAATGTCATGAGAAGATTGAACTTCTCGAAGATTTCTGTAATGGCCATTTCTGGTTTAAGCTTCTGATAGTGCATTCGTATCTTAAATCCATCCCCATCTCCTGCTTCCAACACACTTGCACGGAACTTCCTAAAAGCATCCTCTATTTCTGATGTCACATTCTGTTTGAAGTGTTCTATGATTTCCCTCCGACTGTTACCAGCATCTCTTTGGGCTTTCTTTAAAACCTGAGGATAAAAAAAAAAAAAGAAACAAAAAGATCAAACAAAAAAGATGTTAACTGGGTAAAAAAGTATGGATAAAATTCTCTGTTAAAAACATTTTCGCAGATTTAAATTTTTTTTAAGAAAACAAAAATTCTGTGGAAGGTGGTATTGTCAGTATTACAAACAAGTTAAAAATTCATGTAAAGAATGGCAGGTCATTGTCATAAAATGAGATCACAGTGTTTGAGTTAGGGAGGAAGCGTATGCCAGTACATCATATGGTTAATCAGAAGTGGAGCTAAATGCTAGTGTTAAACAAGAGGGCCATGATGGCCCTGTAATGCTCACCTGAGCATCATAGCACTTTGAGAACCTGATCTAGAACTGATCAAGGCAAACATTCTGATCAAAATTCAAAATGATTATATTAATAAGTAAGACAGTGTAGCATGTCTAATGGACTGTGAAATAAAGGTCAAGGTCAAATATGGATGATTGCACTCAAGAGGCCATGCTAAGATGTATGCATGCACTAAGTATCACTGGCTGTAGGAGCAATAGTTACTGAGAAACTGACCTAAACACAAACACTTCACAAGTACCAAATATCACTCTGTAGGACCAATAATTACTGAGAAACTGACCTAAATGGAAAAACTTAAGAAAGTCACTGGATAGAAAAATATACGTCACCTTGAAATCATCAAGACAAACATTTTGAGCAAGATTCATGATGAACAATTAAAAAATGTGACCTCTGGAGCATCAACAAGGTTTTCCTTTGATTTGGCCAGGTGACCTAGTTTCTGATATCAAGTGACCCAGTTTTAAACTAGACCTAGAAATCATCAAGACGAACATTTTGAGCAATAGTTATGATGATTATTTAAAAAATGTGACCTCTGGAGTGTTAACAGTTTTCTGCTGATTTGGCCTGGTGACCTAGTTTTTGACCCCATGTGACCCAGTTTCAAACTTGACCTACAAATCATCAAGACAAACATTTTGAGCAAGATTGATGATGATTGCTTCAAAAATGTGACCACTAGAGTGTTAACAAAATTTCTGCTGATTTGGCCTGGTGACCTAGTTTTTGACCCAAGTAATCCAGTTTTGAACTTGACCTAGAACTCATCAAGACAAACATTTTGAGCAAGATTCATGATGACTGCTTCAAAAATGTGACCGCTAGAGTGTTAACAAGGTTTTCTGCTGATCTGGCCCGGTGACCTAGTTTTTGACCCCAAGTGACCCAGTTTCAAATCTGACCTAGAAATCATCAAGACAAACATGTTGAGCAAGATATATGATAATTGCTTGAAAAATGTGACCACTAGAGTGTTAACAAGGTTTTCCGCTGATTTGGCCAGGTGACCTAGTTTTTGACCCCAGGTGTTCCAGTTTCAAACCTGACCTAGAAATCATCAAGACAAACATTTTGAGCAAGATTCATGATGATTGCTTAAAAATTGTGACCACTAGAGTGTTAACAAAGTTTTCTGCTGATTTGGCCCGGTGACCTAGTTTTTTACCCCAAGTGACCCAGTTTCAAACTTGACCTAGAACTCATCAAGACAAAACATTTTAAGCAAGATTCATGATGACTGCTTCAAAAATGTGACCACTAGAATGTTAACCAAGGTTTTAGCTGATTAGGCCAGGTGACCTAGTTTTTGACCCAAGTGACCCAGTTTCAAACTTGACCTAAAAATCATCAAGACAAACATTCTGAGCAAGATTCATGATGATTGCTTGAAAAATGTGACCTCTAGAGTGATAACAAGGTTTTCTGCTGATTTGGCCAGGTGACCTAGTTTTTGACCCCAGGTGACCCAGTTTGGAACTTGACCTAGAAATCATCAAGACAAACATTTTGAGTAAGATTCATGATGATTGCTTGAACAAGTCACCCCCGATGCTTCCTAGCAAGTTTGGAGTCAATTGGCCTTTCGGTTCAGGAGAAAAAGGGAAAAATAGATTTTCAAGATGGCTGCCATTGCGGCCACCTTGGATTTCCGATCGGCACCATTTTAGCTATTTTTGATCTACAAGTCACCCCAATGCTTCCTAGCAAGTTTGGAGTCAATTGGCCTTTCAGTTCAGGAGAAGAAGCGAAAAATAGATTTTCAATGGCGGCCATCTTGGATTTCCGATCGGCACGATTTTAGCTATTTTTGATCTACAAGTCACCCCAATGCTTCCTAGCAAGTTTGGAGTCAATTGGCCTTTCGGTTCAGGAGAAGAAGCGAAAAATAGATTTTCAAGATGGCTGCCATGGTGGCCATCTTGGATTTCCCATCAGCACCATTTTAGATATTTTTGATCTACAAGTCACCCCGATGCTTCCTAGCAAGTTTGGAGTCAATTGGCTTTTCGGTTCAGGAGAAGAAGCGAAAAATAGATTTTCAAGATGGCAGTCATGGTAGCCATCTTGGATTTCTGATAGGAATGATTTTAGCTATTTTTGATCTACAAGTCACCCCGATGCTTCCTAGCAAGTTTGGAGTCGATTGGCTTTTCGGTTCAGGAGAAGAAGTGAAAAATAGATTTTCAAGATGGCGGCCATGGTGGCCATCTTGGATTTCTGACAGGAACGATTTTAGCTATTTTTGATCTACAAGTCACCTTGATGCTTCCTACCAAGTATCGAGTCAACTGGCCCAGGGGTGTAGGAGGAGTAGGCTTTTAAAGCAATTGTTGATGCCGAACGACAAACGACGGACGACGAACGACGGATGATGGACATTGACTGACCACAATACCTCACCATGAGCACTTCGTGCTCGGGTGAGCTAATAAGGCTGGCTAATTAGAGCTGAAAAGATCATCGATTATCAGTCCTGCCATTATGATGGATAATTGATTAGTAATCGCTGAAGATTTGGTCATAATTTTACCTGTCTGAGCATGACCCTTCCATATGGTATTTGGTCAGTCAGGCTTGAGCAAACAGTGTAGACCCAGATGAGATGCCGCAAATGCTGCATCTCATCAAGGTCTACACTGTTTGCCACTTATCCAACTATTTTAGACACAACAGTAGGTAGTATATTGTACTTGTTCAAATTTTAGATAAAGTACGGTAAGGAGCTGAGGTGTCTAAATACTAAGGGTAAATACTGTAAAGTAACAAGCACAGAAATCAAATGATCAGTTATTAACAAATCTGTAATGATAAGCATTTTTGTGGAATTTATCGATCAATTAATTGATTATCCGATTAATTGTGCCAGTCTTGCATTAGGCCATATAATATAGGTCAGGCCTACAAATTGATACCACAGTGTTTGAGTTCCTTTTAGGGAGGAAATCTATGCCATATTTGATAATTCCCAGCTAGCATTCTACGTAAATCTACATTGGGCCGTCATCGGCCCGTCAGCTACCCTGACGGGCCGATGACAGCCCGATATAGATTTACGTAGAATGCTAACTGGGTTGTAGGCCATACAGTTCACCAGAAATGGAGTTAAATGCTATCGTTGACACAAAAAATGAAAAAAAAATCATTCAACCAAGAAATACAGGTCAGGGTCATAAAATGACACTGTCATGTTTGAGACCATGTAAGAGAGAAAGTACATGCCATGTTATATGACTGTAGGGGTTACAGTTATTTAGAAATGGAGCTAAACAGACCATCATGAAAACATGCCTATATAATTTTGACCCCCTTAAACCCCACTTTTATATAGTAAAACTGGGGTTTACAGGGGCATTCATTATTTTCTTATTTCTGTTCCAAAACAAAAATTGTGGTATTTTGAGCAGAAATATGAAAAATATCAGAATTTTTTATCTGAAAATTTTCATTTTTTGGTGGTCAAATATTCTATATATTTGAATAGGCGTGTTTTCGTAATGCTCTGAAAAATAGGTCATGGTCATAAAATTATGATGTATTGTTTGTGTCCTTGTTAGGGAGAAAGTATATGCCAGATAAAATGATTGTAGATGCAATGGATTTGAACACTAGGGTGGTTGTAAATATTGCCGGATGACAGAAAGACCAACAGGTTGGGTTTGGGTGACAAAGATGGTCTAAAGATCATGGTGGCAATACCACACAAAAACAGGGATTAGTTTCTCATAAGTTTGGAGGTCCATAACAAAAAAGAGTCCCAATTTTGTTTGTTTGTTTAATGTATCTTTTGCCAATGATTTTGCCTATAGCTCCCCATTAACCTTTCTGCACTATAAGAAACATTGTCTTATGAGGCTTGCCACACAAACCCATTTAGCCAACTATGCCCAGCCTGTACCAAAATGAAGCCAAGAAATCCAATTAGTTAGAATGGACAGACAGACAAACTGACAGACAGACTAATGAACAAAAGAATGCCTATATCAAACATGCTTGCTTAAATCTTAGTACTATGATTAAAACTTTTAGCAGACAACAGTTTGAAATTTTTTTTTTTCTTTTTTTTTCCCAGGCAACAGGATTTGACTTTTCATCCAAACTGTCCCAAATGAAGATAATTTGCATGAAATATCAAACCTGTTTTCTGGGAAAAATATCATCAATTTGTTATCTGCTGATTTTGCCCAGAGAGCCGTAAAGGTTAAGCAGGTGCGACAATAATTGCAGTTATAATTTAGGATAAGATGTTGCTATTTTTGCATCAAAAACATATCTTGTGGGTACTCTTTTCAATGAGTACCTGCAAAAATGACAAAAATTATCTTCTGATTACTCCCTTTTTCTCAAACTATGAACATACCTGAGCAGCAAGAGGTAGACTTCTTATCCTCACACCAAGGTAGTAGGCATTTTCTGCAGAATATTCTTCTACTAGATAATTCATGAAGTCTTCCAGCTCCAAACGAGATGTCCACTTATTCTTCTTACATAAATAATTTCGGAAGTGCTCAAGGATATCTGTACTCCTTATTTGAGGGATTATTTCTTGATCTGGTGGAAAACGGAACTGTTCCCAAACTACTGGAAATCTTTGTAAAGGTCCTAATTTCAGGTTTGAAAAATCTTCCTTGTTAGGAACAAAGTCACGCAAGCATTCCCGTAGTTCATACAGGGTGCATATTGAGCGGGTTTTCACAAAAGCCTCAATATAAGCATTAACTTTGGATATCATCCTATTCATTTCATAGATACAACCAATTTTGTCATAGAAAAGTCCAAGTTGTCTAATTGTTTGCACACCAAATTTCTGACATAACAGTTTCTCCACTCTCTCAGGAGAAACAAACTCATTGGAATCAGCCAACACATCAATACATTCTTTTGCAATACTTTCAACCATTTCTAATGTTGGTCTTTGGCCTCTGGGTACATAAACTGGTTGAATTACAATATCCTTCATTTCAAAATCTTTTTTCACAATCGGCTGCACTGGCAAGTCTGCAACTACAATTCTAAACCTAGATCCAAGTTCTCCTGTGTCCCTTTCCATAAAGGGATTATTTGTCATGCTTGGAAAATTTGTACTTTTTACTGGTGAACAATCCATTGCTGTTATTGGAGAATCTGGTTCCTGCTTTTGAGGTATAGGACCTGGCATGTGTCCCGGAGCAGTTGTTGGCCCTGGCAGTCCTGTGATAATGGTTGGTATTGGCTGTCCAATGCTCAGTCCCTGTTGCATCTGAGTAGATGCCAATTGCAGTCCTGGACTCTGAAATCTTGCTGCCAAATTTCCAATACCATGGTAGGACAGAGACTCTGACTTATTTATTTTTTGATGACCTATTGAAGTAGTTAAAGCAATAGTTTCTGCAGACTGACATGCTCTACTCACTCTAGCAGGCTGACCCCAGGCTGTTATATCCATGAGTTCTTTCTTCTCTCTTAAACTTCTATCCTTAGTCTGTTGCTTTGACAATTCTGTCTGTTTCTTCAACTGGTAGGTATTTCCCACCTTTTCTAGTACATCATTAAAATAGTACAAAAGCTGGCTTTCTCTTAAGTGAAGGTTGCAATTTTGAGATATTTCGAGCCGAATTTTATAGTACTTTAATCCTTCTGTATATTTTTTAAGTATTGTTAATAGGGTATGTCTAACTCTTGCAACTGTCTCACTGTCAAGCTGAGCAATGTCAGAGTCTGAGTCCACTAATCTGCCTTCTTCATTTGATAATCCTGACATCAGAGACATGACTGTTGTTTTCTCGGACTCTGTGTTACCATTATTGTTATCATTTGATTTTGGAGATTCTTTTCTTATTTTTCTATCTAAATAATAGTTTTTCCCAATTTTCTTCAATATGTCTCCAAAATTTCCCATTAAATATTTCTTCTTCAACTTTAAATTCAAAGCTTGAGACAGTTCTGCAAGTTTTAATCCATCTGGAAACCTGTTAAGTAAATTTATCAAACTATTTCTGACAGCTGCAATATTAGCTTTATCAACTTGAGGACTGCTAACATTAGTGTCCACTTGTTTGTCATCATCTGACATCTGATCATCATCTGAGTCATCTTTTTCAGAAGAATGTGCTTGTTCTGTTAACTTTATTCCTGCTGTAGGTGAATGGGGATTCAAGAATCCTGTTTCAAGGTCAATATTACAGTTTTGAAGGGTGATGCCTTCCTGCATGCAGAAAACCTCACCATCCCTGTACAGAAACTTTGGTATGCACATTGTTTCTAAAATATAGAGTATCTGTCTGTCACTTACAGGATTAAGAGAAAAATCAGCAATTCGTAATGACTTTGCCAAAACTGGAATATTAACAGCTTTCACATTTCCACTTAGCATCATATGAATCGTTAGTAGCTGTACCTTTTTGGCAATTTCTGCACTAACACTCAAAAAGCACAAAGTACCATCAAACCACACACCCTGAATATTTCCTAAAAGACGATGAACTTCTTCAGAGCACATTCCTGTTATCATAGGAAAATGTTTACGCAGTTCAATATTCTGCAAAATGACATTTACAGAACAACCATCTGGATAATGTTTCAGCAAACTTCTAAGGAATTGTCCGAACATATTCTTAAAACTGGCTTGAAAATTATCATCTACCGCAGCCTTTTCAGCATCAATCTGACTTTGTTGATTAAATAGCCTAGTTTCTGGAGCATTCTGATTTAAGCCACTAATAATGTGATTTCTGAGTTTGTAGGTTTCATCCACATTTGGACCTGCTGGAATATCTACTTCTAGAACATCATTAAAGGTTTTTAGCTTTGCCTTAAATTCATTTATTGAGACCTGACCAAGTTGGTCAGAAACCAGTTTCCAGAGAACTCCTAAGGTTATACTTTTGGCTGGTCCAATCTTACTGAACACTTCAACAATGGTTTTCTTCATTTTTGTAGCAACAATATCAGATGATTCCAAGTTTGATTCCTTACTTTTAGCTTCAGCAACAATCTCAGATACCACCGCCTCTGCTGATTGTGTGTTTGTAATGTTTTGAGCCAGAGAACCACAAGCAGCAGATGGAGACTTATGGTTACTATTGTCCTGTTCATCAAAATGACTGCCTTTGGCTAATTTATCACATTTTTGTTTATCAATATATAATGGCAATTTCAGTTCTCCCAAAGATGGAAAATCTTCATCATTCAATTTTGGTGGCTCATTTCTGTTGGATCCTTTCGCATTGTGACTAGAGTTTTGTCTAATTCTTAATAAAGGTCTTTTAGCATTACCAAACTCTTCTATTTCATCTTTCCATTCATTTAGTATATCATTCATTTTTTGAAGCTTGTAACGCTTAGCAGAAACTTTTCTACCCAACTCAGCAGTGACTGTATTCCACAAGCTGCTTTTTTCCACACCATCTGGATGGTTTGAAAGCACATGTAAGACATCTTCTTTCAACTGCTGATGTAGATTCAGTTCAACATCTGTAACACTTGAAGCCATCCTAGAATAAAATAGGGCTACCATATTTACCATATGTATTCAGACATATAGGCCCGAGCAAACAGTGTAGACCTGATTGCTACTCATCCAGCAATTTTTAGACACAACATCGGGTAGTAAATAGTGTTTGTTCAAATTTCAGAACAAGCATATTAAGGAGTTGAGGTGTCCTACTACTCAGAGTTAATATGGTAATCAAAATTTGGGGTCAGTATGGTTTACCCTAGAAAATGCCAAGAAAACTTGCATCTGAAAATGTCGTCTGTTCATGTCGTCTGCTGAATATTCTTGCAAACTTTTCAAACCTATTTTTGCATACAGGCAAACAGTGTGGACCCAGATCAGACTGCTCCTAGAGGAGCAGTCTGATCTGGGTCTACACTGTTTGCAAAAATGACTTTTAAAATCACAAGCAGACGACAAAGCAGATGATAATTGTTGTGATTGGCGTTTTAAGGGTTAAATGCTATTTTAATCACACAGGCTCCATCCCTCATGCAGTTGTCATCAAAATACAAAGACCATAATACTTACTGACCAATGTCAGTGAACATATAATGTAGTGGACTGACCATTTGATATTCTGAGGGTGGGTTGGAGGAAGGGCAGGATCTGTTATATTTTTTTCCAAATAACATAATCTGACCCTGAAATGAAAGGTAAAAATAATTTTGTCTGCAACTGTAATTAATACAAATCTTGCTCACCTTCCATGAAATATTTCTACTTACACCTAAGTCTTAAAAATCATGGAAGGTAAGCAAGATTATCCTTTCCTTGGGGGTGGGGGGGTGGAGCAGAGAGGGTAGGGTTAGTGGCAGGGCCCTGACTCCCCTTATATAATTTTAATTTCTATTATAATATTTTATACCCTCCTTGTTTTACTGTCTTAACCATATTATGCCTAGCATCCCATGAAAGGGACATTGGGAAACAGTGTAGACCCAGATGTCACAAAATGAGGCATCTGATCAGGGTCTACCCTGTTTGCATCAACTACAGGAATTTCTGTATAAGGGCAATAATAAAAACTAATCAGACACCCTGCTAATGGAGACACTCTGACCGGTCCAAAGAGTTGTGGTAGAAGAGTCCTCGCGACGTAAATGCATGTGTTAACCCTTTCATCCCTGCAGAACAATGCAGATAACTTTGCAAATAGTGCAGGTTCTGATGAGACGGCTCGTAACAAGCCTACATTGTTTGCCATTCAGTTTTTGGTTTTAGACAGAAACTCCAATCTGCATCAATGGACATGTCCAAACTCAAGGATGGAAGAGTCCACGTCAGAAACTCAGGGCTGAAAAGTTTAAGAATACTATCTTTTACTTCTTCTGAGCTGAACTACAAAGAGACATGTGACACATGTAAAAAATCCTGAGCCCACTTGTTCAAAACTAACGATGTCGTTAGTTAATGTATCATTAAAACTTTGATTATTAAATATAGCATATATGCTAATATTTTTGCTGAAGAAATGTGAGTAGCAAAAGCTACTCACCTTTTTTCAGCAAAACCCATACCTCAAATTTCTGAAGGATTCTGTGCACTACGAATAACTACGAAGAAAATATTGTGCGGAGTATTGGGACATTTACTACGAAGCAATTTTTTACTGAAAAATGGAAAACAGAGCGGAGAATGCGTAAACCTCTACGATTACCACCACATTTGGAATGAGCTACGCACTTTCGTAACAAGCGGAGTATTGGGACGAAATTTCCACATGCTTACGCATACTTACCATTCGTATCTTGCGTAAAGGTTCGTAGAAAATGTCCCAATACTCCACTGGTTTGTAATCAGCTCCGCATGACAGCGTAATTGTTCGTAACTAGCTCCCCTTGCTTATGCACGCTTACCATTCGTATGTTGCATAAAGTTTCGTAGAAAATGTCCCAATACTCCGCTGGTTTGTAATCATCTCCGCATGACTGCATAGTTGTTAGTAACTAGCGCCGCATGCTTACGCACGTTTACCATTTGTATGTTGTGTAAAGTTTCGTAGAAAATGTCCCAATACTCCGCTGGTTTGTAATCATCTCCACATGACTGTGTAGTTGTTCGTAACAAGCTCCGCATGCTTACGCACACTTACCATTAGTATCTTGTGTAAAGGTTTGTAGAAAATGTCCCAATACTCCGCTTGTTTGTAATCATCTCCGCATGACTACATTTGTCTCCAAATGAACATTTGTTTGTGCTGAGGTTTTACTGCCCAGTCAACCTAATGGGGTCATGTAGAGCCTGGTCAGTTTACCTAACCACACTTTTGCTGGGCAGCTTAGTCTTCTAAGTGGTTAACCAGTGAATATGCACATTCTTTCGCCAGAAATTGACAACTGCCCTTCTTACATGACAGCGGAAGGGAGAGAATGACCATAAAAAGTACTTCATGATCATATCCCTATGAAATAATGTTGCTGACCTGATGGGGGTCAAACCTGTAACCTAATCACAAGTTGAACGTGCATCCAACGGAGCCACCTAGGCTGGCCTCCGAATGAACATAGCAAGCACCTCCAGGATTTCAAGGTAGGGCAGTAACAAAATTATTATGAAAACTCCATAAAGCATGCTTTTTCTACCATAAAATGAAGCATAACATAAGTTTATTTTGTATTAAAGCATTTTGTATTTACAAAAAGGTTATTAGTCATTGGAATCTACTTAAAAAGTCATATACATGACTGTGTGTTTTGTATATCTGTTAACAGTGATGGAAAAAAGATTTTACAGCAATTTTACAGCACTTCTTTTGAAGAAAAGCATTATAATCAATGTATTGTGAATGAAAAAATAAAAAGTGCAAGACTTAGAATTCAACTTTTTGATTTGCTTATATTCTATTGAAATACATGTAATCAAAAGAGACCACCAACCTTCTGTCCAAACCAGACTATTAAAGTCATTTAGACTATTCTATTTTACATGTAAAACACAAAAACCAAGTATATGTATTTCTAATCCATAATTTAAATTCACTAATGAACTAGCTTTATAGTTATGTTGCCGCAGAGTAGCTCTATAAATAACTGAACTTTTTGGTTTCAAAGCAGTAAAGCAACTACTTTTATGATATCTTTAATTGATACCATTTTGTATCCATGGCAACAAATTCTTCTGTGAATCTGTTATGCATATCAAATTACAAAGATCTCTAAGCACACTCCGAATGCTACGAAAGACTACGAACCAAAAATTGGTTAAGTTATATTCTATGTTCTCATTTGGTCTAAAAAATTTCTAAGTCCAGTAATCTCCATACATATACGAACTGAAATAAGTTTAAGTCTATATTCTACGAACTGTTCCGCACTGAAAAATGTAAAGTCCACAGTTTTATGAAGTAATCCATTCAGAGTGCGGAGATTGCTCTGTTTGTTTGTAGACAGCTACGAATATATTTCTACGTATGTATGGAAATTTGTGTGTAAATATGCAGATTTCCACAAACCTTCATAACAAACTACAAGAATATACGCAATCTCCGGACAAAATTACACAAAAATACGAAAGAATCCACTCATTTACTAAGAGAACTGTTCGTAATTTTTGTAAATTTGAGGTACGGGAACTAACTGTGAATTTGGTATTGTACTTATTAGAACAGTTAACATTTTGACCAATAATGAGCTCGTTAAGCTAATGACACTTTGAACAACTGGGCCCTGATTAATAAATGAAAAATGCTTAACAAAATAACATGACTGTGCACTTCCCATTTTTGTGTCCCCACCTCCACAAGAGATGAATAGGAGACCCTTTAACACTTAGCATGCTGAGTAAAATTTTCAACAAAAAAATATTTATTTTTCTAAGAACAGGTCCTGTTAAACATTACCTAAGTATTGTAAATATCACCTCAAACATATATAACTTGTATTACCCCAAAGTCAAGCTTGAATCTCATCCTCATGAAACAATCTTTAATAAATTTTGTCTCTTCAAAGACCAGGCAAATATATGACTAACTGGACTTTAAATACTTGTTTATCCTCTGATAACTACCTATCTCACTGACTTTACTATAAATGAAATTCAACTTTCAGTTTTGTTTTCAAAAAATACTCTTCACGCACCAAGCAAAACAGTAGCAGACAATATTCTAACTTTTCTTTTGTAATAAGTCAGATGATTCACATGAATATCAAGTCTTATTTCCTCTGAAAAATAAAAGGTATTTCAAATATTGTCTGCCCTATACATGGTAGTTGTGACAATAAAAGTTTTGTCATTTCATACAAATTGTCTTCAATTGAGACAATCCGCATGAAACCATAGTTCCAGATAATAGAGGGGTACCAACATAATATTTTTCTATACTTTCCTGTTAAAAAAGTGCCTTATCTGGAGTTATGTCAAATCCTGTTTTCTGGGAAAAAATATATGATAGTTTGTTGTCTGCTGAGTTAGCCCAGAGAGTGGTAATGGTAAAATCTTGCAGATCAGCTTGCTGTTGATATCAAAACTCAACAGCATCCACCAAGTTCTTAACACCTGGCATACTGGTAAAAATATCAGTAGACTACATTTTGAAATATTTTTACAGTTTGCATGAAATGTCAAATCCTATTTTGTGGGAAGAATAAGAAAATATAATCAATTTGTCCACAACATTGTGTTAATCATTATGCATGTAGCTATTCTAGGAAATCTCTATAAGCCAAAAAGTGCTTTTAAGGACAGGCAAAACGTGCAGATTCAAATCATCCTGTGTATGCGCAAGGTATCATCAGGGTCTTTGCTCACCATTCATACACTCTGTAGTAAGGCTGGCTAATCAGAGCTGAGAAGATAATCAATTATCAGTCATGCAATTGTGATCGATAATCAATGTCAAATCACTAAAGATTTGGTCATAATTTTACCTGTCTTTCTAAGCATGACAAACCATATGTTATACTTTACTGCAAACAGTGCAAACCAAGATGAGATGCTGCAATTGTGGCATCTCATCAGGGGCTACACTGTTTGCCACTCATCCAGCTGTTTTTAGACAATAACTTGGGTAACTCGTTCTAATTTTAGATAAAGTATGGTAAGGAGCTGAGGTGCCTGAATACTGAGGGTAAATATGGTAAAGTAACACACACAGAAATCAAAATTTTTAATGATCTTTTATTAGCAAATCTGTAAGGATAATCATTTTTGTGGACTTTATTAATTGATTAATCAATTATCCCATTAATTGTGTCAGCCTTACTCTGCAGTATCCATTGATTCTGTAAGCTGACAATGAAGGCCCTGTTCAGACTGGCATAGGAGCCTATTTGATTGGATACAAGTGAGACCAAAAAATGGAAAAAGCAGAAAGTGGTCAAATTTGAGTGTGACTCTGGAGAATTATTTCACTGAGTGGCATTGAATGCGGACAAACAAAGGTTTGTAAATTCCCTTCCCTGTCGGACAACCTAGAACTAATTCCCTTCCCTGTCGGACAACCTAGAACTAAAGGGTGGGCCTTGTTTGGGAAGGTCCTGATATGCTCTCAAATCAGCCTACCCTCTAAAAGTGTATACTGACGCCATCTGCAGGATAAGTGTTAAAAAGGTGCCTCTTTCTAGTTCTTAACCCATTGCAGACTGAATGAACTCATCCACGCTATATATTGGAACAGTCCAATTTCAACTTTAGGTACGTCAGGCTACAAGATTTAGATATTCCTAGAGAAAAATGGTTGCACTATTTGCAAACAGTGGAGACCCTGATTAGACCCCGCATTCTGCGGCATCTGATCTGGGTCTGCACTGTTTGCCAATTATCCTTTTAGGGGTCTCCAATCTACAATGGGTTAAAGTTGCCATGAAACTGACCAAAATATTTTACAGTGGCTGCGTTCGTTTTGCTACGAAATGGCGTACGCCGAAGCCTCGCATGCGCCTACTTTACGCCAAACCATTTGTTTACCGGCTTACGCCAATCACATGACCGGCCAAACTTCGTGTTCGAGTGAAAAGAGTGCCACCGCTGAATAGAGAGAAATGTTTGTCGTGTAAATAGCCGTTTTATATTGGGGCATGGCAGCAGTGTTTATAACCGTGTTTTTTGTGATAAACGACTAGCTGCCATGTAAATACCATTTTACATGGGGGCATGGAAGCCGTGTATAATAGAGTAAAACAAAACAAAGCACACAGCTCTGTGTCCAGGGCTGGAAAAATCTTAATACCTTCACTACTCCAAATGGATATATAGCGCCAACAAAATTTTGTGATTATTTTGCTGCATTTGAGCTCTGCAGTGCGATTTCCAACCTCCTCTAAAATTGTAGCAGATGACATTTTGATTTTTTTCAGTTGTTGTTTTTTGTTGTTTTTTTTTTTGTTTTTTTTTTGAGAAAATCAGGCTGACATTTCATGTGAATGCCATTGTCTCCAAAAAATAGGGAAAAAATCAAAATGTCATCTGCTGCAATTTTGCTCAGTGCAGAAGAGGTTGGAAATCGCACAGCAGTTTGCATGAAATTTAAGAGCTTGCTTTGTTGGAAAAATAAGAAAAGTATTTCAAAATGTCATCTTCTGAAATTTTGACCAAGCATGTTAAGCATTAACCCTTAAAGCGCCAATCACAACTATTGTCGTGTGTTTTGTCTTCTGCTAGTTACTTTAAAAGTCACTTCTGCAAACTGTGTGGACCCAGATCAGACTGCTCCTTTAGCAGTCTGATCTGGGTCCACACTGTTTGCCTGTATGCAAAAATAGGCTTGAAAAGTTTGCAAGAATATTCAGCAGACAACATAAACAGACGACATTTTCAGATGCAGGTTTTCTTGGCGCTTTAAGGGTTAAATTAAATAAAAAATAAATAAATAAATAAAAATAAAAAAATCTTCTGTCTAAGCAGATGATCCAAAAATTGTGTGTATACCAAATGTGTTTATGTCCATTGACAATTTTAGCTTTTCCAGGCATCACTTATGTCAAAAAGAAGACTGAAAGTATGGTACTGGTCTACAGTAGTTGCATATGACCTTCTTTCTTGCACATTTTACACATTTCTGAAATCAGGAAGCATAAACATACTTTTTCTTTTCAAATTCAAAAGTAATTGACCACAAAACACCAAATTATTGCACTCTGAGTTAAAGACAAATGTGGAAAATGTGATGAAATGCTAGGCAGATGACCTATGGAAATTGTCTCTACATTTCTACATTTTGCGTCGATATTGACCATATATTCATGCAAAAAGTAGAAAAAGTAAATTTTTATATTTTGCATTTAGAGTAATATAGACAGATAGACAGAGGATAGTGACCTAAAACAATACATTTCCCAGATGGGGAGATATAATACAACCATAACATTTCTACATTTTGCTTCAGTATTGACCATATGTTGATGCAGAATGTTGAAAAAGTAAATTTCTCTATTTTGCATTGCGAGTAATGCAAAATACAGACACTAAATTTCTACATTATATGTATAGCATCAATGCAAAATGTAAAACATTCTACAGTTCAACATGTTGTGTTATATTAACACAGCTCACATTAACCCATTGTAGACTGAATAGATTCCCCCACACTTTATATTGGAAGAGTCCAATTTCAAGTAGATTTTTTAGAAAAAAACAAAAAAAAAACAAGATTTTTTAAGTTTTTCCCATTATAAGTCTATGGGAGCTAATGAACCCCGGGGCATGGCTATTTGGGCCTCAGGGGCTTGATTGGCAGGATTTATGTAGGGGACCACTAAACATTGCTACATACTACATAATGTAAGCTGTGGGCCTCATGGTTTCAGAGAAGATTTTTTTTTAAGTTTTTCCCATTATAAGTCTATGGGAGCTAATGACCCCCGGGGCATGGCCAATTTGGGCCCCAGGGGCTTGATTGGCAGGATTTATGTAGGGGACCACTAAACGTTGCTACATACTAAATATGTAAGCTGTGGGCCTCATGGTTTCAGAGAAGAAGATTTTTTAAGTTTTTCCCATTTAAGTCTATGGGAGCTAATGACCCCCGGGGTGTAGCCAGTTTGGGCCCCAGGGGCTTGATTGGCAACATTTATGTAGGGGACCACTAAACATTGTTACATACTAAATATGTAAGCTGTGGGCCTCATGGTTTCAGAGAAGATTTTTTAAGTTTTTTCCATTATAAGTCTATGGGAGCTAATGACCCTGCAGGGCATGGCCAGTTTGGACCACACTAAATATTGCTACATACTAAATATATAAGCTCTGGACCTCATGGTTTCAGAGAAGAAGCATTATAAGTCTATGGGAGTTAATGACCCCTGGGGTGTGGCCAGTTTGGGTCCCAGGGGCTTGATTGGCAATATTTATAAACATTGTTACATACTAAATATGTAAGCAGTGGGCCTCATGATTTCAGAGAAGAAGATTTTTTTAAGTTTTTCCCATTATAAGTCTATTGGAGTTCACGACCCCCTGGGGCATGGCCAGTTTGGACCCTAGGGGCTTGATTGGCAGGATTTATGTTGGGGACCACTAAACATTGTTACATACAAAATATAAAAGCTGTGGGCCTCATGATTTCAGAGAAGAACATTTTTTAAGCTTTTCTCACTATCATGCTATGGGAGCTAATGACCCCCTGGTTGTAGCCAGTTTTGGCCCCAGGAGCTTCATTGGCAGGATTTATGTACTGGACCACTTAACATTGCTACATACAAAACATATAAGCTGTGGGCCTCATAGTTTCAGAGAAGAAGATTTTTTAAGTTTTTTCCATTATAAGTATATAGGAGCTATATCTCAGCATGGTGGCCATCTTGATTTACGAACCGTGACCATTTTTACAAATTTTCAATCCCCCTTTAACACAAGGCGCCACATAAAGTTTGAAGAAATTTGGCCCAGGGGTTTCAGAGAAGTCGTTCAAAGGTGTGGACAGACGGACGGACGGACAGATGGATGACGGACGACGGACGGAGAGTGATCACAATAGCTCATCCTGAGCCTTTGGCTCAGGTGAGCTAAAAAGCCGAAGTTGTCATTCTGGTATGCGACATGTCGTCTGGTCCTGTTCTTTGTTACTATCAAGTATCATCAAAATATTCCAAAGAGTGTTCGACTTACATAGTGGACACTAAATCAATGCATAATCAGTGTCAGATATAACAAAGGGAGATAACAGCAAAAGTAAGGAAGGCAGAGTTGTCATTCTTGTAAGGAACATTGTCTTGTATTCTACAGTTCTACAAGGTACCATCAAAATATTCTGAAGGGTATTCCAGTTAAAGAGAAGACAAGAAATATATTTCAAACAAAACAAAGGGAGACAACTCCAAAAGTAAGAAAGCCAGAGTTGTCATTCTTATACACGACATGTCATCTGGTCCTGTTCTACATTTCCACCAAGTATCATAAAAATATTCCAAAGGGTCTTTGACTTACAGAGCGGACACGAAATCAATGGATAATCACTGTCAGACATAACAAAGGGAGATAACGCCAAAAGTAAGAAAGGCATTCTTGTATGCAACAGGTCTTCTGGTCCTGTTCTACATTTCTACCAAGTATCATAAAAATATTCCAAAGGGTCTTTGACTTACAGAGCGGACATGAAATCAATGGATTATAACTGACAAATATAACAAAGGGAGATAACACCAAAAGTAAGAAAGGCAGAGTTGTCATTCTTGTACCCGACATGTCATCTGGTCCTGTTCTACATTTCTGCCAAGTACCATCGAAATATTCGTAAGGGTATTCCAGTTACAGAGCTGACGAGAAATCTATTTCAAACAAAACAAAGGGAGATAACTCCAAAAGTAAGAATGCCAGAGTTGTCATTCTTGTACGGGGCTTGTCATCTGGTCCTATTCTACATTTCTACTAAGTATCATAAAAATATTCCAAAGGGTCTTCGACTTACAGAGCCGCCACAATATCAATGGATAATCACTGTCAAATATAACAAAGGGAGATAACGCCAACAGTAAGAAAGGCAGAGTTGTCATTCTTGTACACGACACATTATCTGGTCCTGTTCTACATTTCTACCAAGCATCATAAAAATATTCCAAAGTGTCTTTGACTTACAGAGCGGACACTAAATCAATGGATAATCACTGTCAGAGATAACAAAGGGAGATAACGCCAAAAGTAAGAAAGGCAGAGTTGTCATTCTTGTACGTGACATGTCATCTGGTCCTGTTCTACATTTCTACCAAGTATCATAAAAATATTCCAAAGGGTCTTTGAGGTACAGAGCGGACATGAAATCAATGGATTATCACTGTCAAATATAGCAAAAGGAGACAATGCCAAAAGTAAGAAAGGCAGAGTTGTCATTCTTGTACATGACACGTCGTCTGGTCGTCTGGTCCTGTTCTACATTTCTGCCGAGTAAGTTTCATCAAAATATTTCAAAGGATATTCAAGTTATTGAGCGGACAAGAAGTTTTATGCAGATGCTACCACCAACGGGGATCTGTCCCAAAAACAATATGTCCCTCACCCCCACCCCCTTTGGAGGGTGGGGGGTGCATAATTTTAGGTACGTCTGGCTATGAGATTTAGATACTCGTAAAGCTAAATGGCTAAACTATTTGCAAACCGAGAAGACCTTGATCAGATGCCATGTTCTGCAGCCTCTGATCTGGGTCTGCACTGTTTGCCAATTATCCTTTTAGGGGTCTCCCGACTACAATGGGTTAAACAGGAAGTATATACTTCAAAATAGAAGATAAGTGTTGAAGAAAAGTAGCCAATGTTTTTGCAATTTGGTAGATGCTGGGCTGATCATGTAGGATAAGAACTCATTGATGACTTAGATGAGGTAACATGAATTACCCAAAATATGGTGTGTCTAAACACCCAATGCACACAGACATATCCTTATAAACCTAAAAAGCCATCGACTTCATTCTGATTATTTAGGCTAAACAGAGATATATGGCAAGAAGTGTACTTTGGTTTAGTGCTTTTAAACCGTACTGCATTATTTAATCACACAAAAAGATGACTTGCTAAGTTTTTAGAAAGCTTACCTTGTTTTTGTTTTTTTAAAAAGCTAATCTCGTTCATTTTTTCTTATGAAAGCACTTTCGTGCAATTAACGTATATCATTAATTCTATCAAATTATTACTCTTAATTGAGGTTTTCTTTCATTTTCAAAACTTGATTTTTGCATGAACTGGAAGATCATATTGTAAAGATGTTTTAAAAGGCATAAAATGAAAGTTGAAGCAAGGAATTGACAATTTAATAATAATCATTTTATGAAATTTATCATCACTTCAAGGCAGGTATATGTCTTAGTTATACCATGGTTCATGCGCATGTACAATACGATAATGCATGAGCGTGAGCAAGTGCATTATCTCATGTACATGCGCAGACCCATGGTATAACCGATTTATCACATTTTCATGCATGCAGACAAACCACCAGATATTTCATGCTGAATGTTGGAAATTACAGAGGCTGACAGAGTTAGGTCACACATTTTTCCAAAAACTGCTTCTGCTGGAATGAAATATATAGGTAAGGTGGTAACTAAAACAAATTCTACCATCCTTTAATACTTTAAAATAATTTCCTAAAACAAAGGTAAGCATTTGAAAAGGGATTCGGCATTTTTCAATATAATTATAACATTAAAAAAAAATTAAACTAGAAATGATGCAGTCTTTTTTTAAAGTCAAGGGCTCAGAAAAATATTATCTCAAAGTAAAGTAAATATTTATAGCTCATGCATGCAAATAAGTTCTGCAAGTTGTGTTAAATATTACCTCAAATATTGTAAATATTATCTCAAACATATATGACATATATACCTCAAAGTCAAGCTTGAATCTCATCCATTAAATATCTTCCTTCATGAAACAGTGAAAGAACAAATTTTGTCCCTTCAAAGATCAGGCAAAATTACAACTAACCAGCCTTTAAATACTTGTTTATCTCTGACTTAATTGATTCATGTGATTACCTCACTGACAGTTACTTGTTACTAAAAATAAGATTCAACTTTCACTTTCGTTTTCAAAAAATACTGTTAACCCTGCAAAATAGACAAGGAAGAGATATATTTCTTTCTTTTCCCTGAAAATAGGGCTTGACATTTCATGTGGATTATCTCCTAAGATGATTCACATGAAATTTCCATTCAAATTTTTCTATTTTTTATTGTTTTCCTTAGAAAATAGCGAGTGACATCTTTGAAAATAGGACTTACCATAGATCAAGTGAATTTCTCTTAAGGAGACAATTCACATGAAGTCAAGCCCTAGTTTGTGAGAAAAAATGAGAACAATATTCATTCCTTAAAAAGCCATTCAAAATTTTAGCAGACATCTCATTTTTTTTATTTTTGAGAGAATACAAGGCTTAATATTTCCTGCGAACAGACAAGTAACAGGAGCTGTGAAGCCAAAATATGTATGACATTTCATGCAAATTGTCTCCTAAGAAGACAATTTGCATGAAATGTCAAAGCCTATTTTCTGCAAAAAAAAAAAAAAAAAATCATCAGTTTCTTGTGTGGTGAATATTTCTGGAGTTGTAATGGTTAAAACATCCTCTGTCGATATTAACCCTTATCCTGCTGAATAATTTAATTAGCCACTCCCATTTCTGACTATCAGCAAATCAGATTATATCATATAATGTTTTTGTTCAAATTTAAAAACTGAAAGACAAACGGTGTAGATCCTGATCAGATGGCTTCTTCAGAAGCCATCTGATCTGGATCTGCACTGTTTGCAAAGATAGGGTTTGTCGTGAACAGCAAGATAAGGGTTAACTTATTAGCTCTACCAATACATAGAATTAACCATTTTAACCACTCTCTGGGCTAAAATTGGTGATAGTTTTCTTTTTTTTTTTTTTATTAAAAAAAAACAGGATTTGACATTTCATGCAAAATGTCTATTGGAGACAATTTGCATGAAATGTCATATCCTGTTTTCTGAGAAAAAATATAAAAAAAAAAATATTTCAATATATGTCATCTGCTGAAATTTTTACCCAGAGTGCTAAGCATTAAGAAAGATTTAAATGTCAGAAAATTGAAAGAAGAAAAAACCAGGAAGTTAGAAAAATGTAATCATATCAGTTGAATTCAAAGTAAATTAAAATTATTTATTTTCAGAGAACTAAAGTAGACAACAACTGGGTCACAATCATTATCATACTTCACATTTTCTGAAAATGGAGAATGACCTGGTTATTTAATTTTTACAAGTACTAGGGTTGAGAAAACAGTGCCTTCTGAATAAGTGGGCTAAACTGACTTATTTGAAAATGGATCTGATAAAGACTTCTAGAAATGATTTTTAAATATTTTGCAATCATTGTAATCAAAAAGAACTCCTGGATAGTTCCATGTTTCTATTACTGTTATAATGGAAAAAAAAAATGATTTTCTGAATTTGATGTTACGTAAGGACAGTATAAAGTTAAAGATTTTCAGAAAAAAGAAAGTAAGTTTAATATGATGTCATTGTTATATATACCTTAATTAGAGGTTGGCCATTTATACATGTGTTTAACCTTTACCACTCTCTGGGCAAATTCACAAGATTTCCAGGAAAGAGGCTTTGACATTTTAAGCGACTCGTCTCCTGGTGAAATCATTTTCCTGGGAAAAATAAAAGCACAGTAGACACTGCATGATACCATCCCACTGAAGGGTAACAAAACATGTAGAGAAGATGGCTGTGTTTGATGTGTAATAACCCTACCAAAACATTGGTGTACTGTAACCTTGAAACAGTATATCCTGTATCACTTCATAGTCTTAATTAGTACTTGGTGAAAACTGTAGGAGTTGGCCTGAAAGCAAGTGAGGATGCTTTAGTAAGTAATAACTCTATGAAAATTTGGTGTACTGTAACCTTAAAAGATATTAAAATTTGGTGCACTGTAACCTGCCTGCACTTCACATTTCCTTTCTATCCAACAACATACAAATAACCACTTGCTCAGATGAAAACTATAGGGGGAGTGAGCTGGAAATAAAATCATGCTTGAACAATCTTTAAAGAGTTATAACTCTATAGAAATTTGGTGCACTGTAACCTTGAAACAATATGCACTGTACCATCTCATGGTCTAACTGTCCACCAAGTTTAAACAAAATCGGATGAAAACTGTAGGAGGAGTTATCCAGAAACAAAGTCAAATCTGATAAATCATAAAAAAAGCATAATAACTCTATCAAAATTTGGTGTACTGTAACCTCGAAACAATACGTGCTGTACCACCACATGATCTGTCCACCAAGTTTCAACACCATCCAATGAGAACTAAGTGTTATCTGGAAATGAAGTGTGGACAAATGGAGGGAAAGATGGACAGACACCAGAGGGTACACCATGATATATCATATATCATGATATATATGCCAAGTAAATATTCAACCCTTAGCATTTGGTGGCAGAAATTAGCAGTGAAGAAAAGTTTAATTTTCGAAACAAAGGTATGCTATTTTGATCAAATCCAACAGTATGAATGCTAAACGCTTAGCATTCTGGGTAAAATTTTCAGCAGATAACATTTTGAAATATTTTTCTTTTATTTCCCAGGAAACAGGATTTGAAATTTCATGCAAGAGATAATTTGCAAGAAATGACACTGTTTTCTGGGAAAAATAAGAATAATATCATTAATTTGTCATCTGCTGAATTAGCCCTGAGTGGTGAAAGTTAATTATACCCGTTTTGGGATAAATCAAAATGTTGCGTGCTGACGTAAAAGGCTGGTGCTAGAGCTACTTTTGATAAATTTATTTTTTAATGTCTGAAAATAATACAGTAAAAACTGTCTTAAAAGCCACCTGTATTAAGCAATCTCCTATCTTAAAAGGTCATTATTTCAGATTCCTTTAAAGGTAAAACAGTATAAATTTATTTGTATTAAACAAGTCCCTGTCTTTAGAGACCGCTTTGTGGCTTTCCAATATGAGCTTGCTTAATTCTTAAGATGCAAGAAAGAGGGGGTGGTGGGGTGGTGCAAAGGTGTACCTTACATCACTGGGGCGTCCAACTGATACTGGCTTACAGTTGGGCAAGTCCTGCTATCCTTGTAACAGGTAAGGGGAAATGTTTTTATTTCTTCTATTTCTTCACTTTCACTCCTTTTCCACTTTCTTCCCTGTCCCTCTCTTTCATCTCTTCTACTATCTCTTCTATCTCTTTTCTCCCTTTCTCAGGGAGACGACACAAAATGACCCTTAAGGGTTGACGTGTCATTAAAACCCCAACACAATCAAAAAAGGTGCAAGAAAAACTACATATGAATATGTCATCTGTTTTTGATTGGGTTGGGGTTTAACAACATGTCAACCCTTTTGGGTCATTTTGTGTCGTCCTAGAGGAAGGGAGAAGAGAGATAGAAGAGATAGTAGAGGATATGAGAGGGACAGGGATGAAAGGAAAATGAATGAAAGTGAAGAAACAAAAGAAATAAAAACCTTCCCCCTCTACCCTTACCTGCTACAAGGATAGCAGGCCTTGCTCGACTGTAAGCCAATATCAGTTGGACGCTCGGGTAACCTAAGATACACAACACCTTTGCCTCACCCAACCACCCGGTCATCTGTTATGTCATCTGCTGCATCTTCTTGCAAACTCTTAAAACATATTTTTGCATATAGGTAAACAGTATAGATCCTATCAGACTGCTCCTGGGTCCAAACTGCTTGCAACAATGACTTTTGAAATAACGGCAGAAGACAAAGCAGATGACGATTGTTGTGTTTGGCAACTTAAGGATTACCACAGGTTTAACTGTACATTCAAAAAATATACCAAAAGGCCTGACTCACTCACCTGAGCACTAAGGTATCAAGGGAAACATTCACATCACCCCATTGTTCCTCAAAGTCTGATTTTATGTGAGATTTTCAAGATTTTATCTTGTACATGGCTCCTGTCTTCTATCTATACTTGTACATAGTCTACTATTGGACATTTTCCCTGCAGTGTTAACTGCCTGGCCTGCTACTGTAATAACCCTAAATATTGAGACAGATAGGCCTTTGAAAACAGTGTAGACCCAGATCAGATGCCGCAGAAAGCAGCATCTGATCAGGGTCTACACTGTTTGCCATACATACAGCAATATTTTAGACACATCAAGAAAGAGTAGAATGGACTATTTCAAATTTTAGGACAAGTATGGTAAATGGATAAGGTGTCCAATACTTAGGGTAAATATGGTAATTCTTTTTGCTTTATAATCATCTGCTCCTTTTTTGATGAGGCAGTGCCGCTTTGGTAGGTCATGTGCAGTCTCTTCCCAGAAATCTGGGGGTATATTGAAGTCCCTGAGAGTGGCTTTTAGGGTTGACTGCACCTTGCAAAAATGTCTGGAGATATGCAGACAACAAGGGCCTGCACATCCAAAAGTTCTGATCAGGGCCTTCACTGTCCTGTAAAAGAATCAGTGGACACTAAAGAATGTATCGATGGAGGGTAAATGCCCAGATCAGACTGCGCTTGTGTGGAATAAATCTTAATCTGTGTAATTTGCACATGCATGAAGACACATTTTCGCTTGGCAAGGCCTTGGCTCTACCCTGGGAGAGGTTTCCTACCTGATGTTCTCCATAGATTTTCTTTGGTAAGCCTTCATCTGACATTCATTCTGGTGATATGCCCAGTTCAATAATCTGGATTAAGTAATCTGATTGGCTGAAAATTAAAAGTCGATGTGGCATCTTAATTTATTCAGCATGACAAGGGTTAAGTTTCTTCATATACAAAAATGTAGGTTGCAAGGCTGTATATGGCCCCTAGCACTGGCTTAAGCCGCATTCGATTTTCAAAACAAACAGGCCCCAAGGTTATAAAACTGTTTTCATGCTCAACTCAGCTGAGCCTGAAATTTGCCCTGCAAATAAAATTCAAATTACTAGTATTTGCAATTATTTTTTTATTTCTAAACATAGCTGAGCATGAAAATGTCTCTGCTAATAAATATGAAAATACCGACTATTGTTAGCATTTTCATACTTATTAGCAGAGAAAATTTCATGCTCAGCTGAGTTGAGCATGAAAAAAGTTATGACCTCGAGACCTGAATGGGCACAGTGATCCCAAAGGAAATAAAACTATAATCTGCATTATGATGAAGTATGGGGAGAGGTTATATGGCTGCCATATGGCACTTAACATCAGCTGCAGCGAAGTAAAATAAAATCTAAAAGGTTGCTATTGGAAAGAATTAACCCTTATCCTGCTGAATAATTTAATTAGCCACACCCATTTCTGACTATAAGCCAATCAGATTACATCGTATAATTTTTTCACTCAAATTCACAAACTGAATGACAAACATTGTAGATCCTGATCAGATGGCTTCTTCAGAAGCCATCTGATCTGGATCTACACTGTTTGCAAAGGTAGGGGTTGTCGTGAACAGCAGGATAAGGGTTAAAATTTGTTTGTTCAAGTTTGTAGTTTTTGCAGGCAGATAAGGCTAAATTGATATTCATGTAATACTAGCAATACTTCCTTTTATACAAATATACTGTTTCTCCAATTTCAAACAGTAAGGAGAGACCAGAAACAAGAGGCCATGGGTCCCAATTCGCTCACCTGAGTAAATCAGCCAGTGTAATCTGCAGATGTTATGCAACATTCTTTCAATATTGCCACAGCAATTAGGACAAAAACTTGATTGTGCCATAAAAAGGTCAAAAGTCATCATTTGAACAAACTTAGTAGACCTTGCATCCCCAATGCTGTATACCAAGATTCAGCCTCAAAGCTCTCTTGGTTCTGAAGAAGATTTTTAAGATATGGCATGGTGGCCATCATGTTAAATAGTGCAGTATCAGTTGAACAAATTGACACTACTCCTTCGACAGAAAGCCCCATGTCAAATCTGGTGAAAATTGGTCAGAGAAAAAGACATTTAAAGATTACACAATTTTATACACGTATACAGCCCAGAGGCAAGAGCAGATAACCCACAAGTGACAACATTTTGATTGTAATTAAAATGTTTTACTACTTCAATCATATTTTGTATGTTTCAGCCAAGTCTTAAATACATTTTGAGAAAATGATTTATAAAAATTTGTGTAGAAACACAAATTTGACCTTGCTCATAAAAGGTTAAAGGTCATCCCAGGAACATCATCTCCGATAATATATACAAAGATTTAGCTTCCAAGTTTTCTTGGATCTGAAGAAGATTTCTAAGTGTGTTTTTTTTTTTTTTTTTTTACTACATATGGGCGTGGTGGCCATCTTGTTTAATGGTGGAAGCATGTGAACAGTTTGTCAACATCCCTTTGACAGAAGGCCCCATGTGAAATCTGGTGAAAATTTGTCAAGTGGTTTCAGAAAAGACATTTAAAGATTACACAATTTTATTCATGTATACAGCCCAGGGGCAAGGGCAGATAACTCACGGGGAACAAAATTTTGATTGTAACTAAAAAGTTTTACTACTTTAATCGTACATAGTAAATTTCCATTATTCTTTAATACATTTTGAGGAAATGATTTTTCAACATTTTCTCCATACAAAAGTATAGGAATGAAAATTTGACCTTGTCGTAAATAAAGTTCAAACTTCACACTAGGATCATCATTTAAACAAACTTTGTAGACCTTGAGTCCCTGATGCTATAAACCAAGATTCAGCCTCAGAGTTTTCTTGGTTCTGGAAAAGAAATTTTTAAGTTTCTTTTTTACTGTATATGGGCATGGAGGCCATCTTATTCAATGGGGCAGAACCATTTGAAGAAACTGATATTACCCTTTCGATAGAAGGCCTCATGTAAAGCCTGGTGAAAATTGGTCAAGCAGTTTCAGAGAAGAAGATGTTCAAAGATTACACGATTTTATACATGTATATATAGCTCAGTGGCAGACAACCCCAGGGAAGGAAAATTTTGATTGTAAAAGGGTTTGCTATTATGAACATACATTGTAAGTTTCAGCCAGTAGTCTTTAATACATTTTGAGAAAATAGTTTTTCAAGATTTTCCCTATACAAATGCATAGGGACACAAATTTAACCTTGCCATAAAAAAGTCAAGGGTCAACCTATGGTAATCATTTAAACAAACTCAGTAGGCCTTGAGTCCTTGATACTTTATACCAAAGCCCAGTTGTTCAAAGCTAACGACATCGTTAGTTAACGATTCGTTAAAATTTACATCGAGTGATACGCAAATATGCTGAAATTTTTTGCTGAAAAAATGTGAGTAGCTTTTGCAGTGCAAAAGCTACTCACATTTTTTCAGCAAAAAATATCAGAATATTGTATATTGAATCCGCTAAAACAGTTAACGAAATGACCCTTACGAGCTCGTTAAGCTAACGACCCTTTGAACAACTGGGCCCAAGTTTTCAGCCTCAAAGCATTCTTGATTCTCATCACGAAAACACGCTTATATAATTTTGGACCCTTAAACCCCACTTTCATGTAGTAAAACTGGGGTTTACAAGGGTATATATTACTTCTCTTATTTATGCTCAAAAACATAGATTGTGGGTACTTGATTGAACTCCCTCACCGAGGAGGTTCTAACGTTTTAAGCAGAAATATGAAGAACATCAGAATTTTTTATCTGAAAGTTTTCATTTTATGGTGGTAAAATTTTCAATATATTTGAACAGGCATGTTTTCGTAATGTGGAGAAGAAAATTTTTAAGCTTTTTTTTTACCATATATGGGCATGGCAGCCATCTTACTTCAGGGACCATGACCATTTGTATAAGTTTTCATTCCTCTTTAACAGAAGGCTCCATATGAAGTTTGAAGAAAATTGGCCCAGGGGTTTCAGAGGAGAAGTTGTTCAAAGATGTAGACAGATCTCACATGGACTGACAGACAGATGGGGAGTGATCACAATAGCTCATCCTGAGTCTTCTGCTCTGTTGAGCTAAAAAGTCTTGTCTCTTATAACACTTCGGGCTACAGATGTATAAATGAACCTCTTCTCACAGTTTTTTAAGATGATACTTCAGTCTTGACACCCGAATTCCATAGATATCCTCACTATTTACATTACGAAAACAAGCCTATTCAAATATACTGAAAATTTTACCACCAAAAAATGAAAATTTTCAGATAAAAATTCTGATATTTTTCATATTTCTGCTCAAAACATAGATTGTGGGTACTCATTAGAACCACCTCAGTGAGGCCATTCTAACAAGTACCCACAATCCATGTTTTTGAGCAGAAATAAGAAAAATAATGTATACCCATGTAAACCCCAGTTTTTAGTATATAAAAGTGTGGTTTAAAGAGGTTAAAATTATTTAGGCATGTTTTCATGATGGATAGATAGGCCTGGAATAGGAATGGAACAACTAAGTTATATAGGGAAAACTCTGAAACAGGATGAAACGGACAAAAAACCTTGGTCAATGGTCATGATGAAAGAATGTGAAACAAAATGAAATGATGAAACAGATACTTTTTTTATCAATCCATTTCTGTTTCATAACAAATGAAACAGACCTACAACTTTGGTCAGTGCTCTTTAGAAAACAGGGCAAAACTAAATGAAACATGGTTTTTGTGCAGTATCTTCAGATCTCCACAATATCAATGCATATACCAAATTTGGTGAATTTCCACTGATATAAGATATATAGTTATCAACCAGAAATAAAAATACAGATGTGTTGCAGGCAGATAACTATCAAAAATTGACAAAAATTGCCCATCAGCAATTCCCAAACCAGGTCTCCACTATACCAATGCATACACCAAATTTGGTGAAAATCCATTGATATTTATTAAAGTTATCATCTGGAAATGCAAATAAAGACGTATTGCTGGTAGATACCTCTGTCAAAAACTGAGGAAATTTGCCCATTAACAATCCTAAACCAGATCTCCCCAATATCAATGCACACACCAAGTCTGGTGAAAATCCACTGACATTTACTCAAGTTATCATCTGGAAATGAAAATACAGACAGATGCACAGACACAGGGACAGCCAATGTGAGACCATAATATCCCGCAACAATCTTGTGGTGGGATATAAAAATTGACGAAATTTGCACATTAGCAACTCCAAAGCAGATCTCCACAATATCAATGCACATACCAAGTTTGGTGAAAATACATTGATATTTACTAAAGTTATTGACAAGAAATGAAAATATCGACGTGTGGCTGGCAGATAACTCTGTCAAAAATTGACAAAATTTACCCATTAGCAATCCCAAACCAGGTCCCCACAATACTAATGCACACACCAAGTGTGATGAAAATCCATTGACATTTACTAATATTATCATCTGGAAATGAAAATACAGATGTATCGCAGGCAGATAACTCTGTCAAAAATTGGAGAAATTGCCCATTAATAGCAATGCAATTGCTCCACAATGCACACACCTTAGTTTGGTGAAAATCCATTGACATTTACTCAAGTTATTGTCAGAAACAAAAATACGAATGGACGGAAGTACGACAGATGGATGGACATATGACAGATGGACAGATGGGCATCCTGACAGACACACAGACAGCCAATATGATACCATAATACCCCACTATTGTGTGGCCAGGTATAAAAACCACATTTACTGTTTTCAGTACCTTTAATCCTTACCCTAAATGTCTGAAAACTTGTAAAAGTCAAGTTCACTATCTGCGCTGGGCCTACACAACTGCTTAGACCTGACTGTCCAAATTCTTGGGAGCAAGTCTGGTAGATGAAAAATGGTGACGATAGCTCCAGCTCTGGATTGTGGTATGTTTAATAGCTCAGCCTACACTATTAAAGTAATGTTGAGCAAGTCAATTTACTTAACCACACTTTTCCTGAGCAGGTCTGTTTTCTTTTTTTTTTTTTTTTTTAGTTTTGAGTTTTATGGCCAGTCAACACTGCTTTTGTTGAATATGTAGAAAAGACAGAATAACCATAGAATTATTTCATGATCAATCTCCATGAAAGGATGAAGCTTAACTTGCAGGAATTGAACCTGCAATCTTCTGATGACCAGTCAGATGCACATCTGACTGAGCCACTGAGATAAAGGGGGTATCCACATAATATTTTCTAATTTATCCATGAAAACCTATGTTGTAAGTACTCACAAAGGCACTTCTAATGAGTACCCACAACATAATATTATGTTGTCTTGGAAAAAAAAAAAATCAATATTATTACTTTAAAAACAAGACCAAGAAGTGAGCATATGCTCACTAATATACTCGCTAATACCGCCGGCCATGGTCATCAGTGATAACATGGTTTCAATGTTTTGCCATTAGCCAGAACAACAAAGGGAAATAACTAAGTGACCTGATCCCACAGCCCCTATTTTCTTTCCCACAATACAACTAGTCATACTTGTCATGTGTACAAAATTTCAAGATTCTAGGTATAGTAGTTCTTGAGAAATCTTTGACACAAAATAAATGTTAACTCACAGACACACAGAAAAGACAAAAACTATATACCCCCTTAGCATACTTCGTATGCCGGGGGTATAAAAAGTACCTTATCTGGTACTATGTTGGCCACAGACCCTGTCACTTAAATTCCTATCTGGCAGGTAAACAAAAAAGAAGATATATAAATATGTTCACTTTCTTAACTTTGTTTAATTTTTCCACATCTCTGTGTAGTACATAACAAAAGCACAAAATGAAAAATTTAACACCTGAGTCTCTGCATACAGTCATCACTCCAGAAAAGGCTTTTTTTTTTTTTTCAACCATAAAGTAATGATATTTTTCTTACTTTTCCATGATAACCTATGTTGTGGTCACTGAGGCACAACTAATGAGTACCCACAACATATGTTTTTGTGGAGTTGTAAGAAAAATATGTGGATCCCCCCTCTTAATTAGAGCTGAAAAATAATAAAACCTTGAATGCAAAACAGTTCACTACTATTGCTTGTGAACAGGTAGAAGCAGTCTGACTACTAACTTGTGAACAGACAGACCAGTCTGACTACTGACTTGTGAACAGAGAGACCAGTCTGACTACTGATTTGTGAACAGACAGAAGCAGACTGACTACTGACTTGTAAACTGATGTAGCCAGTCTGACTACTCACTTGTGAATAGATGAAACCATTCAAACTACTGACTTGTGAACAGACAAGGTTAGTCTGACTACTGACTTGTGAACAGGCAGAACCACTCTGACTACTCCTTTGTGAACAGACAGACTAATCTGACTACTCACTTGTGAACTGACCAGTCTGACTACTTACTAGTGAACAGACAGACCAATCTGACTACTCACTTGTGAAGAGAGACCAGTTTGACTACTTACTTTTGAACAGACCAGTCCCACTACTGATTTGTGAACAGACAGAACTAGTCTGACTACTCACTTGTGAACAGATTGAAACAGTCTGACTACTCACTTGTGAACAGACAAAACCAGTCTGATTTTTACTTCAGCACATACTTTCGCCAGTAGATAACTGCCCTTTTTGAACCAGCTGAAGGGGAAAATGACATTAGAAACAATTTCATGTACAATCGCCAAGAAAGTTATGTAGCTGATCTGGAGTTTGAACTTGAGACCCCTGAATTTGCAGTCAGACACACAACCAGCTGTGCTATGGAGCCAAAGGCTGAGTTGTTCAATGCATCGTTAGCGTAACAAGCCCGTAAGTGGTCAAAATGTTAACTGTTCTAGTAAATACAATATCTAATTCACAGGTATTTTTACTGAAAAAATGTGAGTAGCTACTCACAATTTTCGGCAAAAATATTAGCGTATATGTCATATTTAATGGTCAAAGTTTTCAAATAAGCTAAAGATATGTTAATTAATGACACTGTTTGTTTTGAAGAACTGGGCCCAGATCTCTCATTCAGAATAAAGCAAAAATGAAAATGAAACAATGACACAAAATACTGTTTTGTTTATTCAGAATGATAATTTTTTCATTGTGGTCTAAGCCAAAGTCTATCCTTAATCTGATACCTGATAACAGAAAACAATACACTGTAAGAGCTCTAGATAAGACAATTTTTCTTTTCTAACCAGAATTTATTGATATTTTTATTTAGTTTTCCATGAAGATTTATGTTGTGGGTAATCACTGAAATCGCCCTAGCTGCATGGAAAATTATAACTTACTTTGTCAAGGAGAAATAAGGAAGTAAGAAAAATACTTATCTAGACAATCCTGAGTTCTTGATAAGAGGGGTTACAAGATTAATATTTTCCTTATTTCTTTGCAAAAAGTATGTTGTGGGTAGTGCTTCTAATGAGTACCCACAAGATATGTTTTTGTGGAGAAATAAGAAAAATACAAATAAGAAAAATAAGAAAAATACAAATATTTGTATGTTGAAAAAAGTGTTTTATCTATAGCTGTTGCATACTCCTCTTAGCTAGAGCTCTGCACTGATTAAAAAAATAATTCAAGGGCAACAATTTGTACTTTACTATTGAGATCAAAGGTCCAGATAAGACTATCCATACAATATTTTCTTAGTTCTCCATAAAAATCTATATTGTGGGTACTCGTTATAAGCCCCTTACTGAGACACTTCTAATGAGTACCACAACATACATTGTTGTGGAGAAGTAAGAAAAATATCAGTATTTTTAGCTGAAACACAAGACTTTATCTGGAGCTATGGAGATTCTACAACAGATATGGTATTTGCCCTATGTATTGGAACACCTTACCTTCTTATCATACTTGTCTTGTCTTGAATAGTCTATTCTACCACCTGTTGATGTGTTTAAAGTATTGCTGTATGTATATATGGCAAACAGTGTAGACCCTGATCAGATGCCACATTCTGTGGCATCTGATCTGGGTCTACACTATTTGCAAAGGCCTATCTGTCCCAATAGGGTTATTATGGCAGAGCAATCTGGGTACAGATAAACCAAATTAAATGTGTTCCTATTCATGCGGCACATATATGCATGATTCTAGTTATTTTATTTACTTATTCTTGTTTTAGTTGAGGTTTTAAGGCCAAGTCACTAATAAGGTCTTGTCGAACCAATCAGTTTACCTAACCACACTTTTCCTGGGCAGGCTTAGTCCTCAATGCAGGTAACCAGTACTTGTGGAATTTCTCTCGCCAGAAACTGAAAAGCACCCTTCTTGAATCAGTCGAAGGAGAGAATGACTGCAGAAACTATTTTATATTCAGTCTCCAAAGAATGTTGCTGGACCCTGAGCAGATTGCACCCACAACCTCCTGATAACCAGTCAGATGTGATTCCAACTGAGCCTCCAAAGCCGGCCCTGCTCTAGTTAAGATGGTTTTCTAGATGAACATTTTTCTTATTTCTCAAAGAAAAAAAGTTGTGTGTACTCGTTAAAAGCACCTCAGATGTTTCTAATAAATAAGTACTACTAAGTACTTTTTTGTGGCCACATAAGAACAATATATATATATATATATATATATACATATATATATATATATATATACCTATATATTATCGAGAAAAAGCACCTATCTAGAACAATAATTACACCATATTAAACTTTAATTTGTGTTTGTGATTCCCTTAAGGGACCTGAATGCACTTGGAAGATTCTCTTACCAAACTTTTTACAAGAAAGTTTTCTTTTTTTCTTATTTTATCATGAAAATGTGTGTTGTGAGTACTCATCAGATTTGCTTCATCAAGGCAATTCTAATGAGTACATTCAACATATTACTTTAAACTTTACCTCTCTCTGGGCATTTTCAGCAGACGACAAATTGATGATATTTTTCTTATTTTTCCCAGAAAACAGGATTTGAAATTTCATGCAAATTGTCTCCTGAGGAGACAATTTGCATGAAATGTCAAATGTCAAATCCTGTTTTCTGGAAAAAAAAAAAAAAAAATGAAAAATATCTCAAAATGTCCTCTGCTGAAAATTTTACCCAGAGTGCAAAGCATGAAAGAAGATCGAAAAGACATCCCTAAATTATCTGCCTTTGCCTCCAGAGCTGGCACTACAATTAACCAGCGGTAGATCTGACTACCCATGTCTAGAACAAATTTCCATGGTCCCAAAGTTGTCTGAGCTATTGAAGTTTGATGCCGGTTCTCAATATTGTACATAAACATCAAAGATCTTATCCCAAGGATGCTTCATATTCTTATTTCTCAACAAAACACATGCTGGGGACAAACATGTAAATCATCAAGATCTCAGTTTTGCCATATTTACCCTAAATAGTTGATGACCTTAGCTTGTTTCCATGCTTATGCTAAATTTGATTAAGGCCATGTGACTACTTGTTGAGCTGTATAAAATTTTATGACAGAAAGGTAAACATTGCAGACCCTAATTAAACTGCTCCAGTTTGATTTGTGTCTACATTGTTTTCTCAGGCCTGTTTGTCTGAATACTTAAGGTATATATGGTACTTATGGTTTCTCCTTGAATCACAGACATGTTAACTCTTGTCATGCTGAATAAATTAAGGTGCCACACCCCCTTCAAATTGTCAGCCAATAAAATTCCTGGATTCAGAGTGTTGATATAAATTCACATACTAAATGGCAAACAGTGCAGATCCAGATCAGTTGGCTTCTTTTGAAGCCAACTGATCTGGATCTACACTGTTTGCAAAGATAGAGTATAACCTGGAACAGCAGGACTAGGTTTAAGTTTCCCTATTTATTTTAGCGAGATTCACTAATTTTGACCCACCTCCTCTCCCCCCCCTCACCTCCCAGTTTTAGGTGCTGTCTCCCTAAAAAATACTGGAAATTTCCTTCTTTATTTAATGTAAACATAAAGACGTAACTATTTTTTTTTTCCAGAACCACCCTAATTTTTATTCTGGCAACTTAACATGTCTGGAATCACCACCCACATTATGAAAACATGCCTATTCAAATATATTGAAAATTTCACCACCAAAAACTCCACGTTTTCAGAAAAAAATTCTGATATTTTTCATATTTCTGCTCAAAAAATAGATTGTGGGTACTCTTTAGAACTGCCTCACTGAGGCAGTTCTAACGAGTACCCACAATCTATGTTTTTGAGTAGAAATAAGAAAAATAATGTATAACCCTGCAAACCCCAGTTTTACTATACAAAAGTGGGGTTTAAAGGGTCAAAATTATATAGGTGTGTTTTCGTTGCAGAATTTGATCTGTCCCACATTCTCCAGGTTTCTATTTATATCAACATACACAGTCTGACCTGTTTCTGTGACAACCTCAGGTCAAGATCATGTATTCTTATTAGTCTAACTTTCTCAGGATTCCCAGCATTGAATACCCTATAAACATGATAATTGCCTTTTTTCTCATTGGCAAACTTAATTTGCTGCACAGAAACCTGAAATACTTCTTTTGATTCAGACAGTGTACTCTTCACCTCAATGTAATCAACATGAAGTCCTGTGTCGTCTTCAAAATGAACCTCAAAATCATATGGACTTCCTCTCTCTTCTTCCTCATTGATCCAAAAAACGTCAAGAATATTCCCTGCTGCTTTCTGGGCCAGCAGGTACTGATGAACAAGACATTCACCCCAGTATCCAACTTCGGGAACCCCTGACTCCTGTCCAAGCGATAAGTTTCTCGGTAAAGGGAGATTACCACCAAGACCCAATTCATCGTAAGTGTAGTCCGAGGATATGTGATTCCATATTGGATCACCTGGAAGGATAGGAACAAAATGAGCCTCTTAAAACAGAAATTAGCCAGCGCACCACAAAACTTACAATAAGACCTGAGAGACCAGAATAGACTCAGATCGGGCTGTACATATGCGCAGTCTTTGCTGATAGCATGAGCCTTCTAAAGCCACCAGGCTTTCCAAACAGGGATGAACAAGAACCCTCGCCATACTGTGCAGATGTACAGGCTGATCTCAGTCTTCGCTTATTGTAGGATTGTCATGTGCTGGCTCAAATGAGTTACAATATTTTACCATACTTCTCCTAAAACTTAAACGATCTCATTCTACTACCTTGTCGATATGTCTAAAATCTTGCTAGATAAGTAGCAAACAATGCAGAGCCAGATCAGATGCCGCATTTGCGGCATCTGATCTGGATCTACATTGTTTGCCCAGGCGTATCTGTCACAATGTTTAGGGTTAATACGGTAGAGTATTAGCCGAGACACAGATCAGGGTGAATATATGCACTGTCTGATCAGGGTCAAGGCTGTTCTCCAATAGAATATGAGCCAGCACACCAAATACATGTATAACTACAGTAAGACCTGTAATACCAGCAAAACTCAGATCAGCCTGTACATCCAACTAATACTACAAGGGTTCTTGTTATCCATTTTTGGATAGCCCGGAGGCTGTAGAAGGCAGATGTGATCAGCAAAGACACAGATCAGACTGCACGAATCACACAGGTCTTATTGTAGGTTTTGTTGTGCGCTGGCTCATATGTATAGGTCATACATTATGTTAGCAACCTGTGTAGGCTCAGACTGTGCCAATGCGCAGACTGATCTGCGTCTATGCTAGTTGTACATGTCCATGTCATATGGCTGTTTTCTAATTATAGGCTCATATAAAATCAAACCATGTTCTGCAATGTGAGCCTAATCATATATGGATGGCAGTAGATAACAGGGGTACCAGAAAAAAAAAACAACAACATTTTTTCTCCATGAAAACTATGTTGTGGGTACTCATAAGAAGCAATTCAATGAGGCACCTTCTAATGATTACCTACAATACAAGTTTTCATGCAGAAATAAAACAAAAATATCAAAAACTGTTGGTGAAAAAAGTGCCTTATCTATAGATCAGCCTGCTTTTTTACGGATCTAATCAACATCCACCCTGTCCTCCCCCCACACCCCCCACCCCCCCTATACAAAACTCTGCTTTTACCATAAGGACATAGCTCCAGACAAGGTGCATTTTTCAACCGAAAATATACGCTATTTTTCTTATTTCTCCATTAAAAACATATGTTGTGGGTACTCATTAGAAGTGCCTTGGTGAGGCACTTCTAATGAATACCACAACATATATTTTCATGGAGAAATAAGAAAAATATTATGTGGTTTCTTCATAAGTCCCTCTTATCTAGAGTATGGGAAAGTCTAGCACCTAAACAGGCAGTCTGATTATGGTAAACATTGACTGGCATTCAGACAGTACCGTATTTACCCTAAATATTGGGATACCTTATCTAGTTACCATACTTGTCCTAAAATTTGAAATAGTCCATTCAACTACCTATTCATGTGTCTAAAATATTGCTGCATGTATGGCAAACAGTGCAGACCATGATCAGACGCTGCAGTCTATTTTATAAAATCTATTTTAGAATGTCATCTGCTACAAATTGGCTTAGCATTTTAACCCTTGCCATGCTGAATATATAAATATGCCAAGACATGCCCATTCTAATTTTAAGCCAATCAGATTACATGATCCAGGTTGCTGATACAAATTCACATACTTAATGACAAACAGTGCAGATCAAAATCTGTTGGCTTCTGAAGAAGCCAACTGATCTGTATCTATACTGTTAGCAAAGGCAAGGCATATCATCACGAAAACATACCTATATAATTTTGACCTGCTTAAACCCCTCTTTTAAATAGTAAAACTGGGGTTTACAGGGGTATACATTATTTTTCTTGTTTCTGCTCGAAAACACAGATTGTGGGTACTCATTAGAACTGCCTCGCCGAGGTGGTTCTAACGAGTACCCACAATCTATGTTTTAAACAGAAATATGAAAAATATCAGAGTTGTTTATCTGAAAATTTTCAGACTTTGGATGTGAAATTTTCTATATATATTTGAATAGGCGTGTTTTCGTAATGTCTGGTTCAGCAGGATCAGGATTAAGGGTTAATATGTATGGTAATGGTTTACCCATATGTAATGGAAGAGGTGCTTGGTTCCTGGAACCTGAGTCATCTCTATATGTGTATCTCATTCTTCTGTCTTCTGAGTTTGGCGTAGGCTGGGATTCTCTCGTCTCTTCATTGTCTTGGACGGTAATCATAGACTGGTCATTATTCTCTTCTACATTTATGACATCTGAAATATGAGTTTCCAAACTGTAGCTCTACTGGTTATTTGGGGGATAGAGAGGGGAGGAAGTGGGGTAGAAAGTTAGTGTGAAAGGGTTCCATTTCATGCTTTATAGCATCCAGTGTAAGATTTGGCAGATGACACTTTGAAATATTTTCTTATTTTTCTTATTTGAAATATTTTCTTATTTTTCTCAGAAAATAAGCTTTGATATTTCATGCAAATTTTCTCCTCAGAAGACAATTTGCATGAAACATAAAGGCTGTAATATGGAATAAATAGGTGTTACCTATGAAATGAGTGTAAGCATTTTGTGCATTTTTTTTTTTTTTTTTTTTTTTTCTTTTTTTCAGCAGGTATGCAAAGTCGCGGACCAGACAAAACCTGTTTAAACAGGTCTGAGACAAAGTGCACAACGAATTTTATACTTACATCAATTTAAACAGAGTTTCCTTGGAAACATCACTCCACTGTATTTTATTTTATTATTTCTTTTTTTTTTTTTTTACATATTTAAAAAGTGAGGCAAGTGAAAAGATGTTAATTTGATACTAAATACTACTAATTTCAGAATCCATTAGACTTCCCTTATTATACTCTATCTGAAAGAAAGCCCCTTGTACTGACAGGTGATGATTTGTTTGTGTTAAACGATGCATAGCTTGTCTTTTTCAGCATTTTTTTTGTCAAGAAAGAACTGATCTTTGAGTTTGAATGACAAGTTATCAAATAACTGAGCGATATTCATGTTCATTTCTTTTTTTGAGATCATTTTTTGAATTGTGAAATTGCTTCTGATGAGGTTATGTCACACCTAGAATAATTATTTACATCTTATCAATAATATGAAGGGTTGGTTTTGACAACTGGCTGTCAAATTTTTAAATGTTGCAAGATGTTGAAAGTCTAACCAATTCTGAAATGAGTAGTATAGCTATATTACCCAGTCTAAATCACCAAAAATCTGTGCCATCTGTGATATCCAAATTTGATGCCTTCAGGTTACAATGGAAGCATGTCCTAAAAACACCACTAATCTGACAGGCTTTTACATAATGGCATGCAACCGGTGTGTCCATGTCGATCGGTCTGTCTTGGCTTTTGGGCTTGGGGTGAGGCATAGTACTCTACACTGTGTCGTTACTGCTATCATATATGCCATACAATGTATCTCGGTTTCTAGGTATTATTTTTATGGATGCTTATGATCTTTATCAATAACATGAGCTATGACACAATTTGACAAGCAAATCATTGTGCAGCATGTGTGTACAGACTGAAGTCACTAAAGTACGAAGGACCAGCTGATTGCCAGTCAGCTGAAACTCGGACCATCAATACACCGCATATCCTACCTTTATCATGTTGTCAGCAATAAATTCTTCCCTATGCATAATTCCTGTTATGTGCTGTAGGAATGTAATCCACTTTTTACAGCAATACTTCAGTATTTACCCTTAAATACACAAAAATGTTGTTTAATGCAAGAGAAATCTCAGATTAAAAATGGCGGCTAAAACATAGATCAGTCTTGCCGTGTCATCCGGGTCAATTACATAAAAATGTATCCTTCTATTTCATTGGCTATACAATTTTTACAGCCAATGAGATCGCTTGCAGCAGCTGACTGGCTTTCCATGTTTGCAGCGGAGCGTATCTGATCATCATATTTTTCGGAAACCAGGCCAATGGCTCCAGCCTTATTAGCATTGGTTTTCTGGTTCAACATTAAGCCGTTACACTCCACTGTAGATATGGGAAACCAGTCACCCGCTGCATGCAAACTCTTCTGCACAGTATGTGAGAGACTCACGATACCTATATATAGTATGAGCTTATGCTTCATCACCTGCTTCGCAGGTGACGACCTGCTTCGTAGGTCGCTTAAGCTCTTTATTAAATGCAGCAAAGGCCCAGATCAGCCTGCATTTCAGCACAATCTGATCAGGGCCTTCACTATCAACTAACAGAATCATTAGATACCACAAAATGTATTAGGTGAAGGCCCAGATGTTATTTTGCACATGTGCACGATAATCTGAATCTGTGTATTTTGGGCATGTTGGAAGGCACTTTTCAGCTTTATGCTGCCGATTTAGTCCAGTATTTACAATAACATACCTTCTTGTGTGTCTGTCTCTTGTTGTTGATATTGGTTATCTATGTTGCCCTCTGACTCTTTCCTAGATGATGTGTCTGGTTCCTGGCTTTCACCTGTAACATCAGTCCCCCGCTGTTCCTGAGCAGAATGACCCAATTTCTCATTCCCAGAGGATAATCTCTTAGTTACTTGCTCACTGGACTGGCCGTCAGAAAGTTTTCTTTTTCCTGAAAGTAATACATGTTTAACCTTAAATTGTCAATCCGAACAATTGTCGTCTGCTTTGTCATCTGCTTGTGATTTTAAAAGTCATTTTTGCAAACAGTGTGTACCCAGATCAGACTGCTCCTCTAGGAGCAGTCTGATCTGAGTCCACACTTTTTCCCTGTATGCAAAAATAGGTTTGAAAAGTTTGCAAGAATATTCAGCAGACGACATAAACAAACAACATTTTTAGATGCAGGTTTTCTTGGCATTTTAAGGGTTAAGGCACTAAGCAAAACTACAGCAGACAACATTCTAGTTTTTTTATTGTTAAGTTTCAGAGAAAATAAGACTAGGCATTTTGACTGCTGGAATTCACAGGAAATATTAAGCCTTATTTTCTCAAAAAAAAAAAAAAAAAAATAGCCCCCTACCCACACACCTCAAAAAAAAAAAATAATAAAATAAATAAATAAATAAATAAGTAAATAAATAAATAAATAAATAAATAAATAAACAAATAAATAAATAAAATAAATAAATAAATAAATAAAAAAAATAAAAAAATAAATGTTGTCTGCTGAGGTTGTGATTTGTGCTTTATAGATTCATTTTTAATAGCAATCACAAGGCACAAGGATGAAACTCACCATCCTTGCCACTACAGATGATGATGATGATGGTGATGATGATGATGATGATGATGATGATTTCAGGGACATGAATACACTTTTAAGTAAGACAGCTTCCAAAATCATGTCATCCTCCCCTGGGGAGCAAATTCCATCCTTTTAGAATAGACTCCTTTTCAGAGGGTATTTAGTGTGCAAAAGAGCAAAGTAAATGATACCTCCCTTGTAATACAAGAATTCACCGAATGGCTATGTCGCAACTGCTGCTGGTGTTCAAAAAATAGTTAAACATACAGACTAAACATTATTCAGCCAAGCATGAAAAGTAGGTCAAGGTCAGTAACAGTAGATGGCAGTAGGCAGCAGATGTGTGTATGAAGTTTCATTAGCATAAAAGTAGCAACCCTTGTCCTGCAACAAAAGTTTCTGATCTGGGTCTTTGGAAGGGGTACTCTCACCTGAGCATGTTATTTCCTTTGTTTTCATTGATTTACTTCACACTCACACACGGCATGTATCCATGGACTAGCTTACTACTAGCACAATACTAGTCATTTTACAAACAGGGCCCAGCTGTTCAAAGCTAACGATGTCAATAGTTAACGATTCGTTAAAATTTACATCGAATGATACGCAAATATGCTGAAATGCTTTGCTGAAAAAATGTGAGTAGCTTTTGCAGTGCAAAAGCTACTCACATGTTTTCAGCAAAAAACATCAGAATATTCTATATTGAATCTGCTAAAACAGTTAACGAAATGACCCTTAACGAGCTCGTTAAGCTAACAACGCTTTGAACAACTGGGCCCAGGTGTTTGCTTCACATACTTATAAAAAAGAAAAACAAGAGCTGTTGTAGGACAGCGAGCTCGCCTGCTGGGTACATTTTATATTGTAACATTTTTATCATTAAGCCATATAATATAGGTCACACTGACCTCGATGTATTTGTATGTAAATCATTTTGTCACATAGATATAATAATCCAGGTATGACAATTCTCCATGAAATAGTAATAAAACTAAAAGGCAAAATCAATGAAGCATGAAATATAGGTCACAATGACCTAGATATAGTAAGTGGTCATTCATTGGGTCACATGGAACTAATATCCCAGATGTGACATTTATCCAACAAATAGTATTCAAGATATAAGGCAAAATCACTGAACCATGAAATATAGGTCACAATGACCTAGATATAGTAAGTGGTCATTCATTGGGTCACATGGAAGTAATATCCCAGGTGTGACATTTATCCAACAAATAGTATTCAAGACATAAAGCAAATTCACTGAACCATGAAATATAGGTCACAATGACCTAGATATAGTAAGTGGTCATTCATTGGGTCACATGGAAGTAATATCCCAGGTGTGACATTTATCCAACAAATAGTATTCAAGATATAAGGCAAAAATCACTGAACCATGAAATATAGGTCACAATGACCCAGATATAGTAAGTGGTCATTCATTGGGTCACATGGAAGTAATATCCCAGGTGTGACATTTATCCAACAAATAGTATTCAAGATATAAGGCAAAATCACTGAACCATGAAATATAGGTCACAATGACCTAGATATAGTAAGTGGTCATTCATTGGGTCACATGGAAGTAATATCCCAGGTGTGACATTTATCCAACAAATAGTATTCAAGACATAAGGCAAAATCACTGAACCATGCAATATAGGTCTCAATGACCTAGATATAGTAAGTGGTCATTCATTGGGTCACATGGAAGTAATATCCCAGGTGTGACATTTATCCAACAAATAGTATTCAAGATATAAGGCAAAAATCACTGAACCATGAAATATAGGTCACAATGACCCAGATATAGTAATTGGTCATTCATTGGGTCACATGGAAGTAATATCCCAGGTGTGACATTTATCCAACAAATAGTATTCAAGATATAAGGCAAAATCACTGAACCATGAAATATAGGTCACAATGACCTAGATATAGTAAGTGGTCATTCATTGGGTCACATGGAAGTAATATCCCAGGTGTGACATTTATCCAACAAATAGTATTCAAGATATAAGGCAAAATCACTGAACCATGAAATATAGGTCACACCAACAGAGATATATTTTGACGTCAATAATCGGGTCACAAGGAACTAATATCCCAGGTGTGACATTTATCCAACAAATAGTTTTCAAGATATAAGGCAAAATCACTGAACCATGAAATATAGGTCACAATGACCTAGATATAGTAAGTGGTCATTCATTGGGTCACATGGAAGTAATATCCCAGGTGTGACATTTATCCAACAAATAGTATTCAAGATATAAGGCAAAATCACTGAACCATGAAATATAGGTCACACCAACAGAGATATATTTTGACGTCAATAATCGGGTCACAAGGAACTAATATCCGAGGTGTGACATTTATCCAAAAAATAGTATTCAAGATATAAGGCAAAATCACTGAACCATGAAATATAGGTCACAATGACCTAGATATAGTAAGTGGTCATTCATTGGGTCACATGGAAGTAATATCCCAGGTGTGACATTTATCCAACAAATAGTATTCAAGATATAAGGCAAAATCACTGGACCGTAAAATCTAGGTGACCTGGACCATAAAATGTAGGTCACCATGACCTTCACTCTCTTACACTTAAACCGATGTCACATAGTTAGCTGATGTATAACCAGTTGTGTCTATAACCTGTAGGCATATAAGATTTTACAAATGTGTCCTAGATTTTGACCCCTAGCCCCACTCCAAGGCCCACCCTGAGGTATGAACCCAGGGGTATGTTCTTTTGGAATCTCAGAAGACTCCTCCAGGTACCCAAATTCTAAATATGAATGCTCTATGAGGAGTGAAAGTCAAGATATAAGAATTTGAAAAACTTATACACAGTATTACAAAGGTGTCCTAGATTCTGACCCCTAGCCCCACCCAGGGGCATGAACCCAGGGGTTTATTCTCTTGGAATCTCAGAAGACCCTCCAAGGTACCTAAGTTCCAAATCTGATGCCTCTGTGAGGAGTGACTGTTGAGTTATAAGCATTTGAAAAACTTTAATGCAGTGTGACGGGAACGGGAACGCAAACGCAAACGCAACCGGGGTGATTACAATAGCTCTCCTTGTACTTCGTACAGGCGAGCTAAAAATGAAAACTCCAAGAGACTAGCACCATGAGTGGCCAATGCAGGAAAGATCTGACATACTTGCAATAATTCATCTACCATTTGTGTACATTTATCACCAGAAGCTGTTTAGGTGGAGTTTGAGTGGTTGGCACAGGAGCTTATTTGACCAGATAGGGGTGAGCCCAAACAAAGCTGAAAAACTGAAAGTGATGAAATTTTACTGTGATTTTGGAGAAATATTTCACTGACTGACCTTGAATACAGACAAACAAAGTTTGTGATACATTCCCTGTCCTGTTGGACAACCTAGAACTAAAGGACAGACCTTATTTCTAGAGGTGCTGTGGTGCACTCAAGTAGGCCCATCTCTTGAAAACATATATTTACGCAACCTGCAGAATAAGGCTTAACATTGTTATCACAACAACAATGACAATGCCAATGCTGCAAAATGTTCCCTATGTTGTTCCTGTCTGCGCTGCTAAAGCAATCAAGACAAAAATGGCAGAAAACTGCCACATGTACCAATTCCCTTTAACCCATAAACTGCCAATCACAACAACTGTCATCTGCTTTGTCAACTGCTTGCGATTTTAAAAGTCATTTTTGCAAACATTGTGGACCCAGATCAGACTGCTCCTCTAGGAGCAGTCTGATCAGGGTCCACACTGATTGCCTGTCTGCAAAAATAGGTTTGAAAAGTTTGCAAGAATATTAGCTGACGGCATAAACAGACAACAGTTTCAGATGCAGGTTTTCTTGGCATTTTAAGGACTAAACCATGAGAATCATTTGAGCCAATATGGTTCATTCAGATCATTTACCAAATAAAAGGTAATAGGCCATACCTCCAGATAAGGCGTTTTTTTTTAAACAAAAAAAGTACTGACATTTTTCTTAATTCACCATGAAAACAGAGGTGGAACTCATTAGAAGTACCTACAACATGTTTTCATGGAAAAATAAGAAAAAAAAAAACATTATGCGGATACCTGTTATTATCCCAAGGGGTGCAAATTATTTCCTTTTTAAGTAAGGTAAATGTCCTAAAATTTTGAACATTTTATTCCATACTTTTTTTTTTGGCCTAAATTTTGCTTTTCATGTAGTTATTTCTTAAAATACTTGGTGGAATAGCAAAAAAAAGGCAGACTCAGATCAGACTGCTCCTGAAGGAGCAGTCTGATCTGGGTCTGCATTGTTTGCATATGCCATTTTATTGGCAACTTTAGTGCTCAAAATTTTAGAACATTTACTGGCGACACCTTTCCAGAAGGAAGCCAAAGCCAGTTTGTCAGCCTTGCCTCCCCTAAACATGTATCCATTTCCCTTAAATGTTTGTTCTTACTGGACATGTCTGATTCCATTCTGTCTGCAACAGCTCCTCTAGAGTTATCTCCCTTGCTATCAGGATGCCTGGATACCTCATTCACTTTCTCGTCTCTTTTAACTTCAGCCAGTTTAACATTTGCAGGCAAATCTCGGACAGATTGCTTATAGTCTTTCGCTTTTGGAGGAGGCCAAATGTTGGATGCTGGTCTGTCTCTTTTGTTTTCTGTGAAGAAGAAACAAATAATGGCCAGTTTTTCTCTTTGCAAAAATTTCATGCTCAACTGATAATTTAACCAGCTGTTTTATTGCTACTATTCTTGACTCTCCATACACTAACGAGTCTGTTCACAACAGTAGCATTACACTATGGAGATAACTCAACAACTCTGCTCACAACAAAATCAGCTCATGACAAACTTGTCCTATAAAAATGTAAACTGAATAAAGCAGCCGATAATAAATTGCTTGTCTGTTGCAATTATTGAACAATAGATCTAAGAGTACCAAGATTGTGTTAGATTGTCGTCTCTCCTTATCTTGGAATCCAAGGGACTCTCTGAAATATTTCAAGATATCCGTTCCTCGACATATCAGATTTGCAAAATTGAGGAAAAAAAATAAATCAAACAAACATATTTCACAAATTAATATGCAAGTGGACTCTTGAAGTTAGAGATATATTGAAAATATTGTGGGATAGAGGAGAAATTGATCCCTAGGAACAATTTCTCCTTTTTTCCACAATATTTTGTTACCTGTTGTTAGATTTCCATGTTAAAACAGGGATAAGATTTTATCTTGAGATAAGTTGTTATATGAGATTGGTGAAGTAGAGATAACATGATGTCAAGATAACGAGAGTCAACTGTTAGTATCCTGAGTTCTTGGATGAAATTTATCCTATTTACCCAAAATATTCTGATGGTTTTATCCCTTAACATACTTGTCCTTGATTATGGACAAATCTGTTGGACTCCCTACTGTTAGTCCTGAAACTGCTGGATGAAAAGTAAACTGTGAAGGCCCTGATCTGACATCATGTTCTGTTTCATTAGAGGTCAGGCCTGTCTATTCCAACTTAATATAAATACGGTAGATACTTTATCCTTGTCCTGCTGAACCTGGATATACCCTGCCTTTGCAAACAGTGTAGATCTAGTGACAGCACGCTAATTTTGATGCTTTAGTGGTTTCAGATGTATTTGTTTGGTTATGGTTTTCCATATTCTCTCCGTCTTTTAGTGTCTTTGGAAGGCTGTGCTTTGTGGTTGTGGTATTTCCTGGTTGTGGTATTTCCTGGGTATCTTCACATAAATAATAACAAACCGGAAAAAAAATACATGATTCTCATTGGTGGTACCTTATAAACCTTCAGCAGAAAATGAACTTTTACAATGAACTATACATTAAGTGAGATAAAACATAAAAAATACATCATTCTTATTATTGGTGGTACCTTACAAACCTTGAAAATGAACTATTGCAATCAACTAGTAAGTACATTAAGTGAGATAAAACATAAAAAAAGGCCATTGGCCAAACATAGGCACATTATAACAGAGACCAGCAGAGAGACAAGCTAGCCTGCACTTGTCTACACTGTGAACAACTTTACAAAAACACGCATATACAAACATATTGAAAATTTTACAACCAAAAAAGGAAAATTTTCAGATAAAAAATTCTGATATTTTTTTATATGTATCTGCTCTAAACACAGACTGTGGGTACTTATTAGAACTGCCTTGCTGAGCCAATTCTAATGAATACCCACAATCTATGTGAGGCGGTTCTAATGAGTATCCACAATCTATGTTTTTGAGCAGAAATAGGAAAAATAATTAATAGCCCTGTAAACTGTAAACCCTTGTTTTACTACATGAAAATGGGTTTAAAAGTGTCAATATTATATTGGCATGTTTTCGTGATAAAGGTTTTTATTGATGGCATATAGATAGATGGATGGATGGACGGACAGATAGATAGATAGATACATAGATACATAGATAGATAGATAGATAGATAGATGGATAGATAGGTAGGTAGGTAGGTAGGTAGGTAGATAGATAGATAGATAGATAGATAGATAGATAGATAGATAGATAGATAGATAGATAGATAGATAGATAGATAGATAGATAGATAGACAGACAGAGACAGGCAGACAGATAGATAGATAGATAGATAGATAGATAGATAGATAGATAGATAGATAGATAGATAGATAGATAGATAGACAGACAGAGACAGACAGATAGATAGATAGATAAATAGATAGATAGATAGACAGACAGACAGACAGACAGACAGACAGACAGACAAACAGATAGATAGATAGATAAGACAGATGGATGTTTGGACAGATGCATAGATAGATAGATAGATAGATAGATAGATAGATAGATAGATAGATAGATAGATAGATAGATAGATAGATAGATAGATAGATAGATAGATAGATAGATAGATAGATAGATAGATAGATAGATAGATAGATAGATAGATAGATAGATAGATAGATAGATTTTTTAAACAAAAAAATATTAGCATATATGCGTTGCCAAGTTCTTTGTGATATTAAAGCACTTTAAGAATAAATGGTTCTCAAGATTATCACATAGGCATTCAAACTGAGTAATATTAGAATACTTCACTGAGTCATAAAATTTGTAAAAGACAATGTACTTTTTTTGTGAAAAAATAGAAGAAAATTTTTAGTATTTTAACACTTTGCACTCTGGGTAAAAAATTCAGCAAACAACATTTTGAAATATTTTTTCTTATTTCTCCCAGAAAATAAGATTTGACATTTCATGCAAATCTGAGACAATTTCCATTAAATGTCAAATCCTGTTTTCAGATTTAACATTTCATGCAAACTGTCTCCAATAGAGACAATTTGCATTAAACATCGAATCCTGTTTTCTGGGGAAGATATGAAAAAGGTCCTTATTTTTTTATCTGCTGAATTAGCCAAGAGAGTGGTAAAGGTTAAGCTAAAAAATGCCTATGTATGAAGTGTAATAAATGATTCTTACCTGTTCTGGGCTGGTCCCTGTTCTGGCTAGGCAGTGGTGGCCAGGCCCTCAACTTGTGATCTGCATCAACAGGTCTGGCTGGAGCTGGGACACCAAATGCAAACATCGTCGGGGGATGTACTACTTCCGGCTCTGGTTCTGGAATGACATGTAATATTCTGATATGTGCACCCAGTGAAGATTCAGATCAGCCTGCACATTTGTGCAGTGTGATCTGAATCTTCACTGGGCATATTTTGGATAGGCAAGGATGCAAAGTTTCTTGATGTGTCAATGAAGACACTGATCAGACTGGGCAGATGCACAGGCTGATCTGAATCTTCACTAGGTGCACATATCCGAATCATATATACTGACAGAAACAAAAAAAAACAACAAAAAAAAAAAGACAAATTTTCTTTTGGAGTAAAATAATAGAAATACTTAAATTATTTAGATAAAATGTTTTAACTACATGTGCTTTGAATAACTTTGACCAAATTTTAATGAAAACTTTAACCCTATACCAGTTAGTATGTCCTCAGTAACATTTTATCAAAGACAGCCTACGCTATTTCTCTGATCAATAAAAAAACTATGACACCAAAGCTGAACTTGCAGTTTTTATTTCCATTAGTATATGTAAAAATATTTTGTTTTCAACTGCTGTAACATTACTGTATTTACCCTAAGTATTGTGGTACCATAACCCTTGCCATGCTGAAAGGATTAAGAAGCCACACCCACTTCTAATTTTCAGCCAATCAGATTATTTGATCAAGATTGTTGAAATAAATTCACATACTGAATGTCTGAAGAAGCCAACTGATCTGGATCTTATGTTTGTGTTGAGGTTTTTTGGCCCAGTCAACCCACTAAATACTTTTACTGAGCAGGCTTAGTCCTCTAAGCGGTTAACCAGTATTGTTCACATTCTTTCGCCAGAAACTGACAACTGCCCTGCTTGAATCAGCTGATGGGAGAGAATGACCATAGAAAATGTTTCATGATCAATCTCCATGAAAGATGTTGCTGACTTGGTGGGGGTCGAACCCGTGACTTCCTGGTCTCCAGTCGGATGCGCATTCAACTGAGCCACCAAAACCGGCATGATCTCCATCTACACTGTTTGTAAAGGCAGGGTATTTCTGGTTCAGCAGTACCAGGATAAACTCATCACCAGACTTGTCCTAAATTTGAACAAATCAATATTTTATTAAACCTGTTGATACATGTATGGCTGAAATATTGCTGGATGACTGGCAAACAAAGTATACCCTGATCAGTTGCAACATTCGGCTGTGTCTGATCTGGACCTATGCGGTTTGTGCAAGCCTGTCTGTCTCAATGCTTAGTGTTATAACAGAATCACTTAAATGGCCATTCAACATTGTAACAGACAACATACATAAATGTTTTTCCAGAGAAAGTAATGCTTGGATTCTCACATGAATTGTCTGCCAGGTTGGCCAGGACATTCATTGCAGTCTGAACCAGGGCTTCTCTTTTCAATAGTGGTTCTGTAAGCATCTGTCTTAATCTACGTACATCATTTATATATTACAGTTAAACTTGTCCTATGATGATGATGATCAGGTGTTTTACGTCCCTTTAAACTTGGTGGGAAGTGACAATGTAAGGATCTGTCCAATGAAGTGGCATGCAGTCACAAGCTGAATTCCACTTCCAGCAGGATTCAAACCCAGGACCTCATGAACCTAAGTTGGGAGCTCTACCCTTTTGACCTCCCAGCCGCTTCTTAAACATGTCTTAAGAGACTGCCACAGGAAGTCAGGCAGGAAATTATGGCTTTTGTTGTCTGAGTAAGTTGTGGCTTACTTTACAAAAAGAAAACTACAGTTGACTCTCGTTATCTCGAATTCCAAGGAACTCTCTGAAATACGTCGAGATATCCATACCTCGACATATCAGATTTGCAGAATTGAGGAAGAAAAATAATTCAAACAACCACATTTAACAAATATATATGTTATTGGATTCTTGAAGTTAGAGATATATTAAAAATATTGCAGAAAAGAGGAGAAATTGCTCCTTAGGAGCAATTTCTCCTCTTTTCCACAATAATTTTTTTACCTGTTGTTAGATTTTCATGTTTAGACAGGGACCAGATTTTCACTTCGAGATAAGCGGTTATTCGAGATAAGCAAGGTCGAGATAACGAAGAGTCAACAGTAACTGTATTATTTACTGACCTGGTTCAGGCTCTGGTTCTGGTTCTGGCTCTGGCCAAAATGGTGCCTCCACTGACCATAACTCCTCCTCAGGTATCTGAAGCTGGTCGGCATTATATCGCTGAAGCAGTTCGGGTATCGTGTCATAACCTATGTTGTTGAGGATGTTGGAAACCTCAGTCAGGAAACTCCTGTATCACGAGAATCAGATTAAGATCTTAATGCTTAACCTGCTGAATAAAATTTTCAGCAGATTTTTTTTTTTCCAGAAAAAAGAATTTGGCATTTCATGCAAATTGTCTCTTAAGTGGCTATTTGCATGAAATGTCAAGCCCTTTTTTCTGGAGGAAAATAAGAAAGATAACAATTATCTTTAATTAATTTGTCGTCTGCTGAATTTGCCCACACAGCACTAAAGGGTAATGTTACTGCAATGATTATTAGCAAACCAGCTTTAACAGCCACCTCTAAGACAGCAACCTGGGTAAGTCTAGCAAGTTTTTCAAGTCAAGCTCTTCAGAAAGTATAACCTGTGTTAATCAAACCTGTAATAACACTTGCCATGCTGAATAAACTAAGATGCAATGCCTACTTCTAATTTTCAGCCAATTTAATAACTGGATCCAGGTAACTGATACAAATTAACATACAGAATAACAAACAGTGCAGATCCATATCAGTTGGCCTCTGGACTGATCTGGATCTATACTGTTGGCAAAGGCAAGGCATGATTAGCAGGACTAGGATTCAAAATGTGGTTAAGACAGACACTTGCTTACTACAGGTAAATTTTGATTTAATTTTCTTTTACAGGCTCTGAAAAACTGGGCCCAGTTGTTCAAAACTAACGATGTCGTTAGTTAACGATTCGTTAAAATTTTAATCGAGTGATATGCAAATATGCTGAAATTTTTTGCTGAAAAAATGTGAGTAGCTTTTGCAGTGCAAAAGCTACTCACATTTTTTCAGCAAAAAATATCAGAATATTGTATATTGAATCCGCTAAAACAGTTAACGAAATGACCCTTAACAAGCTCGTTAAGCTAACGACACTTTGAACAACTGGGCCCTGGTCTTTTGATACAGATGATTATTTTATAAAGGTGGCCTTTAAGAGAGAGTTGACTGTACATAAAAGACCTTATATTTACAACCATTTTTCTGTGGACCAAATATGACTCTCATATAATAATAAATCTATTATAAATACAAATAACCTGGACTACACTACTGAAATGTCACATTTTTGTTGAGAAGAAGAATAAATACAAACAAATCATCATCCAAAATCTTGTACTGGGTCTAGAATGGTGGCATCAACGTACATTTTTTATATATTACAGTTAACCCATTGTAGTCTGGAGACCCCTAAATGGGTAATTGGCAAACAGTGTAGACCCAGATCAGATGAAGCAGAATGTGTCATCTGATCAGGATTTCCACTGTTTGCAAAAAATTTAGTCATTTTTCTCTAGGAATATCTAAATCTCAGAACTGGACATACCTAAAATTGAAATTGGACTCTTTCAATATACAGTGTGGGGGAGTCTATTCAGTTTACAATGGGTTTAACCTGTCTTATGATGATGATCATATGGTTTTTTGCATCCCTTTAAACACAGCAGAAAGAAACAATGAAAGATTCTGTTCAATGAAGCGGCGTACGATCATGAGCTGAATTCCACTTCCAGCAAGATTCAAACCCAACAACCATGAACCTAAGCTGGGAGCACTACCCATTCAACCTTGCAGCCACTTCTTAAACCTGTCTTAAGAGACCACCACAGGGAGTCTGAATATATGGTCTTTTAAAGCATGTGGTCAGCTTATACAGCTCAGAATTAACACATTTAAATCATCTATGTATGTTTTGGAATGGTCACTTGAAAAAGTTGGCTTTAATAAATGTGGTCTTTCATAAAGGCTTGACTGTGTGTATATATTCACCATTACAACAATTCTTTGTTCTTGAAAAAATATATATATATATATATATAATTAACTTTACCACTCTGTGGGCAATTTCAGCAGGTGACAAATTGATGATATTTTTTTTTTATTTTTTCCCAGAAAAGAAGGATTTGACATTTCATGCAAATTGTCTCCACTGGAGATGAATTGCATGAAATGTAGAGTCCTGTTTTCTGGGAAAAATTAGAAAAATATTTCAAAACACCGTCTGCTGAAATATTTACGCTGAGTGTTAAGTAAATTAAGACTGACATTAAATTTTAACTTCTAATTTTCAGCCGACAAGCTTACTTGATCCAGGCTGCTGGCACAAATTCACATGCTTCATGCTAAAGAGTGTATATCCAGATCAGTTGCCTTCTTCAGAAGCCAACTGATCTGGATCTACACTGTTTGCAAAGGCAGGGCATATCTGAGTTCAGCAGGACCAGAGTTAAACCTTATTTCATACCTCAGCAATGCATAACAATTAGTATCTTTGCCACCAAAATGGCGGGCTATCTCCTGGTTCATTGCCGAGGGAGAACTCAAGTGATCTTTGTGAAAATAGAATATTGGTGGCGAGATGACACACTTCTCTGGACGCACTTCAAACGTGTCCTCTTTCAGATTTGGCAAGCGATATGTCACATCCAATCTGCATGCCTGTAAACAGAAAGATAGCTTTAGCAAAAGCAAATAAGGACAATACCTTTGAACCCTAGTCCTGCTGAACCCGGATATACCCTGCCTTTGCAAACGGTGTAGATCCAGATCAGTTGGCTTCTGAAGAAGCCAACTGATCTGGATCTTCACTGTTTGCCACTAAGTTTGTGAATTTATAGCAACATTCTGATTCAAGTGATCTGATTGGCTGAAAATTAGAAGTGGGTGTGGCATCAATTTATTCAGTAGGACAAGGGTTAAAATAAAGTAAAACTTCAAAGACTGGCACACCAAAGGCTTGTTTACCATGGTTAATCCGAACTTGTTTTTAAGTCTGTAGGAAACTCTTCCAATAGCTCATGAAAACAAATATTTAGGGATATTTTAGGAATTTTTTCATATTTTATCATGCAAATGTATGTTGTGTGTACTTGTTAGAATTGCCTCATAGAGGTAAGTCTAATGTGTACACACAACATACAATTATCTTATAGAAGATAGAAAAGATATCCCTAAATTATCCCCATTTGATTTCTGACCTAGTGCTATGACTAACTCAAGTGTCTAGAATTATGCATGTTTAGAACCAGTATTCAGGTCCCAAAGATGCTCAAGCCATTAAAGTTTGTACCATGGATGAGTTTTAAATTTTGACAACTGTTTCAACATAAGAAGAGCTTTGAAATTCTCTGTAGAGACATTTAAAAGTTATGAAAAATTAGCCCCACCAAGAGTGAAATACTCCCAGTAGATATTTAAAAGTTATGAAAAACTAGCCTGCGCAAGAGTGATTTTTTTTTAGGCTGATCAAATTAATTTTAGCTGTTATAGCTTGTATAAAATTATTTCAAATTCTGAAAAATTGAACAGGAGTAGACTTTTCAAAATTTGGGAAAATTAGCACGACCCGTGGTTTTGCCAAAGAAGTTCTTTTTAGCTGTTATTATTTTATATGGGTCACTAAGTGATTTAGTGGCTTTTAGAGTCTACAAGTTGCACAGAGATTATTAACACTAGAACCGCTTTATAAGACGATCCGGCATAAGACTTTTCCGATAAAAAACGGTTTGAAGATGGACCCCAAAAGTGTTGTAGCCGAACAAAAATGTATAGATTGTATAGAAAATGACCATTTATGGTCATTTTTCTATATAATCTAGACATTTTGTTTGGATACAACACAGCTGTTTAGCTAACACCACTTTCATTTTGGATCTCAGCATTCGTGTTATAAAGAGATTGTGGTGTATATAGTCATTATAAGGAAAAAGGAAAACTGGCCACACCATAAAGCAAAAACATTCTTGAGCAAACCAACATGGTTTGAACAATTTTTATTAACAATTTCATCCCTACAGACAAATACCAATACCTACGCAAACAGTACAGATCCAGATGAGCCATCTCTGCAGGATCTACATTATTTGCCATTCAGTTATTGATTTCTGACTGAAACCCCTATTTGCAACAATTAATGTGTCCAAATTCAGAAATGAAAGAGTCCATGCCAGAAATTCAGGGGTGAAAAGATTAATAGAAAATGCAAATTTATTTGACAAGAAGATTTTTAAAAGTTTTCTTTCTGTCTTCCATTATGTCTTAACCTTCTAGAAGGACACTGATGGTATACATATATGGTACACTCCAGGTTGCATGATGAAGGCCTACAAGTAACCATTTTGAATTACTGCAGGGTTCTTTATCCTGCAGAGGGTGTGACTTCCTTGGCACAAGGGGCCTCCAGTAAATGAAACTACCCGAAGGACGGCGCATTGTTTTCATGTCATGCATGCAAATGACACAAAGGAAAGCGTGGTCGGACACCAAAAATCCCCTTGCAAAGCCTGGGAAAATCAGTCTTGCGATCTGACAGCCATGTTTTCCACAATGAACAAAGCTTAACGACATTTATAGTGAGTCTATCATCTGACATAACATTATAAGTATTAGCTTAGCACACAACAATGTGTGCTAGGCTTAGACCAAGCTTATTTGTGAAAGATAAAACTTTGTTATGATAACGTTGGACAGTCCATGAAAAATATCATTGGATCATTCTATGACCTTTCATAAAGTGCTTCCGTAGCAGTGGTACACTCTAAGACTGTCTAGGCCAATTGGGGAAGACAATGACCTTACTGTAGTAAGGTTGAAGATCAAATAAAGATCATTGTAACAAAGTTGGTAGACCTCTGATCCCCAATGCTTTTCATGAAGACTCAGCCTCAAACCTTTCTTGGTCCAGAGAAGAAAATGTTTATGTGTTTTTAATACATATGTGCATGGCTGGTATTCTGGGCCCAGTGGTTCAAAGCATCATTAGCTTAACAAGCTCATTAGTGGTCAAAAATGCTAACTGTTCTAGTAAGTGAAATATCTAATACCCAGGTATTTTTGCTGAAAAAATTTGAGAATGCAAAAGCTACTCACATTTTTTCAGCAAAAATATTAGTGTATATGCCATATTTAATGTTCAAAGTTTTAACGATTCGTTAACTAACGACATCATTAGTGTTGAACAGCTGGGCCCTGGTTGACAGTCCCCAACCATTTGAACAAACTTTTCTTTCACCAACCCAAGAAGGCTCCATTATGAAATTAGAGAAAAGCTGGCCTAGTGGGTTCAGAAGAGAAGTTATCTGAAGCTTTGAACAATTACAGAAGCACTTTATGAAAGGTCACAGACTGGTACAATGCTATTTTCTAAGCTTGGTCTAAGCCTAGCACACACTGTTGTGTGCTAGCTATTGTTGTTTGCATTTGTCTGTTGTCCGTAGACAACAGACAAATGTAGACAACAATAGCTCATCTTGAGTCTTTGGCTCAGGTAACTAAAAAAAAACAAACAGAAGACAAACCGTGTGATGAGACAGCTTGTTACAAGCCATCTTATAAACCTTAGATATACAGTGTTCACTGTTATGAAACTCTTTTTTCTGGACTGCAGCATTGAAAGAATTGAAAAAGAAAAAAAACAATCTTACATTCTTTCCACAATTTTCCTTTTTCAAGAGCTACAGTTTAACTACCTGGGAATCTTGTGAGTTTTTATTATTACCGTGTTTCATAGAAATTCCTGTAGTTAATGCAAACAGTGCAGACCCAGATCAGAGGCTGCATCCTGCAGCATCTGAACTGGGTCTACATGTTTGCCAGTGTCCTTTCTTGGGGACAGTTGGCATTAATGTGTTAATTACCTGATAAAATTTAGCATCATCCAACATAGCTTTAGTATTTGCTTCAGCTAGATCTTGATAAACACTGTCAAAGCGAGCTATCAGGAACCTCTGAACAGCTGGTATGATGTCGTGGAAATACTGTTGTAAAAGCAGACAGGGTTCAATAAGCTCCGGGGTAACATCGATCTTCACACTGTCACTTAACTTCTTGATACCACAAACCTCGATAAATATGTTAATATGTTCTGGACGGATCTGGCTGTCTTGGTCTGTACATAGAGAGAAAACATCTTCTTCACTAAATAATGTACATGTGCTTTAACTCATTTTAGTCAGAAAACCACCAATAGGCTAATTGGAAAACAGTGCAGAGCCTGATCAGATGCCACATTTTGCAGCATCTGATCAATATCTACATACTTTTTTGTTTTTTGATTTGGGTTTTATAGCCCTTTAAAGAATATTTCATTTATATCAAGCCAATTGTTCATCAAAGGTTGGCAAAAACAGGAGAACCTGGGTATAAAACCACCTGACCATCCATAAGCAGAACTTGGCTTTACCACATGTGACCAAAGCAAGGCTTGAACCACACCAGTGAGAAACCTAATGGATTAAGAGTCAACTCTCCTATCCACTAGGATATAGAGGCCCACAGGGTCTACACTGTTTGCATTAATTACAGGAATTCTATAAAACATAATGGTAATAAAAACTAACCAGACACCTGCTATGAGTGGACCTCGGTGGCTCAATTGGATGCCCGTCAGACTGGTGATCAGGTGTTTGTGGGTTCAAACCCGCTGCGTCTTAATTTCTTTCATGGAGATTATCATGAAATACTTTCTATGGTCATTCTCTCCCTTCCGTAGATTCAAAACAGGCAGCTGTCGGTTTCTGGCAAAAGAATGTGCAAAATACTAATTAACCGCTTAGAGGACTAAGCCTGCCCAGTAAGTGTGGTTAGGTAAACTGACAAGCTCGACATGACTTTTTTGGGTTGACTGGGCTGTAAAACAATCAATACAACCAAAAGACACCTGCTATTGGGAATAGACCAGTCCAAAGAGTTGTGGTAAAAGAGTCCCCATGAAATAAATGAGTCAACCCTTGTCCTGCTGAATCCAGATATATCCTGCCTTTGCAAATAGTGCAGATCCAGATCAGTTGGCTTCTGAAGAAGCCAACTGATCTGGATCTGCACTGTTTGCCATTAAGTATGTGAATTTATAGCAACAATCCTGATCAAGTAATCTGATTGACAGAAAATTAGAAGTGGGTGTGGCATCTTAATTTATTCAGCAGGACATGGGTTAAGAAAAGAACACCATGGACTTGGCTCCAGATAGATAAGGTATGTTTTTCACCCAACAGCCAAAAAGTGTTGCTATTTTGTTAGGCAGGCAGACAGGCAAGCTGGTTAGTAGAGAGACTGAATGACCAATTTAAAACATTCAATTACAATACATATTAAAAACCAGTGGCCATATTGGGAAGGAGTATTTGGCCATAATTCTCCATAAAAAAACCTATGTTGTAGGTACCAATTAAAAGTGCCTTGGCAAGGAACTTCTTATGAGTATTTTTTCGTGAAGAACACAGAAAATTATCCCAGAATTATCACAAAATATTACTCATTAACAAGTCCTCCAGTTAAACAAATGTGAAATGTCTTTCTTACGTCTTGATAATATTCGTCTCTGTGCATAACGTCCATTATGTGACTTTGACCTGTCTTCAAGGTCAAGAAAGTGGACACCCTTTTTATTAGTAAACATCTTCTCCCATTCGATTTTATCTGCAATCATTGGCTGATCTTCCAGACTGACCCAGGTGTGCTTTTTGGTTGGAAACACCTGAAATCCACACAGATAGAATTTTAAAACCTTTTTTAACAAAAGCTAATTAGAATTGAACAGAGGACTTGTTAAGGAGGGTATTTGGTGATAATTATGGGATGATTTTTCTTATTTCTCCATAAAAACATATGTTGTGGGTACCCATTAGAAGTGCCTAGCCGAGGCGCTTCTAATGAGTACCCACAACATATGTTTTTATAGAGAGCTGGAGAAAATTATCCCAGAATTATCAGCAAATACTCCTCCTTAATAAGTCCTCTGATTAAAGGTTAAACACTTTTCAGCTGCCTAGTTCCAGATAAGATGCTTTTTTCAAACAAAAAAAAGTTGATATTTTTCTTATTTCTCCATGGAAACATGTTGTGAGTAAACATTAGTCAGGTGCTTCTAAAGAGTACTCAAATATGTTACCATAGTTCTAGATAAGAGTGGGTATTAGGTACAAATTTTTCTAACTTCTCCACAAAAAACATATGTTGTGGGTACTCATTAGAAGCACCTCCATGAGGCACTCATTTGTTGTGGGGACTCATTAGAAGTGCCTCCATGAGGCACTTCTAATGAGTACCCACAACATATGATTTCACGGAGAATTAAAAAAAAATATCAATACTTTTTGGATTGAAAAAAAAACATCTTATCATGAGCTATGTGTTTCTATGGAGAAATAAGAAAAAAAACTATTTATCTGGATTCCCTTCATCTGTAACTATGCTCCACCTACATCACAGCCTCTATCTAACACTGTTGCTGGGATCCAAAGCAAAGGCCGTGTTGTATCCAAACAAAAATGTATAGTAAAATGATTGTTTTTCTATATAATCTATTCATTTTTGTTTGGATACAATACTTTTTGGGTCCATCATTAAACTGTCTTATGTCCCAAAATTGTCTTATAATGAACCGTCTTACCATCTTTTAATGAACCATCTTATAAAGAGGGTCCATTGCAGGGCTCTGCAAAACCGGAAAATAGCCGTCTGGACCGAAAATAAGAATTCTAGACCGGTTTCAAACACCCCAAAATGGTAATAATTTGGTCTAACAGGTTTGTGCCTTGAACCCATTTTTTCCCCAACCAACCAATTTTCAGGAATCAAACGCCGGCGCACCTTTTAAATGCGATATTATGGTAGTTAAAAGGCTCTAAATGGTCATTTGACATGTATATTGGAGAGACAGATGAATAATGGCAACCTACCACAGCACAAATTAATTATGTCATTATCCAAACATTGTCAACAAATTAACAGTTCACTGTTATTTGTGGGGTAAACAAGCGATTAACATGAATCATCAGTAACGGTAGTCTGGTAATTAATCTGTTTGTGTGACACGTGTGAATACACTGAGACTGCAAAACATCAGGTGCAGTCGGCGTGTCCAAAAGATTAGAGGTCGTTTTGACTGAGAGTGATAAAAGAATGCACCACTTGAATGCACCTGTTTTCCTGTTCTTTTTTCTTTTGATCAACACGGTTTGTTGGTCCCAGATTTGATAAATTAATTCCCAAACAGTGTACGTCCTGATCAGATGTCGCATACAACGGCATTAGATCTGTTTTTTTTTTTTGTTGATGGCCATAACACGCGATTCAAGGTAGATTTCATGGTAAAAATAAGTAATGCACCACTTGTGCTAGACAAGATTGGTCAGTGCTTAAAAATTTAAGCAGTCTGGTCAAATCTTGAAACACTGAAAACTGCAAAACAGCCCATAGTGCAGGCCTTTTTTTATTAGACCTAATTAGGTCCATGAAAGTCATTTTGTTCCGTCTCTCCTGTTTCCCACCGACTTCGCACTTACACAAGATGGGAATCAGTTGTTTATAAATAGTTATCTAGGAAAACCCTGCGGAGGCAGAAATAACAACAAAATCGTGCCTTTTTTTTCTTCTTTCTTTCTTTCTTGTTACATACCTGACTGTATTTATTGATGACGCCAGCTTTGATCATGCTCGTTATACCCGGACTTCCGTCATATAACGGAGTTGAGGTGTATTATTTAAAAGGAGGTATAGGACTGCCAATTGTCATTAGTTTTCGTGACAGGTGATATATATTTTTTTTTGGAAATGGGCTCATTGATGACGTCATCGTCATCGACTGGACCGATTTAGATTTCAGAATTTCCAGAGCCCTGGTCCATTGTGTATGCTTTTCATGAAGGACACTGGATGTATGGAGGTTATCAACATTACAGTAGATATCAAGTATCAAGACAAATATTTTTAAAATATTTCCATGAAATACTATGTTGTGGGTATTCATCAGAGAAGCTTCAATATCATGAAATACTATGTTGTGGGTATTAATAAGAGAAGCCTCAATATCTAATAAGTACTGCAACATGGGTTTTCATGGAGAAATAAGAAAAAAGCTCAATACTTTTGGGTTAACCCTTGTCCTGCTGAACCTGGATATATCCTGCCTTTGCAAACAGTATAGATCCAGATCAGCTGGCTTCTGAAGAAGCCAACTGATCTGGATCTGCACTGTTTGTCATTAACTATGTGAATAAATAGCAATAATCTAGTAATCTAGATTACTAGATCTAGTAATTACTGGATCTAGTAATCTGATTGGCTAAAAATTGGCATCTTAATTTATTCAGCAGGACAAGGGTTAAAAAAAATGCATTACCGTAAACATCCTAAAATTCTGAACACCAAAGTTTCTTTCAAAATGCCATAGGCTAACAGTGCAGACAAAGATCATACTACTCCTTTAGGAGCAGGTCTGATCTAGGTCTTCAAAAGTTTGCTATTCCACTCAGTATTTAAAGAACTAACTGCATAAAGATCAAAATTTAGGATAATAAGTATGGAATAAAGTGTTCAAAAGTTTAGGACCTTTACCATTATCTCTGGTATGAATAATGGTACATAGGCATAGACAAGATCAAAGAAATATTCCCTACTCATCTTCTCTGGAGCCTTTAGAACAAGTGACCCTGACATTAACCCTTGTCCTGCTGAATAAATTAAGATGCCACACCTACTTCTAATTTTCAGCCAATCAGATTGTTTGATCTGAATTGTTGCTATAAAGTCACATACTCGATTGCAAATAGTACAGATCCAGATCAGTTGGCTTTTTCAGAAGCCAACTGCTCTGGATCTACACTATTTGCAAAGGCAGGGTATATCCTTGGTGAGGCACTTCTAGTGAGTACCCACAACTTTTGTTTTCATGGAGATAAGAAAAAATACTATATGGATACCCTCTTATCTGGAGCTTTATTACCCTTAACCCTTGTCCTGCTGAATAAATCAAGATGCCACCCCCACTTCCAATTTTCAGCCAATCAAATTACTTGATCCCAATTTTTGCTATAAATTCACATACTTAATCGCAAACAGTGCAGATCCAGATCAGTTGGCTTCTTCAGAAGCCAACTGATCTGGATCTACACTGTTTGCAAAGGCAGGGTATATCTGGGTTCAGCAGCACAAAGGTTCATATTTGGATACCTTCACTCCTAACCATACTTGTAAAGTTTGAACGTAACTTGATTAGAGATGTATCTAAATAAGTTTTGGTTGAAAGACAAACAATGTAGATCCTGATCAAACAACACATTCTGCAGCATCTTATCTGGATCAACCCTGTTTGCTCAGATCTGTCTGTTCAAATATTTACTGTCCTTTCGACATCACTCGGACAGACGTTTTTTTGCTTGGAGTCTTATTTTAAATGAAACTATTTTGTTCTGATTGAACATATCTGATCAGAAACCATTTGTCTTTTCTGTTTCTGTGTTTTGTTCTCAAATATTTACCCTAAAATTAAATTTACAGCCGCAAATTGGTCTGACCTATGCAATACCTATAGTAAAGTGATTTTTGGGAAATTTTGTCTGAGAAAATAATTTTTTTATTTTTCTTTGTTCAATTTGAATTATTGATGTTTAATAACAATATTGTGAAAATCTTAGAAAACTTAAAAACTAAGAAAATATTCGTAATTTTTTTTTAAACCCAGTGACTAGAATAAAACTGTCCTTGTGCATAGGTAGTTATCACAAATGGTTTTGCACTAAATCATACCTAAAGTTTGTAAATTTATTGCTTTTTTTGTAAAGCATCAAGCAAAAAATGACTTTCTGAAATATGTCAAAAGCACAGTAAGATAATTATGGTAAAGCATAGCTCCAGATAAGAGAGAGTATCATCACATCAATTTTCTTTTTTCAACAGGAAAACATATGTTGTGGGTACTCATTAGAAGTGCCTCACTGAGTACCCATAACATATGTTTTTGTGCAAAAATAAGTAAAATATTGGTACTTAACAGTAAAAGATTGGTACTTAACGAATGAAAAAAGTGCCTTAACTGGAGCTACGGTATAATCAATTTCACCTAACCCGGTTACCTTTGGTTTTTCTACTTTCCTTTTCACCATCTGTTTCAATGAATCCAAAGCCATCTGTGCTGTCTGTTCATCTGGCATGCCAATGGGCGGAGTTACCATGGCATGACCAATCACAGAGAAGATACACAAAACATCTGCAAATGTTGCATTGTCTTTTGGTGTTGTAGTTGTACACAGAATTTTCAACAACTCCAAATATTCCTCAACTTTTGGAGCAATATCTAATCTACCTTCCTGTTTGAAGAGTTCCACGATATCAGGTTTGTCTCTGTAGAACAGAAGAATTGTCCGCCTCCGACAAATATCTGAGTGAAATTCTTCTAACAACAGTCTGTGCTTATCAAACAGTCCAGTTGGATCCTCCAACCAAATTTCATTGCGATTTAACATTTTCCCAGAAACTTTGATACTTTCATCTTGTGAGAGTTTTCCAGCAACTCTATCTGGCACGAAATAAACTGGCTTATCTCGTAACAAATCCTGAAACTCTTGTCGTTTCAACTCATTGCTAAGGTACATGTATAAGTTCTTCATATGTCTCAAAGATGTGCAGAATTTTGCCGGTTCTTCTTTCTTATCAGGTGTTTTATCCACCTGGTCACGTGCACTCCATTGCAAGAGATAAGCTTTCATGGTTTCTATGGTAATAGAATTTTTTAGACCAAGGAACTGGTAGAATGAGTTCATTGACAGCTTCACATCTAGATACAAAACTTTATTTGACAAATATTTTTCAACTGCTTCTGATCTGATATATAAAGCAGATGGTTGCATCATGATAATTTCCTCCTCTAATCGAACACTACCATTTATCTCTGGAACAGACCTGCTTTGAACTGCAGGAAGCCAAGCTGTTGTATGAAGTAGGAGACTGAAAGATGTTTCTGTTTCACGAAGAGCTCTGCCATCTTTATCCAAAACTTGAGTTGTACAATAGCGAGTGAAGCGCCCCTCCCACATCTGGTCAAGTTGAGTACACAGGCTTCTCATTTGAACCGTATACTTATCACTTCCCATGTTTTTGTTATGTATGATCAGGGCCTCAAGCTCAGGGCTGTAGAAATCCTTCACAATGTACTCTTCTGATGACGGCCAAATATGCTCAAAGGATTGCCATTGTGACTGTCCCTAAAAAAAGGAAACGTAAACATCATACCCATCATATAGGTTCTCAATTATAAATATATAGGTGAAAAGAACTGACCTGGGCCCAGTTGTTCAAAGCATTGTTAGCTTAACGAGCTTGTTAAGGGTCATTTCATTAACTATTTTAGTGGGTTCAATATACAATATTCTGATATTTTTTGCTGAAAAAATGTGAGTAGCTTTTGCACTGCAAAAGCTACTCACATTTTTTCAGCAAAACATTTCAGCATATTTGCGTATCACTTGATTTAAATTTTAACGAATCGTTAACTAACGACGTCGTTAGCTTTGAACATCTGGGCCCTGGTGTTCTACATACCTTTCAACATTAATTTTAAGTCATACTGATATGAGGGAACGGTGATTATGAAAGGCTTTATGCAATGAAGAGGCATACAGTCATGAGATGAATTTTGCCTCTAACGGGATTCAAACCCATAATCTTGCGATCTAAAGATGGGAGTGCTAACCATTTTGCCATGCAGCTACTTCAGTTAAAAGTGAATACCATATTAACCCTAAGTACGGTAAACATCCTAAAACTTTGAACACTTTATTCCCTACTTTTTGGCCTAAATTTTGCTTTTTATGCATTTTTTTTCTCAAACTATTTAGTGGAATGGCAAACAGTGTAGACCCTGATCAGACTGCTCCTTCAGGAGCAGTCTGATCTGGGTCTGCACTGTTTGCATATGCCATTTTCTCAGACACTTTGGTGTATGAAATTTTAAGACCTTTACCGTACTTCGACAAATTGGGCTGAGCAAACACTGTAGATTCAGATCAGACTCAACAGAATGGGGCACCTGATCTGGCCATACACTGTTTGACACTCATCAAGCAGTTCTTACGTACACCAACAGGCAGAAAAAAGGACATTCAAATTTTAGGACTCGTAAAGTAAGGATTTAAGGGGAACTGATACCCTTTCATGGGAGGCAAATCTGTCAAAACTGCTTTTGCCTCCTTTCTTAAAGAGGTTACTGATTGTGTTGGGGTTTAACAACACGTCAACCCTTGTGGGTCACTGAAAGAATTCTTTCCTTTTGAAGCTGACCCCTTTCAGGAGGGGCTTGATGTATAGGAAAGCAAACAGGAAGTCACAAAAGTTGTCTCCTTTGTATAAAATGGTGGAAAATCTACCAGGTGTATCCAGTTATTTTAAGGTGTTCCATAACAGTTAGGTTAACCCATTTATATCTCGTGCACTCTTCTATGACAACTCTTTGGATTGGTGTATTTCCAACAGCAGGGTGTCTGGTTAGTTTTTATTATTACTATGTTTTTTAGAAATTCCTGCATTTAATGCAAACAGTATAGACCCTGATCAGACGCAACATTCTAAAACACCATATTTATAAAATTAAATCAAGTCCATTTCACTACCATTTGTTGTGTTTTAAAACTTGGATGCAAAATGTAGACTCTGATCAGACACTGTATTATTTCTCAGGCATGTCTGTCCAAATATTAGGGGTAAATACAGTACCTGGCCCAGAGGTTATGAAAGTTTTTTCATGCTTAACTCAGCTGAGCATGAAATTTTCTCTGCTAATAAATATGAAAATGCCAACAATAGTTGGCATTTTCATATTTATTACCAGAGCAATTTTCATGCTCAGCTATGTTTAGCAAGACAGAATTTGAAATTGTTAGTAATTTGAAATTTATTAGCAGGACCAATTTCATCCTCAGCTGAGTTGAGCATGAAAAAAAGTTTTATAAACTTGAGGCCTGATTCCTAGCATCATATTTATCCTAAATATTGGGACACCATATTTTGCTGACGTACTTCTACCAACACTTAAGCAAGTCAATTTCACCACCTGCTGATGTGTCTAAAAATAGGTAGATAAAAGGCAAATGGTGTAGAACTATATTAGATGCCCCATTCTGCAGCATATGATCTAGGTCTAAACAGTTGGCTATGGCCTATCTGTCTCAATATTTGGTGTTAACAGAGTACATGAAAACTGGACAAAATGCCCAGTGGGGGCACATATACCCTCGACCAGTACTACTGCCTCTTTTTAAAAAGCGCAAAGTATGTAGTTTGACTCTGGAGACGGCAGGTATATGCTATATTAATACAACATTGAAAGAATTTAGTCACACATTATGAGATGCCCATGAATTGACCTCAAAGGTAAGGCACTGGTGTAGGGATCATGCTAAATAAAACTTCTGACCTATACCTATCATCATAACAAATACCACGGAAATCAGTCAGAGTCTTTATAGTTTAAGCAAAAACTTTGACATTTGTATGAAAACTCTAAGTCTGTGACCTTGACCTCAAAGCCATGTCCCAGCTTGGAGATGGTGCAGAGAAAAACTTAAGATCTAGTCTGGTTTCATGTATTTACGCGTTACTAACAGTAAAACGTTTCATTATAACTGCTTACAGAGACAAATACTGAAAATAATCCTGAAGTCATCTAAATTATTATCTGAGCATTTATTTTATGTACAAATAATGCAGTTCTGTGGATTTGTTTTGTGAAAGCATTTGTAGCCAACCATATCGCCCCCATTTTGAACCAAAAGTCACGTGACATAGCGTTAACTAAGATTTCGGCAGGTTTATCAAGTGACTGTCAAGTGATCTTTGCAAACTTTGGCCATTTCCAAAACTAAGTATCGATGCCTTAGAGTTGACATTTTCATAAAAAAATAAGTTAGTCTTAGCTGTAAAAGTAGATTTAACAGATATAGGTGTAAATGTCATTAAGGCCTGTTATCACTTTGGTCAAGATATTTCTTTTCTAAGCGTAAAACAAGTGTATTTCTGAAAACAAACCTTGCCCAGTAGAGCGTGACTTTGTATCTAAAACATCCAGCAGGTAGGTCGCGCTGCCATTTATTTTCAAGGAGAAATCAGTTTAACGTGATATTAAATTTAATGTGAAAATACATGAAGGGAGTATATGTACACCATCATGCCCAATATTAAAGAAACTCATTTAAGGGTCTTGAAAATATAACTATATAAAGTAAAGTGCAAAAATATTGATTTTTATGTAAATATTGTAAGTCCATGCCCTTGATCTCAAGATCTCAAGGTCAGGCCCAGGGGTGGGGAGGCACTGGGTAAAACTTTAGACCTATATCTACTATCATGCTAAATATAAATGAAATCCATCTAAGGGTCTTTATAAGGTCCTCTAAACTTTGATGCAAAAACTTTGACCCTAGTACCCACAAAAATGATGGAAAAAAAAAACAATGACTGAATGAACGAACAAATGTATGTATGAACGAACAAACGGAAAAGTGAAAACTATATACCCCTAGACATACTTCCTATGTTGGGGTAGAATAATGATAAACTCACAATAGTCGTTTTGTTCAAGTGTGCATCTCTGGTTTTCATAGATATGAATTCCTCCACACCAAGTTTTGTGAAGAAGTCATTCCAGCTTCGTACAATCAATGAATTTTGGACATCTGACAAATAACAGAAATCTAGCAGGACCCACTCATAACCTAAGAGCAAAATAAAAAGAATAAAACATTCGAGAAGATGCCTTTTTCAAATTAGGTCAAACTTGTCTTAAAGGCCACCTGTATTAAGCACTCATTTTATATTTAAAAGCCAGTTTTAGGCCCCTTAAAAGGTAATTGCGTGTAAACTTACCTGTATTAACCCATTTATGTCTGGAAACCCCCAAATAGAGCAAAACTGGCAAACAGTGCAGACCTAGATCAGACAAAACAGAATGTGGCTGTTTACATTGATAACAAAAAATTATTTTGTGACATCTGATCAGGGTACAGTGTTTGCATTAATCACAATAATTTCTATTAGACAAAGTAATAATAAATATTAACTAGACACCTGTTATTAGAAATAGACGAGTACAAAAATTTGTGGTAGAAGAGTCTGTTTGATATGAATGGGTTAACCCTTAAACTGCCAATCACAACAATTGTCGTCTGCTTTGTCATCTGCTTGTGATTTTAAAAGTCATTTTTGCAAACAGTGTAGACCCCTCAGACTGCTCCTCTAGGAGCAGTCTGATCTGGGTCCACACTGTTTGCCTGTATGCAAAAAAAGGTTTGAAAAGTTTGCAAGAATATTCAGTAGACGACATTAACAGATGACATTTTCAGATGCAGGTTTTCTTGTGTTTTAAGGGTTAAGCAACCACTTTTTGGCTTTTGCTCAGGTGCTTGCATAATACAGATTTCACTGTATAGCAACTGCTGCAAAAAGAGCTCAGAAAAAATCAGTGCAAGGGAAGTCTGGATGCTAGCTGAGAAAACATAGATCTAGATAAGAGAAGTACACAAATAAATACTTTTTTAACATATGCTTTTGGGGGAAAAATAAGGTATATTTTGCCTACATTTCTTTTTACCACTGCGTTTCACAACCTACTTGGTCCTATGGAAAACAATAGGCTCTGACTACTGTGCTTTCGACTTTTCAGAAAGTTGTTTTTTACTTGGCGCTTTATACAGAAGAAGTAAATTTGCAAACTTTTGCCATGATTTAATGCAAAACCATTTGTCGTAACTACCTATGCACAAAAAGTTTTATTCTAGTCATTGGTTTTCAAAAAATCAAATATTTTTTTACTTTTTCCCATAGTAAAAATGAAAGCAAATTATGCAGAAATCTGTAGGGTAGGTAACTTGGAGGCAGATTTTCAAAAAGTTCTGCTTGTTCATTTTTTCTGAAATTTTCAAAATGTTGTTGTGAAACATCAATAAGTAAATTCCAACAAAGAAAAATAAAAAATATTTTCTGAGACAAAAAATAAAAAAAAACAAAAAACTTTACTATAGAAATTGCATAGGTAAGACCAATTTTTGGCCGTAAATTTGATTTTACTGTGAAAATTTGAGAACAAAACACAGAAACAGAAAAGACAAATGGGTTTCTCTGATAAGATATGTTCAATCAGAAACAAATATTTTCATTCAATATAAAACGCCAAGCAAAAAACGTCTTTCCAAGACATGGCAAAAGGACAGTAGATGCACCTTTAGGAACAGCCTGATATGGGTCCACACTGTCTGCCTATGCCACTTTGTCAGAAAAGCTAGAGTACAACAGATCAGGACCATTACCGTAACATTGCTTACAACATTTTAATATTTACCACTCTCTGGTCTAGTTCAGCAGACGACAAACTGATGATATTTTCCTACTTTTTTCAGAAAACAAGATTTGACATTTCATGTCTCCAGTGGAGGTTATTTGCATGAAATGTCAACCTGTTTTCTGGGAAACATTAAAAACTTTATGAAAATATTTCAATATGTCATCTGCTGATAATTTTACCCATAGTTCTAAGTATTAAGTATAAAGTATGCATCTACCTGGAAACATTGCTGGCAGATCTATTTTGTTGCCATAGCGACAAGTAAAATGTACTGGTTCTCTGCTGGGATTCTTCATTCCATTGTTTGTCACTACCTGGGCAACATCCTTCAGTTCATCCATGTTGCACAATGATGGTTTCTTGTCTGTCTGCTCTTTGATGTAGATGAGATAAGCTATCAGAACTTGTCTTGATTTTGTCTGGAACAAAAGACATACGAGCCACTGCATCACAAAACCAACAAAATGACATGAGCACCCAGCGAAGACTCAGATTAGCCTGGACATCCACCCAGACTGATCAGAGTCTTTCCTGTTTGCTCAGTGGGTAGCTAAGGACTCAAGCTTTCTTCATGCTGACCGCTAAGACTGATCAGACTGGGTGGATGTCCAGGCTGATCTGAGTCCTCGCTGGGTGCGCATATCAATTTGCCGTGCGCTGGCTCATATTTCAGTATGGGGACTTGATACACTTGAGTAAATTTTCTACTATTTTATCAGGGAGACAAAGGGGAGCAAATCTTTCCATTCAGTTTAGGCCCTTTTCAGAAGGGATGCAAAAACAACTGAAAGTTGCCTCCCCTAAAAGTGTATCCGTTCTCCTTAAATTATTTCCTATCTAGAGTTGATGGGGTGTTATCATATAACCTAAAAATAGACTGTCTTTCATTGGATGAGAGCTGTTTTCAGTCCAGTGTATATATCTGATGTTCACTGCTTGCACATGCCTTCCAGTGAATATCAACTCTTAGTGACATCGCCAGCAGTGACTCCGATGTCTACACGAGTTTTTTATATCAATGGGGTTTGGGGTTTACCGTTATTGCCACAGTTATCAACAGAAAAGACAAACTATATAATAACAATTTTTGACTATTGAAGTATTGGATATGACTTTGTTATCCAAAACTGAATACTAATATTGACCTCGGCTATCGCCTCCATCAATATTGGTATTCTCTGGTGGTAATCACTCATATCCATTAGTTAAATAGTCAATAATTGTATATTATCACAAATCCCCGTATTTCAGTATAGACTCCTGTGTACAACTTTTATCAATAACTTGTTTGGTTCTTTCATGGTGGGTAAACACTTAATACTATTCCCAATTAAAAAAAATTAAAAAGTAAAGATTCTGTAAACAGTATTCTCTTGTAATTAAAGTCTAGTTATGTGCTATTCAAACTTTGCAATGGAAAAACTGGTGGGGGTTATCACAAATCTCCTATATCATTTTTAGGACATCTGAGATACCCCAATAACCCTAAATATGGGGCACCTTATCTACTGGTAGGGTTATCACAAATCTCCTATATCATTTTAGGACATCTGAGATACCTAATAACCCTAAATATGGGACACCTTATCTACTTACCACATTTGTCCTAAAATTTGAAATAGTCCATTCTACTACTCTTGATGTGTCTAAAACATTGTTGTATGTATGGCAAACAATGTAGACCCTGATCAGATGCCATGCTCTGCGGCATCTGATCTGGGTCTACACTGTTTGCAAAGGCCTATTTGTTCCAATACTTAGGGTTATTACGGTAACCCCACAACATCATCTACAAAGCTTAAAGTTTGTACCGATAAGCATTCATAGCGTTTAGATTGAATGCATGAAGCATTGTTATAGTTTGGCCATCGATTTACAGGATCTCAAATTTTCAATTTTTAGAATGGAAAGGAATTGCACATCTACCCACCATGTCTATATTCCATTTTGATCTCAAATACTTCGAGGGTTGATTGCAAGACTGTAGCAAGTCTTTGTTTGTGTTGAGGTTTTACGGCCCAGTCAACCCAATGAGGTCATGTCCAGCGCGGTCAGTTTACCTAACCACACGTTTACTGGGCAGGCTTAGTTCTCTAAGCGGTTAACCAGTATTGTGCACACTCTTTCGCCAGAAACTGACAACTGCCCTTCTTGAATCAGCGGAAGGGAGAAAATGACCGTAGAAAATATTTCATGATCAATCTCCACGAAAGAATGTTGCCAACCTCGGCGGGGGTTGAACCAGTGACCTCCTGGTCTCCAGTCGGGTGGCGCATCCAACTGAGCCACTGAGGCAGGCTCTGTAGCAAGTCAGATGGTTGTTTTTCCCAATACTTAATCTCCTCACCATGAAGGCGTTATGAAGATTACAACATTTCTTTCTGTAAACAATGAAAATTTAGGTGCCATTGCTCGTATGAGCGATGGCACCTAAATTTGCATTGTTTACAAAGGGGTCCAAGTTGCCCCTAAACAAGGGTTTCAAAAATATGTTTGAGTTACCATAGTCTTGCGCTCAACCCTCGATAGGATCCCTGACTTCCCCCTCCTCCAAAATGATCTGTTAATTAGATACTGCAAAACACTAAGTGATACACATGATGATGAAGACACACATCACAATGGTAGGAGTTTTGTGTAGGAGTTTTATGGCCCAGTTCACACTGTTAAGCTCATATTTAGCCCATTAATTAATCTACTCAGTGCATCATCAGGTGGAGAATGAAATGATTTCTTCATCAATCTCCAATAAAGTTATGTGGCAGGCTGGAATTCAAACTTGCAACCCTTGAAACAGCAGTCGGACATGCTACCAACTGCGCTACGGGAGCCTTGCACAATTGCAGGAAGATATTACCATATTAACCCTTTGTAAAGGAACACCTTAACCCATTTATGTCACAAGGACTCTTCTATCACAACTCTTTGGACTGGTCTATGTCTAACAGCTGTGTGTCTTGTTGGCTTTTATTATTTGTATGTTTTATTGAAATCTGTGTATTTAATGCAAACAGTGTAGATCCTGATCAGAACCCTGCATTCTGAACTGTTTCTGCACTGTTTGCCAATTAATCTTTTTGGGGTCCAGACTAAAATGGGTTAACTCCTCACCATATTTGTCATAAAATTAGAACTAATCCCATTCTAAAATTAGAACTAATGCCATTTGACAAGCCGTAGAGCGAGGTGCTGAATTTTGCCTGCAGGGGGATTTGAACCCTTGACTTCATAATACAAAGTCAAGAGTGCTAACTGTTGGGCCACACTAACTATGAAATCACCTGAACACATCATCAACAAAATGAAACCTCTCTAACCAAGAAATTTTGATAGGAGAACACAAATTAAAAATTTTGTCCCATAATGCACCTTAACCCTTAAAGTGCAAATCACAACTCCAGCAGATGACATTTTTAAACATATACATTTATTTTATACTTTTTTCTTTGAAAATAAGTCTTGACATTTCATGTGAATCATCTGCCAAGCAGATGATTCACATGAAATTTCAAGGCTTATTTTCTAAGAAAAATAATTGTTTTAGAATATCATCTGCTACATATTTTGCTTTGCGCTTTAAGGGTTAATCTTTACCTCTCTCTGGGCTCATTCATCAGAATACAAACTGATGATATTTTTCTTGTTTTTTCCTAGAAAACATGATTTGACAATGGAGACAATTTGCAATAAATGTCAAAACCGGTTTTCTGAGAAAAATAAGAAAAACATTTCGATATGTCATCTGCTGAAATTTTGAAATATTTTTCCTATATTTACAATGGAAACATGAAATATCAAAACTTATTTTCTAGGAAAAATGAGAAAAACATTCCAGTCTTCTGTTGAAAATTTTACCCGCAGTGCTAAGTGTTAAAGTTGTTGAAAAGAAATAAGCATGAAATTAACATTTAATGTGCTATAAGCAGATTTAGCAGAACACAAATTGATGAGATTTTTTTTTCCCCAGAAAATTGGATTAACAAGTACCCATAATCTATGTTTTGAGCAGAAATAAGAAAAATATTAGCATTTTTTATATGAAATTTTTTAATTTTTGGAGTTTAATTTTTTCTATATATTTGAATGGTTATGTTCTCGTAATGCTAAGTATTAACTCATACCTGCCACTGGTCAGATTTTAAAACAGGCAGTATATGATGGTTGATGATATCCATGGGAGATAGCTGCTTAATTCCCAATCTCCCTAAGAGTTTCTGGACCTGAGAGTTGACCTCATTATCAGAGGTCTGTAGTAAGCCTGGGTGAAGACTGTTAACATCTTGTTGTAAGTAGTAGATGGGCTCTGTAAATACATAGAACAGATATGAAAATACAATTATATAACTGATCCCAAACATGAAAAAATATGCCACAAGACACGTATGCTCAAGAAAGATTCTGATTAACCTGCACAAGCTGCATGTCACCCTGTTTAACCCTCACCCTGCTGTGAAAGTCAACACTAATAAGTGCATCTGGCGCTGCATTTATTTTTTTTTTGAGATTTTTTTGGCATACTCCACAGCAGATAAAAACTAGACATGTGTCCAAAGTACACAAATGCCCCCGCATTTTGCTTTTTTGTCCCTTATGCCCGCCCTTATGGCAACAACATCTGGATACATAAATTTCAAGAACTATTTTCCAAATGCTCAGTCTGATCTGTTATACCTTTTGACCCCTAGCCCTACCCTAGGGCATGACCCAGGGGCAACTCTAGCCCAGGGTTAAAGGTTTAGGTATGGGTAAATAGCATACCAAAACTTAGTTACTAGCATAAAAAGTACTGAAGTTATGACCTTCAAGAGAAACATGGACATTAATGTCAATGTAAATTTGAATGTAAACTATAACATTTGTTAAAATCTGGTTATGAATGTGAAATACGCATCTAAAGAGGTAACGTCATGGCAAAACGCTATATACCCCATTGCCACTTCTGCAGGTGGGGATATAAAAATCAGTAAAAATACACTTTTAATCATAGGCATATACTAAACCTGTATAAAATTCTTTGTTAGTGTTTCCTGTTTCTGGAGATCATAAATTTAGATTTTCTTTTTTCTTTTTTGCGGGGAGGGGGGGGGGGGGGGTGGGGGGGGGGGGGGGGGGGGGGAAATTAACTCCTGAAAACAAAAATTGCACCTTGATGACTCCTGGTCTTGTTTGTTAGATTACTTATTATGTCTCCTGAAAAGATATTATACTTCACCACTGGTCATTACGAAAACATGCCTATTCAAAACTATTGATAATTTCCCCACCAAAAAAGGAAAATTTTCAGATAAAAAATTATGATTTTTTCACATTTCTGCTCAAAACATAGATTGTGGGTACTCGTTAGAACTGCCTCGATGAGGCAGTTCTAATGAGTACCCACAATTTATGTTTTGAGCAGAAATAAGAAACATAATGTATACCCCTGTAAACCCCAGTTTTACTATAAAACAGTGGGGTTTAAGGGGGTCAAAATTATATAGGCGTGTTTTCATGGTGTAATTATATTTCTACTATAGTGTACGCTAATTTTCAAGTTATTCAGCTTATCTGTGCCTATTCAAGTAATTTTGTACCCGCATCTCTACCTTTTCATTCCCTATCCACCAAAATTCTGGTTTATTGCTCCAGTATTGGCTTCATTCTAAACTGACTTGTAACAGTTATTATTACATACAAACAAATTTATTATGTCAAAAAAAAAAAATAAACCTGTTTCACCAATATTATCATTAAACTGCAACTTTAATGGTTAATGACATTTTGAATTGGAAGCAAATCCATCTTCAGCTTTTCCATTGAAACTACAAATGATATTATTTTTGCTGTATCAAGCCATAAAAATAACTATAAGATCAAGAAATCACCCTATAAACATCTAATTTGGCAACCTACATCTCTGTCATAGCACATGTAGGTTAACAGGGTATGACCATAAGCACTCCAAGGCAGTTTACTACTTTGCATTTAGCATATAACAATGTTGGCCACAGCAGGATAAGGGTTAAGAATCATAAATATCATACATACATTAATACATAATAACAAAATTAAAAAATCAAAATCATAAAAAAATAAAATGTACCATAATAGATAAAATACTGATAACATAAAGTGAAAAATAATAGGTACCATGATATTGGGACAGACAGAACTATGCAAACAGTGTAGACCCTGATCAGATGCCACAGAATGTGGCATCTGATCAGGGTCTACACTGTTTGCCATACATACAGCAATATTTTAGATACACCAAGAGGTAGTAGGAAGGACTATTTCATATTTTAGGACAAGTATGTAAGAAGATAAGGTTTCCCAATACTTAGGGTAAGTACCCTAATAATGTATAACCGAATAAACAAAAATATCTTGTTGCTTACCTTTCTTTTTATGACTCTCCATGTTCTTCATAATGGGAAAGAAAACAGTCTTCTCATTAACAGACACAAGTTCCCCATCTGATAATGGTAACATCCTGAATGCTTTCAGTGCGTCAAGAACAGTCTCGTCATTCTGGAACTCATCTAGACTTCGATATATACATGCCAACCATCTTGAGATAGCTACCACGTTATCATTATCTAATAAACAACAAAACACTTAGGTTCAGATAAGAACAAGTATCTGAAAAATATTTTTCTTATTTTCCCATGAAAATATATGCTGTGGGTACAAGGTACAAGGCGCTTGTAATGAGTACCACAACATGTTTTCATGGGAAAAATAAGAAAAAAATCTACAATTATCTGTTGAAAAAAAGCGTCTTTGGAGCTATGAAAACATATTAGGTCCAATCAGATAAGGTTATAATTCAGGTGTAATTAAGGATATTTTATTTTTAGAGCTCCAGGTAAAATGAAAGTTCAAATAAATATTTTTTCTTCCTTTTCAACAAAACCATACCGTATTTGACCTAATTTTGCACCGTGCGTTTTGGTTTTTTAAAATTACTGGGAAAACTTATAGTAAAATATGTATCCACCTACTGAAAGTAAAACAAGAGCAGAAAATGGCATGTTTAATGGTGCTTATGTGATGTTTTGTGTTTGTTTTTTTTTTTATTTTCTTTCTAAAAATATATTGTGGGTACTCATTTGAATTGCATCAACAAGTTGATGCAATTCTTATGGGTACCCACAACATATGCTTTTATAAACAAGTAGACAAAACATACACAGGCTGTAATCTGAAGACCAGAATTATTTGACAGCTTATAGGGGTGTGCGGTAATTAAGTCAAATACGGTTTGTTGTGGGTACTCATCAGAAGCACTAAATGAACAAGAAAACATTAACCCATTTTAGACTTGATACATACTACCACCAGTTCTATTATACCGACACTGGTACAACCAGTACTAGGTTTTCTTCTAATGCTTGGAACCAAATGAAAGACTGGGTTGGGTTGGAGTTTAACACTATTAAGGTCATGTTGAGCCAGTCAGTTTACCTACTCACAATTTTCCTGTGCAAGCTTGGTCCTCTAAATAGTTAACAGTACTTGTGTACATTCTTTTGTCAGAAACAGACAAATGCCCTTCATGAATCAACAGAAGGAAATTAACGTAGAAAATATTTCTTGATCAATCTCCACAAAAGAATTGTGCCGAACACATGGGGATCAAACCTGTGACCTCCTGATGACCAGTCAGGGCCCAGTTGTTCAAAGCATCGTTAGCTTAACGAGCTCGTTAAGGGTCATTTCGTTAACTGTTTTAGCGGATTCAATATACAATATTCTGATATTTTTTGCTGAAAAAATGTGAGTAGCTTTTGCACTGCAAAAGCTACTCACATTTTTTCAGCAAAAAATTTCGGCATATTCGCGTATCGCTCGATGTAAATTTTAACGAATCGTTAACTAACGATGTCGTTAGCTTTGAACAACTGGGCCCAGGTGTGCATCTGACTGAGCCATCGCAGCCGGCACCCAAGTGAAAGAACAGCTCCCTTAACTCTTTCAGCCCTGCAGACCAAAACAAATACTTAATCAGACATTGTAGATCCAGATAAGATGGTCCATAATGATCTACAATGTTTGACATTCTATTCTAAATTTTGACTGACATCCCTATCTGCAACAATGGACAAGTCCAAATTCAGATGGAAGAGTCCATTGCAGAAACTCAAGGAAGACAGTGTAAGAAAAGTCAGCATTATAAGAATAAATACTCAAAAATCAATGCTTACCACAATGAGTTCCCATACTGCTGATAATCATAGCCTTTCCAAGCTGGAACAAGTGTTCAGATGTCAAAGTCTCAATACCCAGGCAAGCTGTCAAGGTTGGGTTTAACATGGCAGCCACTTCACTATGGAGATAAAATAAATTCAGGTGTTTCTGTAGGACTTCTGATGTAATCACTTCTCTGACAAGTGGATCTCTCACTCTGACTGTCTGTGACGGCATCTTCCATAGCACCATTCCTGTAAAAAGTAAATAGTCATTTTTCTATGTAATCTATACATTTTTATTGCATCCTAACAAAAATGTATAGATTAAATAGAAAAATGACAATTAATGATCATTTTTCTATTTAACCTATACATTTACATCACGAAAACATGCCTATATAATTTTGACCCCCTTAAACCCCACTTTTATGTAGTAAAACTGGGGTTTACAGGGGTATAAATTATTTTTCTTATTTCTGCTCAAAAAACATAGATTGTGGGTACTCGTTAGAACTGCCTCGCTGAGGCGGTTCTAACGAGTACCCACAATCTATATTTTGAGCAGAAATATGAAAAATATCAGAGTTTTTGATCTGAAAATTTTCAGTTTTTGGAGGTGAAATTTTCTATACATTTGAATAGGCGTGTTTTCGTAATGGTTTTGATAAAACACTTTTGGGGTCCACCTTTAAACTGTCTTATATCCAAAACCATCTTAGAAGAATAGACCAGTGTACTTTCCTAATGCAATTTTGTTATTTTTGTTTTCAATGAGAAAGTATTGATAGTTTCTTATTTCTCCTGGGTACTATTAGAGTTTGTCTCTATGAAGTATTCTTGCAAATCTGTTGAAAATCTGAGGGATTCAAGAGGTATCTTGCACAAAGAAACAGTATACAAATCTGACATTATTTGTCTGACATTATTTGTCCTGTACCGACCTTGATAATGAGGTCAAGGTCACCGAAAATCTCATCAGCTCTGAAGCTTGTCCCAGTGACCTATCTCTGCAAGTTTGATGAATATCTGCCAATCAGTTCAAGAGGTTGTCGTGCACATAAGAAATTGTAATGCCGAAGGTGACTCCAACACTAACAGGATCGGGACAGAAAATAAATAGAGTTTATTCATTCTCCTATTTTATTTACCGAGGGAGGTAAAAAAAATCCAATAAAGAAACGAGTGCGAAGCACGAGTTTCTTTATCAGATTTTTTTTACCTCCCGAGGTTTATAAATCCCATATTTAAAATAGGAGAAATGAATAAACTGTATATTACATGCATTTCGCTGCAACAGAGTATACCATTTAAGAGGCTTTTGTGGCAAGTCTAGTCTGCCAGTTTGTTTCTGCTGTCATTTCTATTTTGGGTCGGCGTAGTAATAAATAATATATTTAGGATAGCTTTTGTTTTTATTGTTACGACTGAGCACTCCTACCTTCGATTATCTGCCTTGGCAGATTATGCATAGCTTCTAAGTATATATTCAATCTCTGACAACTGCGTCAGGGAGTCGACTCTTTGGCTCAGTGGTTAGAGCATTGGATTTTTAACCGGAAGGACCCGGGTTCGATTCCCACGAAAGACGGAATATTTTTTCAGCTATGCTTCATTCCTTTGTTACGACTTTCATGTCGTAAGATTATCCTAAATGATATTGACAGCAGGGTCAAAATCTAGGCTGTTCATATGTTACAAAAAAAAAAGTAGTTCCGGTTAAAGAGATTTATTTCCCCGGCTAAGAGGAAATATGTCTTCTTAGAAAACAAGGAAAATACCAGTTTTATGTCTGGTAAAAATCATGGTATTTCTTGGTTATGCATGTAATATAATGTTCCCCTCCACCTTTGGTGGGGGGCCTAAATAGTACCTGCTAAGTATAATTTACACCCATGCTGAAGGCACCCACAATTTCCAGGTTTTAACTATATAAAGAATTGGAAATACAAGGTACAATTAATGTCCTAAAATTTTGTACCCTTAAGTTTCTGACGAAATAATCTATGCAAACTGTGCAGACCCAGATCAGACTGCTCCTGAAGGAGTCTGATCAGGGTCTATACTGTCTGCCATTCTACTAAGTATTTTAAGAAGCAGGTGCATAAATAACAAAATTATGGCCAAAAGAATACGGTATAAAATTTCAGGACATTTACCGAACTTTAAACACAAGAGTAGTTCCCATAATGAGTAGATTAGGATATTCAAGGTGATTAAGGTGAGATGGAACAAAGCGGCTGTTTACTATGAGGTAAAGTTATATTATTTTTCATAATTCTAGACTTAAATTCCTCTCTGCAATCTGTAATACCAAAGTGCCAGTAATACTGCAACAACAACAACAGCAAACAAATAAAAAATCAAAGATTAAGACAAAAGAATCTTATAAAAAAAAAATGTCAGCTTTAGAAATTTTTCTAAAGTGTCTGTAAGGTGAGTTTTCACAGTACTATAGGAATTGTTTACCTAAATTTTACTTAACTGTTTACTCTGAACAAATTCAGCAGACAACAAATTGACGATATTTTCTTAATTTTCCAAGATAACAGGATTCAACATTTCATGCAAATTGTCTCCACTGGAGACAATTTGCATGAAATGTCAAATCCTGTTCCTAGAAAAAAATAAGAAAAAATATTACGAAATGTTGTCTGCTGAAAATTTTACGCAGAAGGCTAAGCATTAAGGTGAAAAGATTCACCTCAAAGGGACAGCAATTTAAAATGCAAAATAATTATCTCCCTTTTCAAAAGGTTGGCAGGAAAGAGTCTGCTTCCTTTGCATATAAATCACTTCTAAAGGGGAACAACTCTTATAGGAAAGAAGTTGTGTCCCTTCTTACAGGGGACTGCACTTTTCTTTAAAAGTAGCTCCTGCTCCCCTTCTTTCCCTTAAGAAAAGTCATCTTTGCGAAGGGAATAAGATTCTTTCCTTTAAGAGTAGTCTCCACTAAAAGGGTGATTTCCCTTGACACATGATGATGATGATGAGTTGGTGTTTTATGTGTCTTTCAACATTATTTAAGTCATATTGAGACGATGGAAATATGATAATGAAAGGCTCTGTGCAATAAAGTGCAATACAGTCATGAGCTGAATTCTGGCTCTAGCAGGATCCGAACCCAGAATCTTGTGATTCAAAGTCCAGGCACTAATCATTTGGCCCCGTGGATACACACCCCCCACCCATCCCCATACCCCACACTTGTGGGTAATTGATTCACCATAAAAGCAATCTGTTAGTTTTTACTTACCTTGACTGTTGGGTTGTGTGGGTATACAAGGTCTAGCCTTCAGTTTACTCAGGATCTGAGTGGCTACTGGCTTGAAGAAATCTAAAATTTCATCTTCCATTGGTACAAACTGTAGGAAAGCCGAGACAGCTTCCATGTTTGAAAAATCTGGATGGACCTAGAGAATAAATGAGCCTGTCATTGAACATGAATTTATATACATGCATGCACCATGTATGGATACATTCATAACAAATAATAAAGCATAGCTCCAGATAAGGCACTGTTTTTTTTTTTCAACTGAAAAGTACAGGGCCCAGTTGTTCAAAGCGTCGTTAGCTTAACAAGCTCGTTAAGGGTCATTTCGTTAACTGTTTTAGCGGATTCAATATACAATATTCTGCTATTTTTTGCTGAAAAAATGTGAGTGCAAAAGCTACTCACATTTTTTCAGCAAAAAATTTCAGCATATTTGCATATCACTCGATGTAAATTTTAACTAATCGTTAACTAACGACGTTGTTAGCTTTGAACAACTGGGCCCTGATATTTTTCTTAGTTCTCCATTAAAACATGTGTTGTGATTACTCATTAGAAGGGCACAGAGGCACTTCTAACATGACCCACAACATACGTTTTTAAGGAGAAATAAGAAAAATACCCCCTCCATCTTCAGCTATGATAAAGCTTCAACATGTAACTGGCCTAAAGACGACTGCCGTAGTTATATAGTGAAAAGGAGAGAGGGAAATCAAATGCACAAATTCTTCCATTCTTTGCCTAAAGGTCATGTTCATTTTACTGTCCCACAGACTACTGTTGTTTATTTTTGAAGTCCATTTTTTAATTTTTTTATTTGAGTTTTATGGATCAGTCAACACTGTTAAGGTCATGTCAAGCAAGTCTGTTATTCTACTCACAGTTTTCCTGAGCAGGCTTTGTCCTCTAAGTGGCTAACCAGTACTTTAAGCACAGCCTTTAGCCACTAAGATGGCCACTATTCAGAATTTTAGGGTGGGCTGCACCATGCAAAAATGTGTTTTTGGGCATATGCAGACAGAGAAAGCTCAGATCAGCCTGCCACAGGCACTTTTTTGCTTGAGGTGGCCAAGGGTAATGTAAAAATGTTTCATGTAACTTCTATAATTGATTTAGGTGCTTGCAATTTAATAGTTTATGCCGAGCAGTTTTGTTTTATTTGGGTTTTAAATCACATTCACAATCTTTCAGTTATACTGCGATGGTGTCTGGCTGTGACAGTGAGTTCAATGCTTACTTTTAGAGGGGTGCCTCACTGAAATATCATGCTCCAGACACATGACATGATATTCCACCCAGTCATATTATACCTACACTGGGCTGACCAGCTCTAGCTCAACTTTCTTAATGCTGAGTGTCAATTGAAAGAGCAGACAGTATTTTGCAGTGCAAAAGCTACTCACATTTTTTCAGCAAAAAATATCAGAATATTGTATATTGAATCCGCTAAAACAGTTAACGAAATGACCCTTAACGAGCTCGTTAAGCTAACGACGCTTTGAACAACTGGGCCCTGGTTAATTTATTTTATAAAAATGTTCCAAAGAAATTCCTGTTTCTAATGCAAACAGTGTAGACCCTGATCAGATGTGTCAGGCATAATTTGGTTAAAGGTACCTTATTCAACCTAAGTATTCAGACAGATAGACCTGAGCAGAAGTGTAGATCCAAGTCAGATTCTGTTGCAGAATGTGGCACCTAATCAGGGTGTACACTGTTTGCTATTCACCACCACTTACACTGTAGATCCAGTACATTACAGTCTGTTATCTCGCGAAATCCAGTATTCGCACGAATCAGTCATGGCTCCCAAATTTTCCATAAGCAAAAGATTTATAACATAAAATGTTTGTTTTATTTAACTTAAAAAAAAAATAATAAATAATGCATTCATGTCAGGTATTATGACAAACAATCCACTTAGCATCAATCAGTGCACACGTTGATTATAATTGGCAAACAATAAATTATAATCGCTGGTATTGTCAATATCATTATCATCATTGAGTACACAGATCTATTCAATGATCAATCAGTCAATGATGCCCACAAACTAATTCTGTTCAACAGGTGAAAACGGTCCTTTTCAACACCAGCAAATTTTACAAGGCAGTAGTCTTACAATGTTTCTGTCCCGCATACACAGATCTTAGTCCGCTCATTTTACACTTCTGCAGCAATAAATATTTTAAAGAAAATAATTGCATTAAAAAAAAATAATAATAAAACTAAAATGTTTTACAATAAGTGAAGGGAAGCAACTCAAATTATCTAAGCACAACTGAGGCAATCTGAGTTACTTCCCTTTGCCATTCCAGGGAAATGGCATCCTCAATTGTCAACCAGGTGATTTGTTGTTTTCAAACATAGTTTATCAGCTGGTCTCGATTGAAATTACTTGTTACACTTACCTCACCATTGAAAATTATGCCATTGAGCAATTCTAATCCAATTTCAATTGGGAAATATGGCTGATAGCATGCCATTTATCAGTGATGTCTCAGCAAACTACCACAGTGACAAACAAAGCGTTATACATGCCGTTATACATGCATGGTACATATCTTGACTTATATAGCGATCCGTTTATATTGCGATAGGGGACCTTGGACCCGAGGATCAAAATATATTGCATCTACAGTGTATTTAGAAACATCACCAGATAGAATGGATTTACTTAAATTTTTCTGTTTGAGTTGGAGTTTTATGGCACAGTCAACACTGTTAAGGTCATGTCAAACCAGTCAGTTAATCTACTCACCCTTTTTCTTGGGCAGGCTTAGTCCTCTAAGTGATTAACCAATTCATGTGCCCATACTTTTGTCAGTAACTGATGACTGCCCTTCTTGTATAAGCAGAAGGGGAAGAATGACCACAGAAATGATTTCATGATCAATCTCCACAGAATTTATGTGACCAAGCTGGAATTCAAAAAATATTTCAGTATGTTGTCTGCTGAAAAAGCGTTAAAAGTTTTAATTGCTAAAATATACACATATTCATATATCTACCTTAAAAACTTCTAATGCTTCAATAAACAGCGTATGTATTTCATTACGCAGCCACTGGTTCCAAGAGCTGTCTCTGTCCACATCCTCACGACTTGATGGTACATCAAAATCTCCTGCAATGAAAAGTAATAATAAAAAAATCTTTTGATGCATCTCTTAATCATTTTGTGATAATTTTAACCTTTACCACTCAGTGGACAAATTCACCAGCAAAAACTGATGATATTTTACCCAGAAAATAGCCTTTCACATTTCATGCAAATTGTCTCATAAGCAGACAACCTGCATGAAAAGTCAGACTATTTTCTGGAAAAGAAAAAGAAAAATATTTCAAAATACTGTCAGATGAAATTTTCTTTTTTCAGCATGCTGAATGTTAATCAGTATGAAATAAAGTTCCAACAAGAAGCACACCAACAGCAAAACATTTCATTGCTCCAGTTTAATCAATTAGATTATAGACAATATTAATGTCTGTCTTTTTTATTGTAGTTTAATCGCTTACCTAATTTCAGATTCCATATATTAGATTTTATTTGTGTAAGTTTTAACTTTATTAATATTCATCATGAAATCAAATGCTTTCAAACTGCATGCTTGTGACTTTAAAACCTTAAGTGAAATTTATGTAATACTAATAGTACACAGTACATGTATATATTAGAAAAGAAAAAAAAATCAGACCCATCAATTAAATGCATAGCATGCTGGATAACAACTGCAGCCAAAGACATTCCAAAATACGTTTTCTTGTTTTCTCCATAAAATGGGCATTTGACATTTCATGCAAATTGTTTTCTTTGAAGAAAATTTGCATTAAATGTCAAACCATGTTTCCTGAGAGGAAAAATATCAATTTGACACCCCCTAAATTTGCCCAGAAAGTGCTTGACTCTCCGCAGACGATGAACTGGTGATACACTTTCTTATTTTTTTTCCCAGAAAACATTAGACATGTCATGCAAAAATAGTATCCACTGGACAATTTGCATGAAATGTCAAATCCTGTTTTCTGAGAAAAATGGACCAAATCATAACGCACAGGGACACAGACTCAAGGACATATGGATGGACGCGAAAACAGTATACCCCTCCCCACCCTCAACAAACAACTGAAAATGTGTCCAAAGGATAAAGATGCCCCTGCCTGAAAAACTTAAAAGCAAATTGCTAACGCCTGAAAAACTTAAATGCAACTTGCTAATGCCATCTCGGATGCAGATGGAGACAGATGGACGACAAACAGGGGTAACACTATATGCCCTTCCCACCATTCTTTGAATCGCTGGGGCATAAAAATATAACTAGTAACAGTATTTTCAGAGAAAACACATGTCCCCCGACGGTGAATTTTCAGTTTTTCAACTGCTTTGACCTTGAAAATTAGGTCAAGGTCACCTAATCTAATCAGTTCTTTATGTCCCAATTATATAGTCATGAAAACTTTGGTAAGAATCCAACCACTGGTTCAAAAGATATTGTGCTGACAAGAAAGTGTCACAGAATTTTCAGTTTTTCTGAAGCATTGCTTTGCACTTCTAATAAGTAACCACAACATATACTTTCATGGAGAAATAAGAAAAATATCAATCAATTTTGTTTGAAAAAAAAAAAAAAATATATATATATATATATCTAGACAATCAGTATGCCCTACCTTGTACTATGAACCTAAATCCATAACTTCTCAATGGTAAAAAGGCAAATACTTTCTGTTTTGGAGGCATCACCTGAAAGGATATTTTATTGAATATCTGAATCATACAGAGAAGCACAAGAATTTCTTTTCAGCACAGAAATATGTTCCCTGAAGTAGAAAAAGTAAATGTGAGATAATTTTGTAATTACTCAAGGCAGGGTTACCATTCTTGTTCTTTGCCTTTCCTTTCCCTGCTAACTATCAGTATTTGTTTGTTAGTTTTGAGGTTTTACGGCCCAGTCAATGGGGTTATGACTAACCTGGTCAGTTTACCTAACCACACTTTTACTGGGCAGGCTTAGTCATCTAGGCAAATAACCAGTAGTGTGCACATTCTTTCACCAGAAACTGACTACTGCCCTTCTTGAATCAGTGGGAGAGAATGGCCGTAGAAATTTCATGATCAACTCTCTGCAAAAGAATGTTGCCGACCCGGCAGGGGTTGAACCCCCAACCTCCTGATCACCAGTCAGACGCGCACCCAACAAATCAACCGGCTCTATCAGTTTTTGAACTTTCTTTGATACTAAATAATCTTTGAAATATGCCATAGGTCTAGATAAGAGGGAATTTTGGGTAAATATTTTTCTTTAATATTTAAAACAGTTTTATGGGTATTCATCAGAAACACCTTGGCAAGGCACTTTTGATGAATACCACAATTTCAGATTAAAAGAAATATACATCACGAAAACATACCTATATAATTTTGACTCCCTTAAACCCCACTTTTATACAGTAAAACTGGAGTTTACAGGGGTATACATTATTTTCCTTATTTCTACTCAAAAACATAGATTGTGGGTACTCGTTAGAACCGCCTCAGCTAGGCAGTTCTAACGAGTACCCACAATCTATATTTTGAGCCGAAATATGAAAAATTATCAGAGTTTTTTATCTGAAAATTTTCAGTTTTTGGAGTTGATTTTTTCTATATATTTGAATAGGTGTGTTTTCGTAATGTTAATACTTTTTGGTACTTATATGGAGCTATGACATGCTCTGGACAAAAGTTTAACATTCTAAGGGCAAGTACGAAAAAGCAAAAGGAGGACATAACTCTAATTATTCCAGATAGCATTATGATTTATTTTTCCTGTTTCTCTCACTGCCCTCTAGCAATACATATATTTCTAGTTCCACTGAATTGCCCCCTTGTACTTTTTAAGTCTGTCTCCCCTAGTGGCGATTTTTGTCATCTGCTGCTAACCTTTGCAAACAAACTGGACCCAGATCAGGCCCAACAAAACATGGGGTCTGATTTGGATCCAACTGTTTGACACTCTGATGGTATTCCTGAAAGATGTTTTTGAAAAAGTTAATTTATATTTAAAAAAAAAAATCACAGATGACAAAAAAGCATGCAATTACCCAACATGCAAAGAGTTAAAGGGAATGGATACACCTTCTGGGGAGCAACTCAGTCAAGTATTCTGGTTACCTTCTAAAAAGGAGTCTACTCTAAAAGGAAAGAATTTGCTCCCCTTGGGAGCAAATTTTTCCCTTTTAGGATAGATCCCTTTAAGAAAGACTTTGGTGTGCAGGAAAACATAAAGGAAGTCACAAAAGTTGCTTCCTATAAAATAAAACCTACCAAGTGTATCCAGTCCCTTTAAGATATGATCTAGACCTGGCCCTGGGGTTATAAAACTTTTTTCATGCTCGACTCAGCAGAGCATGAAATTTTTCATGCTAACTAGTAACAGTGTTTTCAGAGAACACAGATGTCCCCAAACAAGAATTGTCAGTTTTTCTACAGCTGTGACCTTGAAAATTAGGTCAAGGTCACCAAAATCTAATCAGTTCTTCGTTATGTCCATATTATATATTCATGAAAATTTGGTAAGAATCCAACTACTGGTTCAAAAGATATTGTTCAGACAAGAAAGTGTCACAGAATTTTAGTTTTTCTATTGTTGTGACCTTGAAAATTAGGCCAAGGCCACCAAAACCTAATCAGTTCTTTGTTATGTCCCAATTATTATCATGCAAATTTGGTAAGAATCCAACCACTGGTTCACAAGATATTGAGCAGACAAGAAAGTGTGACGCCAACGCCAATCCCAACACAGATGCCGACACCGATGCCAATGGGATCCACACCAAAAACAATATGTTCCCCTCACCTGAGGTTTTGGGACGTAATAAATAACTCATTACTAACAATTGCCAATTCTTTCTTGGTAAACCTAGCTAAGCATGAAAATTTCTCTACTAATAAATATGAAAATGCCAACTACTGTATTGTTGGCATTTTCATATTTATTGGCAGAGAAAACTTCATGGTCAGCTGAGTTGAGCATGAAAATAGTTTTATAATCACAGGGCCAGTGTGACAGATAGCTGGACTGGTGGACAAAGTTGCAGCTACATTTCCATCTCCGGCTGAGTGTGAGTGGGGTTGGGGGGTGAGTGGGTTGGGGGGGGGGGGGGGTGTTCATGAGGGGAAGCATAAAAACACAAACCTGTGACAAGGCTGTCTGTCCCGCTGGCTTCATAGGAAATGCTAAAGCTATCTCTGTGGACTCCACATCTACACCAGACTTTGCCTGTGGACAAAATAAACAGAGGAGAGACTTGACCAGTTAATTTGTGACACACTACAGAAAAGAAGATAATCTATATCACATATGAGCCAAACTATGAGGAAGTGTATCTTCAGGCTATATATGCAAACAGTAAGATCACAGATCATACTGTGCATCTATGCAGCTGCCTATATTAAGTACCATATTTACCCCAAATATTGGGACACCTTAACTGTTTACCATAATTGCTCTAAAATTTGAACAAATCTGTTTTACTAACTAGTGAATGATGTGTCTAAAATTTGCTGGCTGTGTGTCAAACAGTGTAGACCTTGATCAGATGCTGCAGAATGCAGCATCTGATCAGGGTCTACACTGTTTGCTCAGGACTATTGTCCCAATATTTACATTTATTATGGTATTGATATTCTTTCTAATTTCTCCATAAAAACATATGTTGTGGGTACTCTCTAGAAGTGCCTTGCAAAGGTGCTTCTAATGAGTACCCACATCATATGTTTTCACGGTGATACAAGAAAAAAAATATGTGGATATACCCTCTTATCTGAAGCTAATGTTTGATTGAATTCAGTTGAGGTTTAATAGCCCATTCAACCCATTTAAGTTATTGTCAAGCCGGTCAGTTGATCTCACTACACACCAGGCTTAGTTCTCTAAGTGGTTAAAAAGTATTTGAGCACATTCTTTCACCACAAACTGACAACTGACCTTCTTGAATCAGCCGAAGGGATAAAATGACTGTAGAAAATATTTCATGATATACACTTCAGCCTCTGTATAACACGGTTTGTTATATCATGGTTTGGATATAACATGGTTCAATGATGGATCCCAAAAATGTAAAGATTATATAAAAAAAAAAGGACCATAAATGGTCATTTTTCAATCTATACATTTTTGTTTGGATATAACACCGCTGTTAAACTAACACGGTTTGTCCTATGGACCCCAACAATAGTGTTATAAAGAGGTTGTGGTGTATCTCCATGAATCCCAGATTGGCCACAAAACTTTTGTGGAGATGGATTATGCAATTATTTCTATGGTAATTCTCACCTTTCCACTCATTCAAGAAGGGCAAATGTCAGTTACTGGCATAAGTATCTGCACAAGTACTACTTAACCACTGAAAGGACTAAACCTACCCAGGAAAAAGTATGAGTAGGTTAACTGACCAGCTTGACATGACCTTAGCAGTGTTGACTAGGTCGTAAATTAAAGTCAAAAAGACTGCACAACTATCTGCATGGCTATTAGGCTCTATGAATTGAAGGCTCCTTTTCTTATGGAATGGTTAACCCAGAGCTGTAGAAATACCATGTCCGACTTGTCCAACTTGTCTCATTTCCCTGAGGATAAGTAAGAAATTTCAATTTACTTGTCCTGGAACAAGTACTTCATAGCTCTGGCTAAGAAGAGTATCCAGATTATAAGATATATATTTTTCTTATCGGTGAGGCGCTTCTAAAGAGTACCCACAATATATGCTTTCTTCGAGAAATAAGAAAAAATGTCAATTTTCTGGCAAGTAAATCTTGGTTGGACAAGTGGATTTTGACTATTTAAATTTGTATGTCACATATAAAATTTGATAATTCCCTGCAACTTATCCCATTTAAGCTCAGTGGGCTCTTCTACTTTAACTCTTTGAATCGGTCTGTTTCGAACAGAACCTATGTCTGGCTAATTTTTATTATAACCATGTTTTATAGAAATTCCTATACTCATTGCAAACAGCGTAAACCCCGATCCGATGACACATTCTGCAGCATCTGATCTGGATCTACATTGTTTGCCAGTGTCCCTTTTATGGGACACAGGACATAAATGGGTTATGGCTCAGCCTGCAGGGTAAAAATTTCAGTAGAAGATAGTTTGAAATTCTTTGCTTATTTTACACAGAAACCAGGATTTTATATTTCATGCAAACTGGCTACCTCTGGCCTATCTGACAGCTAAAGCTGACAAAACTGCTTATTTGAGATCTCAGTTTTAACCCTTAAACTGCCAATCACAACAATTGTCGCCTGCTTTCTCATCTGCTTGTGATTTTAAAAGTCATTTCTGCAAACAGTGTGGACCCAGATCAGACTGCTCCTTTTGGAGCAGTCTGATCTGGGTCCACACTGTTTGCCTGTATGCAAAAATAGGTTTGAAAAGTTTGCAAGAATATTCAGCAGACGACATAAACAGATGACATTTTCAGATGCAGATTTTCTTGGCGTTTTAAGGGTTAATATTTACAGCAGCTGTTTGTTTTTAAGTCTATATATGACCATGGGATACCCTGAGATGTGAATTTTGAATGAGGTGTCAAAAATTATTTTCCGTGAAAAATAAGAAAAAAAACACCACCACTTTGTCATCAGCTGAATTTGTCTAGAAAGTGGAAAAGGTTGATTTTTAAAAGCTGAATATTCCTCAAAAAATGTCCATTTTTTTATCCAAGAAAGGTTTAATAAATTGATATATGGTATTTATATGGTCATAAAATATGGCATCTGACAGTCTGTAAAAATTCAGTTAGTCTCGAGTTATTGAACTGGATCAAAAATGAAATGATTTTTATCATATATCTGAATTAATGTTGGCAACATTAACCTGACAGCCTTTAATTCAGAGATACTATAAAAAAATCATTTATTTTTGATCAGTTCAAGAAGGAGAGACTAACTGAAATTTTACAGGCTGTCAGGGGCCACATTTTATTATTGTATTAATATTTTTTTAAAACCTCCTTGGATAATAAAATGTCTATTTTTTTGAGGAATTGGGAGCCTTTAAAACAAGTATGACACAGAATAGCCTTTACATTAACTCTTGGCACCCTGGGTCAAATTCCAGATGACATTTTGAAATATTTTTCTTATTTTTTTTTTTGGAGAAAAAAAGGCTTTGACAGTTCATGTAAATTGTCTTCTTAGGAGACACACACAAAATATATTCAGTTTTAAGTATTATATTACCTGTAATGATATTTTGGAAGCATCCAACATTTTCTTTACAACCAACCATCTATCAGAGCCATCACTGTGCTTAATCTCAACAATACCATCACCTGGGTCATGTCTCCTCATTGTCTGTACTACACCTTCAACCTACAAATATAAGCAGTACATGGTGGTAAATAAAAACATAACAGCTCTCAATAATAGGCTTATACAGGTAAATCTAAATGAATGTTTTTTTTTTTCATTTTTTTTTCTTATTTCTCCATGAAAACAAATGGGTAGTCATTGGAATTGCCTCTTTGGAAAGATTCCAATAAGTATCTACAACATACAGTCAACTCTCGTTACCTCCATGTCCAAGGGACTCTCTGAAACATTCCAAGATATTGGCACCTCGACATATCAGATTTGTAGAACTGTGGAAAAAATAATTTGAACAACCACATTTCACAAGTGAATTTGTAATTCGACATCTGAAGTTTGAGATAAGTTGAAAATATTGTGGAAAAGCCCTCTTTACCACAATATTTTGTTACCTGTTCTTAGATTTCCATGTTAAAACAGGGACCAGATTTTCACATCATGATAAGCAGTTGAGCGCGATAAGCAAACTTGAGATAACAAGAGTTGACTATATGTAAGGAGAAATAAGAAAAAGATCAGGGCCCAGTTGTTCAAAGCGTCGTTAGCTTAACGAGCTCGTTAAGGGTCATTTCATTAACTGTTTTAGCAGATTTAATACACAATATTCTGATATTTTTTGCTGAAAAAATGTGAGTAGTGCAAAAGCTACTCACATTTTTTCAGCAAAAAATTTCAGCATATTTGTGTATCACTCGACGTAAATTTTAACGAATCGTTAACTAACAATGTCGTTAGCTTTGAACAACTGGGCCCAGCATTTTTCAGCTGATACATCTTATCCAGAGCTACAAATATGCTGATTACAAATTAACTCTTTCCTGGCTAGTGGTGACTTTTGTCGTCTGCTGATAACCTTTGCAAACAGTTAGGATCCAGATCAGGCCTGACAAGACATCAATCCTGATCTGGATCCAAACTGTTTGATACTCTGATGATATTCCTTTGTTCCTGTTGAGGTTTTATGGCCCAGTAATATCGAGCGTGGTCAGTTTACCTAACCACACGTTTAGTGGGCAGACTTAGTTCTCTAAGCAGTTAACCAGTATTGTGCACATTCTTTTGCCAGAAACTGACAACTGTCCTTCTTAAATCAGCTGATGATATTTCTGACAGATTCTTTTTGAACAAGTTAATTTAACAAAAAAAATCTACAGACAACAAAAAAGCATGCAAAATTACGCAACATGCAAAGAGTTGAAAGACAACAAATCAGTGGCATTTATTCTCATCTGAATTGTTTTCTTTAAAGGTGATTTGAATCAAATGCCACAACTTCTAGCCTGACGAAGAAGTGGCAATACATACGGAACTGGATAAAAAATCAACATGTTTGGCAGTACTTTTCAAAACCCAACCTTTTTTGTTGCCATTCACGCTCAATCAGTCAGGAATATGAGAGGCAAACATTCCTGATTGAAGTACCTGTCACAAGAGTAGCAGGCAACTATCTACATCTTTTTTACTTCTTCAGAGAAAATATGGATTGATATTTCATTTTTAAAATTGTCTGCCTTGCAAAAGATTCACATGAAATGCCAAACCTTTTTCTCTGAAAAATAAAAATGATAAAAGTAAAAAGTCACAATGTTATTTAATTCCAATGTGTCTGTCATTTTAAGGGTTAATATTTAAGCATTCATATTTTTAGTCAAACATACCACTGCTGAATTCATGAACTAGGAAGTTCTTTTAAAACTTGACAAGTGTCCAAAGTACACAAATACCCCCGTCCTTTGGTCTTTGTCCCTAAAACAATATCTCCAATTTGGATGCATAAATTTCAACAACTATTTTCCAAATGCTCAATCTGATCTGTTTTAAATTTTGTTCCCTAGCCCTAATCCTAATCACGACCCAGGGGCAACTAGCACAGAGTTGAAAGTTTAAGTCTGGGTAAGTAGCATACCAAATTTCAACTTCCTAGCATAAAAGTTACCCAAATTATGATGTCCAAGAGGAACACAGAAGTAAATGTCAATGTAAATTTGAATGTAAACTTAAACATGATTATGAATGTGACATATGTACACTTCAAACTCTTTATAACATGGTTTGTTATAACATGGCTTTGGATATGACACTGTTCAAAGATGGATCCCAAAAATGTATAGATTATATTGAAAAAAAGACCATAAATGGTCATTTTTCAATATAATCTATACAGTTTTGTTTGGATATAACAACGGTTGTTTAAAACAAAATTAACACAGTTTATGCTATGGACTCCAACAATAGCGTTGTGAAGAGTTTGTCGTGTTGTAACATCACGACAAAACACTATATGTCCCACTGCTGATTTCGGCCTCAAATAAATCTGGGCCCAGTTGTTCAAAGCATTGTTAGCTTAACGAGCTCGTTAAGGGTCATTTCGTTAACTGTTTAGCAGATTCAAAACACAATATTCTGATATTTTTTTGCTGAAAAAATGTGAGAAGCTTTTGCACTGCAAAATCTACTCACATTTTGTCAGCAAAATATTTCAGCATATTTGCATATCAATCGATGTAAGTTTGGACGAATCGTTAATTAACCATGTCGTTAGCTTTGAACAACTGAGCCCTGATATTATTTTACCTGTATTGACAATGAAAATTTGGTCTAATCAAATTTTAGCCTTGTCAAAAGGATGTCCTTGCAAGTTAGATGAAAATCTGCCAACCAGTTAAAGAATTATCATGCACACAAGAAACTGTCATGACAAAGTCAAAGCTAATGCCAACATTAACCGGATACATGTCCTCCTACATCTCTGATGAGGGTACATAAATAACTCTTCACATGCTGGGTAATTTTGTATGCCTTTTATCATGTTTTTTTTTTTTTTTTTAAATTCACTTTTTCAAAAAAATCTTTCAGGAACAGCATGAGAGTGTCAAACAGTTTGGGCCCAGATCAGGCCTGATGCTTTGTTGGGCCTGATCTGAGTCCAAAGTGTTTGCAAAGGTTATCTGCAGACAACAAAAGTTGCCACTAGTGGGGAAAGAGTTAGGAAGTGCAAATTATCAACTTTCCAAAACTGGTCAACTTCTAATTTTATATTATTTCTCTACAAAAACAAGTGTTGCAGGTAGTCACTGGAAAAACCTCAGCTCCAGATATCTTAATTCTTGAGGATATATTTTCTTCAAGCCTTAAGTACTTACAAATCTATATCAGGGCTCAATAAGCATTTCTAATGACCATCGGCAACACACGTTTTTGTAGAGGAATGTTAAAAAATAAAATATTTACCCAATACCACTTCCTATCTAGAGTAATGGAAGACACTGATATACACTAAACTAGAAAGAAAAGTGAATACATGTACAGTCGAACTTCAAACATCTTTGGGACCATGAAAATTTGTTCCAGATATGGGCAGTTCAGACCGGTGAGGGTTAATCATAGCACCAGGTTAGAAGACAAACAGGAATAATATATACTGAAAGGAAAAAGAAACGCAGGGTAGAGTTTTTTCCTTCTTATTTTAACCATTTTTTTACGGTGTTTACTATAGCCATACACTTTTACAGATTGTCCTGTGAATGTGAACCGCGGGTATACGAGTCTTTGGTCGATGTGCTATCTACCCAGTGTGTGAAATCATTCAACCGTGCACTACACAGTGCATTTCACGGACAATACGGAAAGCCAAAATTTCGTGCAAAACAAGCATGTTTAAACCTTCAGCACAAGATTTCCTCACACCATTTGGTACACTTTAACGATACACAACGCTCTTCGATTCTTTTACCGATTTTTCTTTTCATTTTTACGCTACTTTGAACTTTTTTTCAATCATGGTACGATTGACTGATGTTCAGAGGGGTAGGGCAATTGCGTTGCTGATGCAGGGTCAGAGGCAACAGCAAGTTGCCAATCATTTTGGGGTTAACGTCTCAACAATTGAACATCTTGTTAGATGTTTAAGGGAGACAGGGCATTTAGCAGACCGACTGCGGTCTGGGCGTTCACGCGTGACGTCGCGACGTCAAGACAGGACAATCTGTCTGGCACATTTGCGGAATCATCATCTCACTGCTACCAAAACTGCCCTTAATACAGTAGGTACGCATAATCGACAAATTTCTCCGAAGACTGTTGGAAGTCGATTGCGTGAGATTGGTCTTCGAGCTCGTTGTCCATACGTTGGTCTGCCTCTGACCCAGGCACGTAGGTTGCATCGTATGGCGTGGTTGACGGCGCATGCGCCCAGGCTATTTCCGATGAGGCAGTGGAGACGAGTTCTTTTTACGGACAAGTCTAGGTTCACTCTCTATCGTGCAGACGGTCGACGTCGTGTGTACCGACGTCGCGGAGAACGCTTTGCCCACGCCTGTGTTGTCGAACGGGATCGGTTTGGGGGTGGCTCCGTTATGGTCTGGGGAGGCATTGCTCACGGGATAAAATCACAGTTGATTATTGTTGCGGGCAATATGACCGCAGTAAGGTATAGGGATGAGATCTTGCTTCCTGTTGCAGTCCCGCTTGTGCAACAACGTAATCTGATTCTGCAGCAGGACAATGCCCGACCACATGTTGCCCGAGTTTGTCAGGATTTCCTGGCAAACAATAACATCGCACCACTAGCATGGCCACCATACAGTCCAGATTTGACCCAAATAGAGCACATGTGGCATGAGCTGGACAGAAGGGTTAGGAAGCGCTGAAATCCCCCCACAACTCTCGCACAACTAAGGAATGCGTTGATCGATGAATGGATCCCGATGCGAACTGTCAATGCTTTGGTTAACTCTATCCAAAGGAGAATTAGGGCAGCAACGGCAGCAAGAGGGGGGCACACCCGATATTGATTTTCAGTTTGATTTTGATTTCAAGATTTGGGGGGTAGCTACCAATGAACTTCAATAACTCGAGACTTGTTGATCACAAACCAATGAAATTTGGAACTTTTGTTCCATACATGTACCGTTTTGTAATCATAGTAAAATATTTAACAAACTTTTTCAAACTTGAATGAAATTTAGGAATAACATTTACCCTGCATTTCTTTTTCCTTTCAGTATATGCATGTCTTTTTGTTCTTCTATAAAATAATGGTATGTTGAGTGTAGTCATTAGAATAGCCTTGATGAGGCAATTCTACTAAGTACACACAACATACATTTTCATGATGAAATAGGAAAAGTTCCTCAAAATATCACTACATATTAGTTTTCTTGAGCTGTCAGAAAAATTTCCTAGGGATTCAAAAACAAGTTTGAATTAGCCATGGTAAAAGAGTCACGAGTACTTGAGTCATTGAGGTTTTACTATTTTGTAGAATACTAAATAAAAAAAATTGTTTGTTCAAGTTCATGTTAATGACATGTCAACCCTTGTTGGTTAATTTGTGTTATCTCCAAGAGGAAGGCATAGAAGAGTTAGTAGAGAAGAAAGAAAGGAAAGGAGGAAGGAAAAAGAGAATGACAGAGCAGAAACAGATTACAAATATTAATACTTCTCCCAGCCCCACCCTGCTGCAAGTACAGCAAGCCACCACTTGGACAAACCTTTAGAGGCTTGCTACTGCCTCTCTCCAAATGGGTATACATTACAAAAACATGCCTATTCAAATGTATTGAAAATTTTACAAACAAAAAACGAAAATTTTCAGATAAAAAAATTCTGATATTTTTCATGTTCCTGCTCAAAACATAAATTGTGGGTACTTGTTAGGACCACCTCAGTGAGGCATTTCTAATGAGTACACACAATCTATATTTTTAGCAAAATAAGAAAAATAATGTACACCCCTGTAAACCCAAGTGTTACTATACAGAAGTGGGTCAAATTATATAGGCATGTTTTCGTGATGATTATGTCCTAAAATTTCGAACAATTTAGTCCATACCTTTTTGCCTTTTTTGTGCATTTGTTACACAAATGACTTGGTGGAATGATGAACAGTGTAGACCCTGATCAGTCTGATCTGAGTCTACACTGTTTGCATATGCCATTTTGTAAGAAAAGTTTGGGTACCAAATTGTAGGACAATTACTGTAATCACAAAGTTACAATTTCATTTTCTGAAACCTACCTTGTTTTCAATGGTAATTTTCCGTAGTCTATGGAGGAATAGGAGCAAAGATGGATGGATATCATGGAATCGTGCTGCCAGAGTACGTGTCTGTAACCTCATGTCCTCTTTTAGGGGAAGAACTATTTTCGTCATCCACCTGAAATCCGAAGTAAGTCCACATCATCTTGTGATCAAAGAAATGATTGAGTTATGTGTCATTTCCCTTATCCAAGTTTGTTGGGAGATATGATAAACCATGTAGAAAATATTTTGATTTGTAAACAACCTTCTTTAATGTACAGACCAGGAAAAATGATTTGTTGCTTTTAACAAAATCAGGTAAAAGAAAATCAATTTTGCCAAAGAGTAAAACCAACCAGCTCATATCATAACTAATACTCCTTTTTTTTTTTTTTTTTAATGTACTACGAAATGTCTCTCATTTACAACTCAAAATAATTTCTTATCAAAACATATTTTCTGCGCTGCTGCTGTAATAAACCAACATGGTGACACAAACACAAACACAAACACATCCATACACAAACACACATACACACATCGAAACAAGTGAGGAAATGTTTCTGAATGTCCTACTATATTTACCCAAATGACCTTACCAAATTGGTAAGAACCGATCTTGGTCTTACCTGCTTGCCACAAATCCAGCTGATTTCTAGCAAATCAAGAGGTAGTAAAATAGACCTGTCTAAATTCAGGATCAGTATTGTAAGAGGTTAACCCTTATCCTGCTGAATAAATTAAGATGCCACATCCACTTCTATTTCAGCCAATCAGATTACTTCATCTGGATTGTTGCTATAAATTTACATACTTAATGGCAAACAGTGTAAATCCAGATCAGTTGGCTTTTTCACTACACTGTTTGAAAAGGCAGGATATATTCGGGTTCAGCAGGACAAGGGTTAAGGTGTCTTGAATATTTTGACTACCTATACATTTAGACTAAATATAGTATCAGCTTACTCTTCCTCTGTCTCTGGTTCCTGGTCCAGCCAGTGTGGCAGAATATATCCCATAGGGCCACTGTTGACATCAAACTTGATGTGGTAACCATTCGAGTGAACTTCTGGTGCATCAGTCACTCGGAAAACTGATTTGAAACCAATACCTTTCTGACCTGAAAGAATATGGTCATTAAGGGGATGTATATACTTTCAAGGGAGACAATTCTGTTAGAATTGGTTCAAGGGAGACAATTCTGTTAGAATTGTTTTTTACTATCTTCTAAATAGACCACATCAAATGAAAAAGTGCTTTGTTTGTTTGTTTGTGTTAAGGTTTTACGGCCCAGTCAACCCAACAAGGTCATGTCGAGTGTGGTCAGTTTACCTAACCATACTTTTATTGGGCAGACTTAGTCCTCTAAGCGGTTAAATAGCATTGTGCACATTCTTTCGTCAGAAACTGACAACTGCCCTTCTTGAATCAGCTGAAGGGAAGAATGACCACAGAAAATATTTCATGATCAATCTCCACGAAAGAATGTTGCCGACCTTGGCGGGGGTTGAACCGCCATCTCCTGGTCTCCATTCAGACGCGCATCCAACTGAACCACCAAGGCCAGCTAGAAGAGCTTTTGAACATGCGGAAAATGTAGATTCAGATCATCCTGCACATCCTCCTAGCATTTGCTCCCCATTCTTCCATTCTGACACATTTTCACAAGGCGCTGCCCAAATGATAGAAACTGTAGCAATGTTTAGGAAGATTTATGCTAGGTTTGATGATTATTGATCTTAATCAGAGATGGCGGTAAACAATGACCCTTTTTCTGTTGAACCTGGATATGCTCTGCCTTTGCAAACAGTGTAGATCCAGATCAGTTGGCTTGATCTGGATCTGCACTGTTTGTCATTAAGTGTGTGAATTTGTATCAACAACTTGGATATGATTGGGTTCAACTTGCAACCCCTGGATCAGCAGTCAAACAAGCGACCAAATGCACTAGGGAGCCTTTTTGTGTCATCTCCCAGAGAAAGGAAGAAAAGAGACAGAACAGATAGTAGAGAGATGAAAGAAAGGGACTGGGGAGAAAGGAAAATGAATGAAAGTGAAAAAACAGAAGAAATAAAAATCTCCCCCCTCTACCCTTACCTGCTACAAGGATAGCAGGCCTTATCTAACTGTAAGCCAATATCAGTTGGACGTCCGGTGATGCAAGATACACGACACCTTTGCCTCACCCAACCACCCCCAGAAACAGAGCTACAAAGTAGGTTGAAGAAAATGATAAAACAAACAGTCAATAGGCTGTGAGATACAAGTCAATGTCATGAAAGTGTTGACCCAGACCCTGATACTAAAGGAGCAGCCTGAACTGGGTCTGCACTGTTTGCATATGCCATTTTGTCAGCAAATTTGGTGAACATGATTTAACAACATTTACTGCAATCAGAAACAAAACTAAACTCTAAAATTAACGAAAATGCTGTTTGATGGATGGAGGAAAATCAGACCCCATCACGAAAACATACCTATATAATTTTGATATGATAAATATCAGAATTTTTATCTGAAAATTTTCATTTTTTGGTGGTAAAATTTTCAGTATGTTTGAATAGGCTTGTTTTCTTAATGCTTATTTTGTTCCTGCTTTCTGTAACCCTTGCCATGCTGATTAAATTAAAATGCCATGCCAATTTCTAATTGTCAGCCAATCAGATTACTTGGTCCGCATTGTTGATACAAATTCACATATTAAACTAGAAATGTGTCCACAGTACACGGATGCCCCCGCTGTGGGGTATCTGGCTATAAAACTGCAAAATTCTACCTGGTACAAATGCCTTAACCTGCGTCTAACAGGATCACGTACGTACATATGTATGTACGTACATACACACATTCGTACAGATGGACATACATTCATACTCACGTACCCACGTATGGAAAACCTAAAAACTATATGCCCTCAGCAGCATCCGATGTGGGGGCATAAAAATAACAAATAGTGCAGATCAAGATCAGTTGGCTTCTTTAGAAACATATTTCCCCCCACCACCCCACCCCTTCCCCCATCCTCCAACAGAAAAAAATACCAGGCTTTGCAATCCATGCAAATTGTCTCCTTTGGAGAAATTTGCATGAAAGGTCAAAGCCTATTCTTCTAGAAACATAAACGATATCTACTTGTCATCTGTGGACTTTGCCCAGACAGTGGTTATGGCTGATAAGCAGATGCACCAAAATAATGCATAATTTTCTTATGAAAAGAAAAAAAAAAAACACAAATAAATACATGAAAGGATAATACTCTGCCATTACCATGTGGCTCGCAGAAAACTCTCAAAAATTGATGGAAATTTGCCCATTAGCAATCCAAAATCAGAGCTTCATAATATCAATGCACAAAGCAAGTTTGGTGAAAAGCCATTCATAGTTACTTAAGTTATCCCCCAGAAACAAAAATGCATATGGACATAAAGACAACCAATATGCCACTATCACGTGGTGGGGTATAAAGTCCCAAATACGATACCTATATATCCATATTTGTGTTTTCCTTTTGTGCTACGACCAACATCACATATATAACGAATATTCTGTTTCTGGAAACCTTCTTCATTATTCAAGACCATGATCACAGTACTGAAAATATACAAAACTTTTATATTGAAACAAGACAGGTATCCAAAGTACACAAATGGCTCCACCCTCTGCTTTTTGCCCGTATGACAACAATATCTGGGATGTATAAATTTCAACAACTATTTTTCAAATGCTCAATCTGATCTGTATCCAAATTATGACCTCCAAGAGGATGTAAATGTCAATGTAAATTTCACTGTAAAATCTGACCTGTTATACATTTTGATCCCTAGTTTCACCCCAGGGCATGATCCTGGGGCAACTCTAGCACAGATTAACAGATGTAGGTCTGAGTAAGCAGCATACCATATTTCAACTTTCTAGTGTAAAAGTACCCAAGTTATTACCTCCAAGAGAAACACGGATGTAAATGTCAATGTAAATTTGAATGAAAACTAAAAACATGTGTCAGACTCTGGTTACAAATGTGACATATGCACGTATGGAAATTACATCAAAATGAAATGCTATATGCCCACTCCTGCCTCCAGCAAGCGGAGTCATAAAAATAACTTGTTTACACTTAAAGCGCTTATCAAAATTGGTAATCAAATATTGCTAGTCAAAATAGCTCATCAAAATTGTAGTAGACAAAAACATACTAAATTATTATTATTTTTTTATTTTTTAGGGAAAAAAAATTAACATTTTATATGAATCATGATTCATGTACCTGCTGGATGAGTGGCAAACATTGCAGACCCAGATCATATTCTTAATCTACACCATTTGCTCAGGCCTATCTGCATAAATACATATCATAAATATGGTGCTAACATGCTATGACAGATTTCACAGAAGAACAGTCTTCTACTCTGAGGGACCTCTACAGAACCTACTACTGAGGAATCATCAACTACCTGTTAATGACATATTTCACAGAAGAACAGGCCTCTCTGTGAACTCATGATCTACCTCTATGGAATCATTACCTACCTGTCAATGACATATTTCACAGAAGAACAGGCCTCTCTCTGGACACATGACCTACTCTGTGGAATCATCAACTATCTGTTAATGACATATTTCACAGAAGAACAGGCCTCTCTGTGAACTCATGACCTACCTCTGTGGAATCATCAACTACCTGTCAATGACATATTTCACAGAAAAACAGGCCTCTCTCTGGACACATGACCTACTCTGTGGAATCATCAACTACCTGTTAATGACATATTTCACAGAAGAACAGGCCTCTCTGTGAACTCATGACCTACCTCTGTGGAATCATCAACTACCTGTTAATGACATATTTCACAGAAGAACAGGCCTCTCTGTGAACTCATGACCTACCTCTGTGGAATCATCAACTACCTGTCAATGACATATTTCACAGAAGGACAGGCCTCTCTGTGGACTCGTGAACTACCTGTCAATGACATATTTCACAGAAAGAACAGGCCTCTCTGTGAACTCATGACCTACCTCTGTGGAATCATCAACTACCTGTCAATGACATATTTCACAGAAAGAACAGGCCTCTCTGTGAACTCATGACCTACCTCTGTGGAATCATTACCTACCTGTCAATGACATATTTCACAGAAGAACAGGCATCTCTGTGAACTCATAAACTCCCTGTCAATGACATATTTAACAGAAGAACAGTCCTCTCAGTGGACTCGTGAACTACCTGTCAATGACATATTTCACAGAACAGTCCTCTCTATGGACACATCATCTACATGTCAATGATATATTTCACAGATGGACAACCCTCTGTTGATTCATCACCTATCTGTCAACGACAAAATTTCACAGAGGGACAGTCCTCTGTGGACTCATGACCTACCTGTCAATGACAAATTTCACAGAGGGACAGTCTTCTGTGGAGTCATCAGCTACTTGTCAGTGACAAACTTTACAGAGGGACAGTCTTCTGTGGACTTATCACCTACCTGTCAATGACAAATTTCACAGAGGGACAGTCTTCTGTGGAGTCATCAGCTACTTGTCAGTGACAAACTTTACAGAGGGACAGTCTTCTGTGGACTTATCACCTACCTGTCAATGACAAATTTCACAGAGGGACAGTCTTCTGTGGAGTCATCAGCTACTTGTCAGTGACAAACTTTACAGAGGGACAGTCTTCTGTGGACTTATCACCTACCTGTCAATGACAAATTTCACAAAGAGCCAGTTCTCTATTGACTCAACACCTACCTGACAATGACAAATTGCAGTGTATAAATGTCTGCTGTGGACTCATATCCAACAAGCCAATGTCAAAATTCACAGAGGGGCAGTCCTCTGTCAACTCATCACTTACTTCTCAACAACAAATTAAATTTCAACAAGGAACTGACCTTTGTGAACTCATCACCTACCTGTCAATGACAAATTTCAGAGAGAAACAGTCATCTGTGGACTGAACTCATCACCTACCTATCAATGACAAATTTCAGAGAGAAGCAGTCATCTGTGGACTGAACTCATCACCTATCTGTTAATGACAAATTTCAGAGAGAAACAGTCATCTGTGGACTGAACTCATCACCTATCTGTCAATGACAAATTTCAGAGAGAAACAGTCATCTGTGGACTGAACTCATCACCTATCTGTCAATGACAAATTTCAGAGAGAAACCGTCATCTGTGGACTGAACTCATCACCTACCTATCAATGACAAATTTCAGAGAGAAACAGTCATCTGTGGACTGAACTCATCACCTATCTGTCAATGACAAATTTCAGAGAGAAACCGTCATCTGTGGACTGAACTCATCACCTATCTGTCAATGACAAATTTCAGAGAGAAACAGTCATCTGTGGACTGAACTCATCACCTACCTATCAATGACAAATTTCAGAGAGAAGCAGTCATCTGTGGACTGAACTCATCACCTATCTGTTAATGACAAATTTCAGAGAGAAACAGTCATCTGTGGACTGAACTCATCACCTATCTGTCAATGACAAATTTCAGAGAGAAACAGTCATCTGTGGACTGAACTCATCACCTACCTGTCAATGACAAATTTCAGAGAGAAACAGTCATCTGTGGACTGAACTCATCACCTACCTGTCAATGACAAATTTCAGAGAGAAACAGTCATCTGTGGACTGAACTCATCACCTACCTATCAATGACAAATTTCAGAGAGAAACCGTCATCTGTGGACTGAACTCATCACCTATCTGTCAATGACAAATTTCAGAGAGAAACAGTCATCTGTGGACTGAAATCACCTATCTGTCAATGACAAATTTCAGAGAGAAACAGTCCTCTGTGGAGTCATTTTTTTTTTTTTTTTTTTTTGATTTGGGTTTTACGGCCCTTTCAAGAATATTTCACTTATATCGAGCCGATCGTTCATCGAAGGTGGGCGAAAACCGGAGAACCCGGAGAAAAACCACCTGACCATCCGTAAACAGAACTTGGCTTTCCCACATATGACCCGAGCTAGGCTCGAACCACAGTGGTGAGAAACCTAATGGATTAAGAGTCAACTCTCTTATCCATTAGGCTACGGGGGCCTGCCTGTGGAGTCATATCACCTTTCACAAATTTCACAGATGAACAGTCCTCTATGGACTCATTACCTACCTGTCAATGACAAATTTCACAGAGGGGCAGTCCTCGGTGGCCTCATCTAGTTGATCCTCACTATAACTGTTGTCGTCTGCGTTCTGAACAAGTTCAAGGACAAAGTGAGTATCTTTACTGTACAAGTCTTTAGACAGTCTGTCAATACTTCGACCAAGTCTTTCTTGTTGAACCTGTGAATATTCATGGAAGTAAATTAACTTTCATCCTTTGGGAAACAGCAAATTGATGATATTTTTCTTATTTGTTCCAGAAAATAGGCTCTGACATTTCTTGCAAACTGTCTCCTTTGGAGACAGATTACATGGAATGCTAAACCCTATTTTCTGGGATAGATAAAAAATATATCAAAATGTTGTCTGCAGAAAATTTTTACCAAGCATGCTAAGTATTCATTGCTGAAGTCAAAAAGAGAAAAAAATCTATACCAAGTATAAATTAACAAGACCTATCATATGAAAACAGCCGTGGAAGTAACTGACAAATCCCCTTCTTGACCCTTTTTAGTTTCAAAATCTTTTTAGTACCACTAAAGTCCTTTCAGTACTTAGTAGGACAGATGTTAATCAGACAACTGCCTACTGAATTAGCTTCAGGCAAGTGGGGTATCATGTCAATATTTTTCTTATTTCTCTATGCAAACATATAAGGGTAGTTCAGTAAGTTCATAGAACTCGGTATTTTTCTATACAATTCAAGATTTCTTTTTTTCATTTTTGTGCAGTGTAAACCTTTGTCAATTGAATGATAACAGCGTTCAGTCAACACGTACATTTTTTGCTCTTACTTTTTGTTTGAAAATCTATACCCACAGGCAAAAATGGAAAGTCAGAATATTGAGTTCAGAGCAGTCATAAAGTTCCTCACTAAGGAGGGTGCAAAGGCCAAAGAAATCCATCGGCACATGGCTGATGTGTATGGTGATAGCAGCCCAAAGTATTCCACAGTGGCAAAGTGGTCAGCAGAATTTAAACATGGGCAAGACTCCTTAGAAGATGACCCAAGGCCAGGTCGCCCTGATGTCATCAGCCAGGAGATGATCGACGGTGTAGAGAGACTTGTGCTAAACAATCGGCAAATCAAAGTTGCCGAACTTGGTTTCAGAATGTGGTATTTCTAATGGAAGTGTTTACACTATAATCCATGAACATTTAGGCATGTCAAAAGAACCTGCCAGGTGGGTACCCAGAAACCTGAACATGCAAGATCGTCAGCAAAGGGTGGAGTCAAGTCAAGAACTTCTGGAAGTGTACAATGCCAATCCAGAAGACTTTCACTCTCGTCTTGTAACAGGAGATGAAACTTGGCTTCACCACTGGGACCCAGATACTAAAAAAGAGTCCATGCAATGGAAGCGCCTGGCTCACCCCCACCTAAGAAATTTCGTACCCAACCATCAGCCAGCAAGGTAATGGCCACTGTGATTTGGGACTCCAAAGGGATTGTATTGATAGATTACAAGCCTACTGGTACTTCAATTACAGGAGAATACTATGCCAATGTCATTAAACAATTAAGGGTTGCTATTAAAGAAAAACAAAGGGGAAAGGTAGCTGCTGGTGTCCTTCTTTTGCATGATAATGCCCCTGTGCACAAGTCCAGAGTTGCACAAGCGGCTATTCATGAGTGCAAGTTCGAGCAGTTAAATCGCCCGCCATACAGTCCAGACCTGGCCCCAAGTGATTATTATCTGTTTCGAAATTTGAAGTCCCACTTGCATAGAACGAGATTTCGGGACGATGATGAGCTCAAGGCTGCTACAAAGGCTTGGTTTGAGGACCAAATAGACAACTTTTATTTCAAAGGCATAGACTGCTTAAAAGAAAAGTGGGCCAAATGCATTGAAGTAAAGGAGGATTATATTGAAAAATAATGTTGAAACCATCTGCCAATCTGTGAGTTAAACTGCGAGTTCTACGAACTTATTGAACTCCCCTCGTATGTTGTGTGTAATTCTTCACATCATTTCCAGTTTCCGTGCCATAAAATCCTGCTAGGATGGACAATATCCATGTGAATTTACAATTCTGGGTCTGTCACATACTGTATTTCTATATTTAAGTTTACCAAAAGTTTGTCTCTTTTGCAGCAGAAAAAAACCTTACTTACAAAGTATATATAGTCTTCCTCATTCAGTCTATCTATTTTCTGATATGTCTGTCCTTCCATCCGTTTGATAATTTGCCAAAACTAAAGGTTCTCTAATTAAATGAAAAACAGGTTTTATAGGTTTTTCAGCCAAATTAAAGGTCTAACAGGTTTTAAGCAATCTGGAAATGTGTCCAAAGGACACTGATGCCCCTACCTGAAAAAACTTTGACACAAATTGCTGTAATATGCCATCTTGGATGCGGACGGAGATGGACGGACAGACATTCTAACATGCTTGGTTTATGGGTACCTCAATATTTTTAATTTCCATAGGCATTTGTGTGCTATGTTTTGGGTTTAGTGGCTAGTCTAATGTATTTTAAATGGAATAAACCTCAAAACACCTCATAATTATGTCCATATAGCCTCCAAACCCGGGATGTTTGCCTGTCCAGATGGACAGGGATAACACTATATGCCATTTCCACCATTCTTTGAATCACCTGGGCATAATTAAAGGCTTTTAAAGGTTTTTAAAGGTTCCCCTAGGGGTCCTTTTAACTATCATTAGTCATGGATAAATATTCAATTCCAAGCAATTGTTCTCCAAGGGATACTGACAGTAAAACTGTGCAAGAAAATTTCAACAAATACATTCAAATACATCTTGAACCAGGTGTAGATATCAAAAAAACCTTTTCTTCCTGAACAACAACCCCATAGCTCCTGATAATGGCTCTATTTTTTTCAAGTGAAAAGGCTGATATTTTTCCAGGAAAACATACATTGTGGGTATTTATTAGATGCTCCTCACTGAGGCACTTCTAATGAGTACCCACAACCTATGTTTTCATGGAGAAAAAGAAATTATGTGACTACCTACTCTTTCTGGAGCTATGCACCTCTGTTGCTCAAATTTAATGTGGAAGCATATGTCAGTGGTGGTGAAAGAGACATTGTGCACATGAAACTAAATTTGAAAAATATTTGACACTGTTTGTCCCATGCTGACCTTAAATTGAATGCTTAGGTCACCAAAATCTAAGCAGCTCTAAGGCTGTATCTTGGCAAGTCTGACGAAAACCTAGCAACTGGTTCAAGAGATATGTGTACACAAGAAACTGTCACACCAATGCAAATGCTAAAGGGACCTAAATGGAAACGATTTGCCCTCTACTGCATCTATAGAGATGGGGTGGGACAAAACTCATGTTTGTGTATCTGTTCTACATACATCTGCTGAACCTTAATTTCATCTACTATATTTTGAGGGTTGAGCGCAAGACTATAGTAACTCTTTTTGAAACCCTTGTTTAGGGGCAACTTGGACCCCTTTGTAAACAATGCAAATTTAGGTGCCATTGCTCATACGAGCAATGGCACCTACATTTTCATTGTTTACAGAAAGAAATGTTGTAATCTTCATAATACCTTCATCGTGAGGAAATTAGGTTTGGGGAAAAACAACCATCTGACTTACGCCAGTCTTGCGATCAACCCTCGATTTCTAGTATATTTCTACTACATCTACTATATCTCATCTACTATATAATATCCCTTACTTTCATAGATTTCTAGCCATCTGCAAAACTCATTACATACTCATTAAACATCAGTCCTTCATCATTTCAACATATATCATGTACAAAAATACCCATCTTCATCCACTACCATTCGCCTTCAATATGATCAAATTTCTTCTACCTCTATTCCATGTCAACATTCTCTATATCATCGATGACATCATCAAATGATATACCTCTAAAATAAAAATGTAGTCACTTACCTTCATCAATCTTTGTCCATCCTCACTGAGATGAACACCGATACCAAACTCATCCTTGCGTATTTCTTCCACAAGCTTTTTACAGACATTCACCTCCTCTGTGACTTCGTCAATGACTTCATCAGTGCTGTCCGAAGTGCCATCTTCATCCACAGTTACCATGGTAACATCACCTGAATCATTTGACTCTTCCTCTGCTCAGACAGAAATATAACTCACAGCTCCAAATAAGAGAGATACAGACTATTTTTCTTATTTCTCCACAGAAAGAGCGTCTCACCAAGGTGCTTCTGACGAGTACACTCAAAATATGTTTTCATGAAGAAATAAGAAAAAATATCAGTACTTCTCTGTTTTCTCTACTTTTAACATAGCTGCAGAAAAGAGGGGGTATCCACATATTATTTTTCTTATTTCTGCACAAATGAGTACCCACAACTATGTTTTCATGCAGAAAAAAAAGAAAACAATACTTTTCAGAAAAAAAGGGCCTCATCTGATGCTATGTTTTAACCCTTAAAGCATCTTTCAAAATTGTAGATGACTTTTTTTATTTTTTTAATTTTTTCTGGGGATGCCTGTGCATTTGTGCAGGCTGATCAAGGCCTTTATTGCCTGCTTACAGAATCAATGTATTTTGTAAATTATGCCGACAGAGAATACCCACATCAGTCTGCATGGAGGCGCATGCTCATATGGACCTCCTTATCAAGTCCTCTGACATATGTTGTGACATTCAAAAAAATTATCCCACCAGAATAATAGCCTTTGTGGGAGCATAACTTATTTTCTCAAAGAAAAAATCCAACATATCAGACATAATACAGATTATACTTTTATTTCCTTTGGGAACATTAAGCCCATTCAAGTTACTTTGAAAATAGAATACCAGAATAAACCAGTGCCAGGGGCCTAAGCAGTCTCACAAAATACATAGCTGTATATGAAGAGACTTAACCCTTGTCCTGCTAACCTCAGATATACCCTGACTTTGCAAACAGTCTAGATCCAGATCAGTTGGCTTCTGAAAATGCCAACTGATTTGGATCTGCACAGTTTGCCATAAAGTATGTGAATTTATATTAATAATCTGGATCAAGTAATCTGACTGGCTGAAAATTAGACCTGGACGTGGCATCTTAATTTATTCAGCATGACAAGAGTTAATAAAACCAAATCTCAGACTTCTGTACTTTTGTATATTCTTTGTTTCCAAAGCAGGGATTATTTTTGTGAGAGAAAAAATCTCAATTGGACAAAAATATTGGGAAATTTTCAAATTCAGTGAGATTTTTTCCTCTACTTCCGACAAACTGAGTGAGAATTTTTTTGTAAAGGCCAGATTTTGTATGTAAAAATAATAATATTGCTTATTTTGTAATGTACTCTAAATCAGGTTAATAAAATTGTTATATATAGGGTGTTTGATTATTTTAAATATCATTATTTTCATGTTTGCTGCAAGTGTTTATATATAAATAAGAACTTTCTGGAAAATCATGTTTACAATAACAAGTTGTTTATATTCCTTTTAGAACTTTCCAGAAGGAATTTTCTAGATTAAGCTATTTTTTGCATGTCACAGAACATTTAAAATGTTCTTGACTAACTCTGGAAAATAAGTGATGCCTCTAGTACTGTCAATTCTTTTTTTTTTTTTTTTTAGAATGTTCTTTGATATTATAGAAGGAGAAAAGATTTTCATATGGGCTTCTTTTTACTGGATTACTTTAATATTTCATTAAATCTGAAATTAAACTCTGAATTCAGGGACTTTAAATTGTGGGATCAGAAACTGCAATTCAAAGGATTTGTGTTAGAAATTCTTCTGGAATATTTCTGAGGGATTTTGTGACATAATCTCGTGCGATTGGTTTTTTCTCACTCCAGGAATTTTGATGCGATTTCTTGCAAAAAAAGGGGCGAGAATATCGAGAAATCGTGCCAGAAAATGATCCCTGCCAAATTCAACCTTTTAGATTTTTATATTAATTACATAGCTCCAGGTAAGAGGGGGCATCCTTATAAATTTTTTCTTATTTCTCTTATTCGTCTATTAAAATTTATGTTGTGGGTACTCATCAGAAGTACCTCATCGAGGTGCTTCTGATGAGTACTCACAACATATGTTTTCATTTAAAAGTAAGAAAAATATCAGCTAGTAACAGTGTTTTCAGAGAAAACAGATATCCTCACACTGAATTTTCAGTTTTTCTACTGCTGTGACCTTGAAAATTAAGTCAAAGCCAATAAAATCTAATCAGTTTTTAGTTATGTCCCAATTATATATCCATGAACATTTAGTAAGAATCCAACATCTGGTTCACAAGATATTAGGCAGACAAGAGTCACTTCAATGGCAACACTGATGCCAACCGGATCATATGTACCTCTCCTTGTAGGTGGCAATGGGGGCTGGGGGCCATATCTAGAGCTATGATATTATGGTACTCTAAATATTATGTATTATAGAGCTATGAACTGTCACTGTGCTCACCTTCTGTCTCATCATCATCTTTCTCTTCTATCTTTTCCTTGGTATCCTTTCCTACTTTCTTGCCCTCTGCATCTCTCTTTGTTGTCATAGCAAAAGCTGGTTTCCCACTATCCTCCCCCTTTGTTGTCATAGCAACAGCTGATTTTCCGCTGTGCTCCTCTTCATCATCATCATCATCATCATCGGACAAATCAACATCAAGCTCTTCTTCTGACTCCGACTCTGTCTCACTTTCTTCCTCATCATTCTATAGAACAATAATATTTACATATAACACTAAATAAGGGCTGTGAAGATACTATGCCCCCCCCTGTCTAGCTTGTACCATTTCCCTGAGGACAAGTAAGAAATTTAAATTTACTTGGTCTTGTGACAAGTAGTTCATAGCTTTAGCTAAGAAGAGCATCCAGATTATGAGATATATATTTTTCTTATTTTTATAAGAAAATATGTTGTGGGTACTTATTAGAAGTGCCCTGGTGCAAGTAAATTTGATTTTTTACCATTTACTAGTCTGTGGCCAAGTAATAAAATTTAATAATTGCACAGCCATGACTTAACTATTATTTTCATCAATTTCACTCATATCAAACAAAACAGTTGACAGTCTCCTTCCCTTGATGTCATTAAGATATACAGCTAAAGAAATGAAAAACAGCTGCTGGAATACCAGCCGTCCTCTATGGCCACTAGGGTTCTGTCATGCTAAAAAAAAGCTATAAACAAAACTAGAAATGTGTTTGTAAAACAGAATGCCTCCAAATATATCCTTGTCCCTGTAACATGCTACACTTCATTACGAAAACACGCCTATTCAAATATATGGAAAATTTCACCTCCAAAAAACTGAAAATTTTCAGATAAAAAACTTTAATATTTTTCATATTACTGCAAAAAACATAGATTGTGGGTACTCGTTAGAACCGCCTCGGTGAGGCGGTTCTAACAAGTACCCACAATCTATGTTTTATGCAGTAATAAGAAAAATAATGTATACCCTTGTAAACCCCAGTTTTACTATATAAAAGTGGGGTTTAAGGGGGTCAAAATTATATAGGCATGTTTTCGTGATGTGAAAAGGGGCATATGCTCATAATTTTCATCCATTTCTTTTCAAAAGTTAATAAGATAACCTACTGTTCAGTCACAACAAATCTGGGTCCAGCTGTTCAAAACTAATGATATCATTAGTTAACATATACACTGCAGCGCCGTTATAACGCGGTCGTTGGGAGCCATGAACACTGACCGCGTTATACGTGGTCCGCGTTATACGTGGTCCGCGTAATACGGAACATGACAACCACACCCACTTGCACCACTGCAGTTTCCTCCAGTTATTATGGGATATTACACATTGCATGTATGTTATATAGTATGTTCCTTTTTTATTTATTTATTTTTTAATTTTTTTTTTTTATTGTTGAAACTTTGTGCATGTACCTTGCCTGATTTCCGTTTTATTCTTTTAATCCAGTAAATAATAAATTTTTTAAGCTTAAATTGTTTTGCTTTCTTTTATGATCATTCAAGGGAACTAACTGCAACAGTCTTGCATTATGAATAACTGTGTAATAAACAACCTGTCCTTTACCGGAAATTGCCTTGAGCATGTCTCAGTTGATCTGCGTGTCAAAAAAATAACCTTTGTTGCTCCCTGGAAAAATTCAGCAGATGACAAATTGATGATATTTTTCTTTTTCTTTCTTTCTTTTTTTTTTCAAACAACAACTTTTGTCATGCAGATTTTCTCAAGTTTGAATGCAGCATCAAAATCTTGCAGCCTGAGGATATAAGAAAAAAATATTTCAGAAGGTGGTCTGCTAATTATATGCGCACAGCATGCTAAGGGTTTAGCAACAGGTGCAGAAAAAAAATCAATACCAACTGTTGGTCAGATGTTTAGTAACATAAAAGGGACAGGCTTACCTGCTTGGTCAGTTTTTATTGCTGCTGTTGATTTCTTTCACAATAAAAAAAATCTAATCTCAGATATTTTTTTTTTATAAAGAGCACTGACCAGTCTTAGTTTCATGTTTGTCCAGAAAGTACATCTCGTTTCCCAGCAGTCTATTTCCGTTAACCTAGGGTAGCAGTACTTTTTAACTAAAAAAAAGACACCTTATCTGGAGCTTTAAGCTATCTCAGTGTATTCACACTTGACCCGTTTCTTTGATCTATTTGGACATGCCAACTGTCATAGCTCCAGATAAGAGGGTCTATCCACAGCTCCAGACTAGAGGGGTCTCCACATATTAAATTTCTTATTTCTCCACGTAAACGTAGGTTGTGGATACTCATTGGAAGCGCCTCGTTGAGGCCCTTCCAGAGAGTACCCAAAACCTACAATTTCATGGAGAAATAAGGAAAAATAACAGTCTTCTTTAATTAAAAAAGAAAAAAAAAGGCACCTAATCTGGAGCTATGGACTGTGGCAGTGCATTCACACGTAACACAAACGGATTAATTATCAGACTACTATTACAGCAAAGAGGACAATGAAGTGTTGATTTATGACTGTGTTAGGATAATTATGTAATTAATTTGTGTTGCGTAAGTTACTCTTATTATTTCTTTTATTTCACTTATAATACATGAAAATTATCATTGAGGGCTGTGCCAGTTACCGTAGTATGGCTTTTAAATGGTGCACGGACGTGATCTGAAATAGCCTTAAGACAAAAACTGATGAAAAGTTTGGTAAAAAAGAATGAGTAAATCAGCGAGTATATGGTCACGGCTGGCGATTTTAGACTGCGCGTTCCGCGGAAAAAGGGCAACACTTTCAAACTGGTGGGGAAAAAAACGGGAGCCAAGGCCCAACCGCGTTATAACGGTTTCCGCGTTATAAGCGACCGCATTATAACGGCGCTGCAGTGTAGTTAAAACTTTGTTCATTAATATGGCATACACCCAAATATTTTTGCTGAACAAATGTGAGTAGCTTTTGCATTTGCAAAAGCTTCTCACATTATTTTTCAGACAAAAAAAAAAAAGTGAATTACATATACTTTCCAGAACAGTTCATATTCTGACCACTAAGGAGGTTGTTAAACTAATGATGCTTTGAACAAGTGGGCCCTGCCAAATATCTAAAACCCCAGCTCAAATACTTTCTGAGATAGGCATTTTGCTTGTGTGAGAAACTTCTATCTCACATGACCACGCCGGTCCTAGGAACGATCCACTTAAGGGTGGGAGAAAAAGAATCCATCATGAGCCAGTCCATGCAAGATAGGGAATCTTACCCTCTGGGTAGGAATTTAAACCGCGGACTCTGCAAGCCTCGTCCCTGGTTGAAATTCCTACCCCTTGGGTTAGATTTCCCTATCCTGCATAGACACTCCTGATGGATTCTTATGATCTTAAACCTTAAAGTGCATATTGTAACTGTATCAGAGAGCATTTTTATTTTTATTCTTTTCCAGAGATAATAAGGCTTGACATTTCATGTGAATACAACCCATATATACATGAGTGTCCTTATTCAAAGGTTTTTGTCCTTTTGGAAAGACTAAAATTTATTCTACGTGCAACCACTCGGCCATAGCTCCAAATGAGAGGGGTCTCCACATAATATTTTTCTTATTTCTCCATGAAAACATATGCTGTGGTACTCATCTAAAGCACCTTGGTGAGGCACTTCTAATGAGAACCACAACATATATACTGAAGAGCATAAATAACGCATCACTAAATTTATCAAAACAATCTTCATCTCAATCGAGGTATATATTTCATTGAATATTTTCTGAAACAGTGATTAGCATCCGGACAATGTCTCACAACAAAAAATAATGAAAAAACAAGGAGCCGATTGAGAAGGTAACGTCACATGATGAAACAAGGGTATCGACGTGAAATGTCACACTTTTCAGTAACGACAGTGACCACCGTTATTTTGGATGACAGTTTGCAATCGTCGTCTCATTGATCCAACTAGACGTCGTACAGTTGCCATGGGGATGTTACGCCACTCCTCCTGAAGAGCCCTGCTGAGTTCGGCGACGTTATTTGGCTGGTTCAGACGTTTACGTAGTCTCCTACCAAGTTCATCCCACATGTGTTCAATGCAGTTCATGTCTGGTGAAACCGCTGGCCAGTCCATAACATCCACCCCTTGGGCCCTCAGGAAGTCTTGCGTAAGCCTAGCCGAGTGCGCTCTCGCGTTATCTTGCTGGAACGTCAACTGCTGATTCCCAACCTGACGTCGAAGAAGAGGAACAAGGACAGGGGCAAGAATTTCGTCAATGTATCGACAGGCCGTGAGTGTTCCATTCACGATAATCAGATCCGAACGGAAACCGGAACTAATGGCTCCCCACACCATGACGCTGCCACCGCCAAATCGGTCACGTTCAAGAACACAGCTGTCTGCAAAGCGTTCATGCCTTCGGCGATAAACACGGAGTCTTCCATCAGCAAAGCTGAGTGTAAACCGCGATTCATCGGAAAAGACAACCCTGTTCCAGTTTTGACGTGGAACGCGTAGCATGTCCGTGGCCCATCTAACACGCAGCTGACGATGACGTCGAGTCAGAATCTGTCCTTTTACTGGTCGGCGACATCGAATTCCATAGTCTTTTAGTCTTCTGCTTACTGTGAACCGACTGATATTCCTCCTTCTACGTCCTCGCATACCGGCAGCGGTTGAAACGGCGGTTGTGAAGCGATCACGTAAATGACGTTGCCTAATGAAATTATCCTGACGTCGAGTAGTTACACGCGGAGCCCCGGGTCTAGGACGGTCCTTTGTGCTCCCGGTAACTGCAAACTTTCGACTTAAACGAGAAATCGTCCACTGGCTAACGTTGAACTGCCTAGCAAGCCGACGCTGACTGACGTTAGCTTGCAAGAGTCCGATAATCTGTCCCCTGGAATCGGGATTCAGCCTCGGCATGATAAACGGTATTCGTAAGAACAAAAAATCACACAAAACTTTTAAGCCCCGATATCAGATGTCCACTTCATGTATTGACCATTCAATGAAAATCAATAGTCCGTGCACAAAGTGGTCAAATTGATTTCGTGCACGGGTAGCTCATGGGACATAACGGGTGACATTATGGGGTGGTTCGGTGCGACTAATGAAAGTCGGTGAAGCAAATCAATATTTCTAACGTTGTTTTTGTATTCATAAATCTTTTCTGGGGAATATTTTTTAAAAAATATGTGATGCGTTTTTAATGCTCTTCAGTATATTTTCATGGAAAAATAAGAAAAATATCAATTCTTTTGGCTTGTAAAAATCAAAACATTAAACTATAATACCCCGCCATTATCATGTTGTGGGCAGATAACTCTGTCAAACATTGAGACGAAATTTGCCCATTAGCAATCCCAAACCAGATCTCCTTCATATCAATGCATGTAACAAGTTTGGTTAAAATCCCTTGACATTTACTCAAGTTATCGTCCAGAATGAAAATATGGGCGTGTCTCGGGCAGATAACTCCCAAAGTTTTAGCAATCCCAATCCAGATCTTCACAATATCAATGCACATATCAAGTTTGGTGAAAATCCACTGATGTTTACTCAAATTATCATCCAGAAATGAAAATATGGGCGTGTCTCAGGCAGATAACTTCCTCAAAATTTGACGAAATTTGCCCATTAGCAATCCCAAACCAGATCTCCACAATGTCAATGCACAAATTTGGTGAAAATCCATTGATGTTTACTCAAGTTATCGTCCAGAAATATACAAATCATCTTATCTAGAGCTATGCCCTCCCCTTCCCAATTATAAATGTATACCTCATCTTCTTCAAAGAACTCTCCAACATCAGGAGTTAAAATCTGCACTGTTGATTCTGGAAGACGACACTTTGGTGTTATAACATTTGACCATTCACTGATGCCTAAGAGGCACCCGAGCTCTAACAAACGGTTCATATCATGTACAGATGAGCACATTTGAAGAAGAAGCTGTTTAGACTTTGTAGAGCCCACAGCCTGCCCTAGAGGATCCAGGAACAGCTGAAATGGAAGAACATTTTGGTATAATGGTTTACATGATGTAGGCCAGATAAAGCACATTTTTTCAACCCAAAAAATATATTTTTTCTTATTTCTTCATGAAAACATATGTTGTGGGTACTCATTTGAAACACCTCGGTGAGACCTTTTTAATGTGTATCCACAACATGTATTTTTGTGGAGAAATAAGAAAAAAATATTTTCCTTATACCCTCTCTTGTCTGAAGCTATGACACTGATTTTAAGCAATCTGACTGGTCAAGAACAAAATCCAGAAAAGCATTAATTTTTATACTTCAATAAATCCACTGAGCAGGAATTTCGGAACTATTTTCTTTGCACAGATATTAGGTATTTAATGCAATCTTCCAGAAATTTTTAGGCATTTCAACAGGCAGTAAAATGGACCTGTTCAAATGGTAGGATAAGTACTGGAAGGATTTAACCCTTAAAGTGCTAATAACAACTGCAGCAGACAACATTTTGATTTTTTTGTGTTTGTTTTTTGCATTTTTAGTGAAAATAAGGCTTGGAACTTCATGTGAATGCAGACAATTCACACAAAATTTCAAGCCTCATTTTCTCTGAAAAATGATAATAAAAAAAATCAAAATATTGTCTAATATGATTTTGCTTTGCACTTTAAGGGTTATGTTTGTTTGTGTTGAGGTTTTACAGCCCAGTCAACCCAATGGGGTCATGTCGAGCGCGGTCAGTTTACCTAACCACACATTTACTGGGCAGGCTTAGTCCTCTAAGCGGTTAACCAGTATTGTGCGCATTATTTTGCCAGAAACTGAGAACTGCCCTTCTTGAATCAGCGGAAGGATAAGAATGACCGTAGAAAATATTTCATGATCAATCTCCACGAAAGAATGTTGCCGACCTCGACGGGGGTTGAACCCGCGACCTTCTGGTCTCCAGTCGGACGGCAAATCCAACTGAGCCACCGAGGCCGGCCACTTTAAGGGTTAAGGTATTGAGATATTTATGGTAAACTGCTGTGTGTATTCATCCAGGATATGCTAATTTGTACCCACAAAATATGTGTGTGTGCTAAAGTCAATTACCTGTTAACCCTTCTCTTGCTAAACACATCATGCCCTGTCTTAGCAAACAATATAGATCCAGATCAGTTGGCTTCTGAAGAAGCCAACTGATCTGGATCTGCACTGTTTGTCATTAAATATGTAAATTTCTACCAAAAACTCAGATCAAGTAATCTGATTGGCTGAAAATTAGAAGTGAGCGTGGCATCTTATATTTATTCAGCAAGAGAAGGGTTAAAAAGATACTGTACACACAAGAAATTATCATCCCAGAGCCCAGGTTCAGGAATTATCATATTTCATAACTTGTCCCAGGAACAAGTTAATGATCAATTCAACTTTGTTTTTGTCCAACCCAGATTTACTTACCTGAAAATTGATATTTTTCTTATTTCTTAAAGAAAACATATGCTGTGGGATCTCATTAAAATGGTCTTGGTGAGGATATTCTAACGAGTACCCACAAACTGTTTTGTTTTCGAACAATAAGAAAACTATATATCTCATAATCTGGATCCTCTTCTTAGCTAGAGCTATGAAGTCCTTGTCTCAGGACAAGTAAATTGAAATTTCTTATATCCTGATGGGAAGTGGGATAAGTTGGACAAGTTGGTATTTTCACAGCCTTGCAAAAGCCACTGATAACATTAATGGGATCAAGATATTAAAATAATATGTTCTTGTTCACCTCTGGTCTTTGGAGGAGGAGGGGCACACAAAATTAACACCTGACTTACCTTATTGGCAAGAGCTACACATATCTTGGTAGGTATCTTGACAAGACACTTCAACACAAACTCTGCAGCTTTACTACCTCTAAATTCAACACTAGGAGGACCACCTGTAATAAACACATTAAGGTAAATAGATACATCAGAAATGTTTAGCCACCATTTTACAAAGGAAGACAATTTTTTGCAGACAAAATTATCTCCTTAGTATCTAAAACCTTTCAAAAATAGTGGTTATCTTAACCTTGACATATGATCAAAGACAGATTTTCACTTGGCACAGCCAAAGTATCTGGATTTGTGCTTAAAGGTGACAGATACATCTCCAAGGGATGTAACTTTGACATGAAAATATTCATCTCCCTTCTCATAGGGAGCTTCTTTTAAAGGAAAGAATTTGATCACACTGACCAAATTCTTTCCTTTAAGAGAGATCCCATAGGGATCCATTTCTTTCCTTCAGGAGTGATCCCAGATGGATCAAATTCTTTTCTTTGAGTGATCCCAGAGGGATCCAGTTCTTTCCTTTAGGAGTGATCCCAGAGGGAGCAAATTCCTTCCTTTAAAAGTAATCCCTATTTTTACAACATTTCAAATTCCTGCATGCAAAAGTTGTCTCCCACTGCCAAAAGGTGGCTAAATTCTTTCAAGTACATCCATTTCCCTTCATATAATGGTGATTTAGCACAGAATATTTTCATTAATATTATTATTACTATATTATGATTATTATTATTATTATCATCATCTTTAACCTATTAAAGACTGAAAAAAACTCTCCCACACTATATATTGGAAGAGTCAACTTTCAATTTCAGCTATGTTCTATATAATGTAGGTATTCCTAAAGAAATATGACTGACCTATTTGCAAACAGTGGAGACCCTGATCAGATGCTGCATTCTGTGGCATCTGATCTGGGTCAGCACTGTTTGCCAGCTGCCCTTTCGGGGATCTCCAGTCTTCAATCTCTGAAGGGAAATTAGCAGACTTTCAGGGAAGCAACTTTGTCAAAATTGTTTTTCCCCTTTCGAAAAGTGGTATACTCTAATTGGAAAACAATTTTTCTTTTAGAGCAGCAGGGAAGCAAATTCTCAAGGACATATTTTCAGAAGGGGCTGGGTGCACATGGAAGGAAACAGAAGTCACAAAAGTTATCATCCTTTATCAAACCTGGGTTATTTAACTCTTGTCCTGCTGAATGAATTAATGCCACATCCATACATTCTAATTTTAGGCCCATCAAATTACTTGACCTACATTGTTGATATAAATTCACAAACTTATTGGCAAACAGTGAAGATCCAGATCAGTTGGCTTCTTCAGAAGCCAACTGATCTGGATCTGCACTGTTTGCAAAGGCAGGATATATCCAGATGCAGCAGGACAAGGGTTAAGCAAACACTTGTAGAAAAGCCAAAACTGTTTGCAGAAAACAGGTGCTTGCTTAATACAGGTGAGTTTCTATTACTTTACCTTTAACAGGATCTGAATTAACTGCCCTATTATGACAGGTGATTACTTAATACAGGTGGCCTTTGGTTTAAAGTGTTGGTTGGTTTTGTTGGAGTTTAACAACCCAGTCAAAGCTATTAAGGTCATGTCTATCTGGTCAGTTTACTTAACCATACTTTTCCTGGGCAGGCTTAGCCCTCTTAGTGGTTAACCAGTACTTGTGCATATTCATTCACCAGAATCAGCAAAAGGGAGAGAATGACCATAGAAAATATTTCATGATCAAGCTCCTCAAACAGAATGCTGCCAGACCTGGCAGGGATTTAACCCCATGACCTGACCACCAGTTGAACATGCATCCGACTGAGTTACCGAAGCCAGCAGGTTTAAATTGTTTAAAGCAGTCCCCTAATTACTTTGTTGACTTCAAAATGGTTTCCATCTGATGGCCTCCAGCTTACATCAGTAAAAGAACCCAAAACATGCTTAAGAAGAGTTTGTTTGTTTTATTCAGGTTTTATGTCACTTTCAACAATCTTTCATTCATATATAAAGTGTTTGGTGTGACTCAGCTGGGGATCGAACCCACAACCTCCCAGTCACAAAGCCTACACTCTACAAACTGAGCCACTGTGGTGGTCTAATAAGAAGAGCTAGAGGCATGCCATTAGTATTCCAATACTAATCTGCCATTTCCAGCAGCTGGTTCCCAGCAAGTAATCTCTGTAACAGCTATTTTCATAAAAAAAACAAATTTATTACCAGATGTGATTTGTATTAACCCATTTACCTTGAGTGGACTCTTCTATACAACTCTTTGGACCAGTCTACTTTCAAAAGCAGGGTATCTGGTTAGTTTTTATTCTTACTATGTTTTATAAAAATTCAGTAGTTAATGAAAACAGTGTAGACCCAGATCAGATGCTACAGAATGTGGCATCTGATCTGGGTCTACACTTGTTTGCCAATTACCCATTTGGGGTTCTCCAGACTAAAATGGATTAACAAAACTATAAAAACCTGGTGTTTCCAGTTGCTGGTCTCCAGCATGTAACTGTATGAGAGCTGTTTTCATGTGTACAGTCAGAAGAGCCAGAGGCATATTTTCTACACCTTTGGAACTGACAGCCAGAGATACCAGGTGGCCACAAGTTGCTGTCACATCTCTATTGGTCAATGCTGCTGCAAAGTGGTCTGTGGAGGTGTTGTGAACTGTTTTTATCAAATGACCTGGTTTGGTTTCCAAGGCATTCACATCGATTTGTGCTATCTTACCACCTAAGAAAAACAGAGAGAGATGATGATTATGACAATGATTTGGTGTTTTATATTCTGTTTAACATTATTTATCATTATTGAGATGATGGGTGACAATGAAAGATTCTGTGCCAGACATTCAGGAGTTAAATTCCAGCTTCAGTTGGATTCGAACCCAATCCCTTGTGATCTGAAGCCAGAAGGCTAACCGTCTCGGCCGCTTGGATGCTTAAATAAAAGTATTAAACAATAATACCCTGCCATTATCGTGTCAAGGGCAGATAACTCTGTAAAAATTTGACAAAATTTGACGAAATTTGCCCATTAGCAATCCCAAACCGTATCTCCACAATATCAATGTACATACCAAGTTTGGTGAAAACATAGCAAGTTTGGTGAAAATCCATTGATGTTTACTCAAGTTACCATCTAGTAACGAAAATCGGATGGACAGACGGATGGACGTACGACTGATGGACAGTCACATGAACGTCCAACGTGATACCATAATACCCTGCCACTATTGTGTGGCGAGGTATAAAAAGAGTGAGAGATGGCATAGGTCTAAAAACAGGGGTATTCAAGGGGACATTTTTTCTTAATTCTCCATAAAAATATATGTTGTGGGTACTCATTAGAAGTGCCTCAGTGAGACACTTCTAATGAGTACCTACAACATATGTTTTCATGGAGAAATAAGAAAGACATTACTATTACTTGGTCAAAAAAAACCCTTCTCTGGAGCTATGAATGAAAACTCTAAGAATACCAGTACCAAGCCTGGAAAATCTAGAAAGGCTGATGTGTTCTTAGAAAATTAAACACTTCTCCAACAGTTCATGAGGTGCTTTCTGTACAAAAAAGAAATGAAATGTTCTTATTTCTCTATGTAAGAATTCAGCAGAAGGTGGTGTAGCAGATACTGATGTCTGTGATTTTGAAAATGGCACAAGTCATCAGATGATGCTTTCCTTTGAGGTTTTACAGTCCAATCAACCCATTAAGGTCATGCTGAACCAATCAGTTTACCTAACCACACTTTTCTGGGCAAGCTTAGTCCTCTAAATGGTTAACCAGTACTTGTGCACATTCTTCTGACACAAAACCCAAAAAGATATGTTTTCACAGAGAATCTGTGAAATATAAGTCATGGAGATAAAATGATGCAACACTATTTGAGTCCTTGTAATGGCTCCAATGTGTGCCAGTTAAGATGACAATTAATAAATAATGGACTTAAATGCTAGGTTGGTTGCAAATGTTTGATGAAGGAATGAGTGGATGAAATAAAAAACGTTAAACTATAATACCCAGCCACTGTCATGACGCGGGCAGATAACTCCGTAAAAAATTGATGAAATTTGCCCATTAACAATCCCAAAACCAGACCTCCACAATATCAATGCACATACCAAGTTTCCTGAAAATCCATTGACATTTACTCAAGTTATCACCCGGAAACGAAAAACGGACAGACGGACAGATGGACAGACCTACGACTAATGGATAGAGGGACAGACACACGGACGTCCAACATGTAACCATAATACCTTGCCACTATCGTGTGGCTGGGTATAAAAAAGGATGGATGGAAAACCAGACACTGCATCGTACATGTTTGCTTGGGTGACAAAAACATAAACTGTTGGGACTCATTAAAACTGCCTTATCTAGATACTTCAAATAAGCACCTACAATGTTGTTTTTTGTTTTTGTTTTGTGGGAAAACTTATCTGGATGCCTTCTTTTATCTAGAGCTTCCGTATTTATCATAAGTATTGGGACACCTTACCTCCTTCCAATCTTGTCTTAAAATTTGAACAACCATTTTGCTTTCAACTGATATACAGTCAACTTCAATGGCTTGAACATCTTTGGGACCATGGAAATTTGTCCCATTTCAAATTTTCAGCCAGTCAGATTATTTGATCCAGATTGTTGGTATAAATTAAGATACTTAATGGCAAACAGTGCACATCTAGATAATTTGGCTTCTGAAGAAGTTGGAATGCCTTGCGTTTGCAAACAGTGAAGATTCAGATCAGTTGGCTTCTTCAGAAGCCAACTGATCTGGATCTATACTGTTTGCAAAGGCAGGGCATATCTGTGTTCAGCAGGACTAGGGTTAAGGATACATGCAGTATCTTTTTTTGTATTTTACCTACCTTCTATATTGATTGTAGTGAGACCACCATATTTCTGTATGAAGTCTTTCAATTTTCCATGTTCTGGCTCAAAGACAAGACTCCACTGACTCCACTCTGCCAAATCTTCCAGTAGTGGACAGTTGTGTAGACAGATCTTTGCTGCTTCTTTTGTCTGATGTCCCAACATTCCAACTTTGGAGGCACTCACTGGTGGAAGCCTACACATATGTACATTATCATTATCTTGAAGCCTACACACATGTACATACATTATCATTATTTTAGCATTACCCGGAAGCCTACATGCATGTGCATCATATTTATTTTTGCATTATCTTGAAACTACATGCATGTACACTACCATTAATTAAGCATTACCTGAAACCCTAAACGTATGTATATTATCTTAACATTATCTGGAAGCCTACACATATCTACACTATTATTATCTTAGCTGGCTTACACATATGTACATTATCATTATTTCAGCATTATCTGGAAGCCTACACTTATGTACATTACCTTTTTTTTCAGCATTATCTGTAGCCTCACATATGTACACTATCATTATTTCATCATTATCTCTAAGCCTATACAAATATACATTATCATTATGTTAGCATATTGTGCTAGCCTACACATATGCACATTATCACTATTTCAGCATTATCTGGAAGCCTACACATATGTACAGTATCATTATTTCAGCATCATCTGGAAACTTAACTATTACCTGTTGAGGAGTCTAAAATCTGCTGTATGAGTGACAAACAGCCAAGACCCTAATCAATCCGCTGTGTTTGATCTGGGCCTACAATGTTTCCTTGTCCTCTCTCTCACAAAGCTTAGAGTAATTATGGTATTAAAACTTTATGAATGTGATATGTGGGGAATGAAGACACTTTCAAGGAAGGCAACTCGGTCAAAATTGTTTTGGATTCCTTCTGAAAAGCGGTCTACTCTAAAAGAAAATAATTTGCTCCCATCGGGAGCAAATTCTTTTCTTTTAGAGCAGACTCCTTTTCAGAAGGGAACTGGTATGCAGAAAAAAATCAAATAGAAGTCAAAAAGGTTATATCCCTTGTCAACACTGGTGGAAATCTTACCAAAGTTTATCCTTCCCTTAAATCTAAGGTAGGCTTACCTAGTCTTAGCCACTAGGGCAGTCTCATAATGAATGGTAAAGTCTGTATGCTGATGTTTTTTGTGTTTCTCAGCTGCACTCATTAGTCGGTTGATATTACCATGACCCAGAAACTTTACATCTTTCACACCATATTGATGACACAGAGCGGCCTCCAACTGGTCCGGCTATAGAGAGATTATAAATAGTAAAAGTTATACAGTCAACCCTCTTTATACCGACACTCGCTACTACAATAAAATTCGTTTTAATGACACTTTGAATGTCACTAAACCTTCGCTCAGGAATTGACAGTCAATTAGAAATTATGCAAGAATATTGCATTAAAACTTCAAGCAACATATGTTTTGGATATTTGTTAAAATCGCCTCAGTGAAGCAATTCTAACAAATATCCAAAACATAATGTTCTACGAGGAAATAAGAATGAAACCAGGCCTTTCTTACAGATCATTCTGTCCTTTCTTACATATTCTGTCTATTAAGGATTCTTTACAACAGCAAATTCATTTTAATTGCACAATCTTTGGGAACATATGCTGTTGTTGTATGATTCTGACAAAATTCTAGAGCTAGACAAAAAAGGGTTTGTTTGTGCTGAGGTTTCACAGCCTAGTCAGGTCATTAGGGTCATGTTGAGTGCCATCAGTTTACCTAACCACATGTGTTCCTGAGCAGGCTTAGTCCTTTAAGCAGTTAACCCGTACATGTACTTGTGTACATTATTTCACCAGAAACTAACAACTGCTCTTCTTGAATCAGCAGTAGAGAGAGAATGACTGCTGAAAATATTTTACGATCAATGTCTATGTAAAGAGTGTTCCCAGACCTAGTGGGGATCAAACCCACAACATCCTGATCACCAGTTGGTGGTGCATCCAACTGAGTCATTGAGGTCGGCAACAAGAAAGGGTACCCAGAAAATTGCTATCTTATTGTTCCAAGATGATTTATGCTGTGGTTCATCAGAAATGCTTTGATCATCACGAAAACATACCTATATAATGTTGACCCCCTTAAACCCCACTTTTATATAGTAAAACTGGGGTTTACAGGGGTATACATTATTTTTCATATTTCTGCTCAAAACATAGATTGTGGGTACTCGTTAGAACTGCCTCGGTGAGGCGGTTCTAACGAGTACCCACAATCTATGTTTTTGAGCAGACATAAGAAAAATATTTGAATTTTTATCTGAAATTTTTCATATTTTGCTACTAAATTTTCCAATATACGAGGGATGTTCGAAATGAATTGCTTATTTCTATCTGGAGACTTCAAATTTCAAGTTAGCCCAAAAGTATTCATTTCATGCCCTCGAAGTACTCCCCTTGGCTAGAAATGCAAAGTTTCAGCCGATGTATCCACTTCTTGAAGGCGTCACGGTACGCTGATTTGGGCACAGTAATAAGGTACTGATGAATGGCAGATCCAAGTGCCTGTCGGGACTGGTATTTCCGCCCAGCAAGGAATGCTTTCAATTTCGGAAACAAAAAGAAATCACATGGGGCAAGGTCTGGGGAATACGGGGGGTGAGGCAAAACAGTTACTTTTTCTTTCTTCAAAAACGCCGTAACTATTGCGGAGGTATGAGCTGGGGCATTGTCATGTAGAAGACGGACATGTTTAAAACCAGTGGCAGGGCGTCGTTTCTGATAATACTTTTTCAGTTTCTTCAGTACTACGTCTTTGTAGTACTTTCCGGTGATGCTTTTGCCCTTTTTCACTGGCATTTTTATTGCGACTCCTTCACCAGAGAAGAAGATTGCATACAAAACCTTCTTTGTACTCAAAGAAAGTTTGGCAATTATTGGGTGTTTGCTGTGTTTAGTGGCCAAGATCTTATTACTAACCTTTCTGACGGGCTCAAAATAATGGACCCAGGTTTCATCACCTGTGACGACATTGGCAAACTGCTTTTTGTCGTATTTTGGAAACATTTGAAGCAGCTTTTTGGCCACTTTAACTCGTTGCCTCTTTTGCTCGTCAGTCAACAGATGTGGTACCCATCTAGCAGAAATCTTTCTGACTTTCAAATGCTTCTTCAAAATAAGGTGAACCATTGATAGTGATATGCCTACCTTTCGTGCAATATCACGAACTGTAAATCTGGCTTCTCCTTCAATGATTTCCTTTATTTTGGAAACGATTTCTTTACGAGATGCAGATTTTGGCCTACCTGATTTCGGTGCATTTTTGAAGGGCTCTACACCAGACTCAAATTTCTTTTTCCACTGCCGAATTGTGTCATAAGACACACAAGAAGGTCCAAAAGCAGTAGAAATTTCAGTCATCAGCTTCTTCAAAGAACAACCAAGTTTTGAGCGAGCTTTGATGTAAGCCCGTATTTCATCTTTTTTGTCGACGCTTCTACCAACCATTTTTACTGCTGTGGTCAATGACTGCGTGTATTCAAATGACAAATTTTATGTCTTACACTTAGTCTAACATGTACATTTATACACCATTGTGTAGATATTGAATAGCCCTATACAGGTATGTATTGGTTTTTATCGTGCCCCACGTGGATATCGAGCTAGAGGACAATAAGCAATTCATTTCGAACATCCCTCGTATTTGAATAGGCTTGTTTTTCGTAATGTGAAGGATACAGACCACCAATGCAATGTGCTTTCATGGAGAGATAAGAAAAACAAGAGTTCGGCTAAGTCGATGTCACACCTGCACTGGGCAAAATCACTGGAGCACGAAATCTAGGTCAATGGCACCCAGTCATAGTTCAGGCTTGAAGAGTATGTCAAGGATTATTACTATGCAAGGTTTGACATTTGCAGCTATCAACACTGCTGAGAACACACTTTAATGATAGAGTCAATATGACAAGATAAAGTTAATGGAGCGCAAAATCTAGGTCAAGAGCACCAGGTCATTGTGCATGTATTTATATGCAAGGTTTGACACTCCCAGCTATTACCGCTTCAGAGAAACACATTTTAATGTAGCCTCAACATAAAGTCATGACAAAGTCAATGGATTACCGCTTCAGAGAAACACATTTTAATGTAGCCTCAACATAAAGTCATGACAAAGTCAATGGAGTGTGAGATCAAGGGTACTGAGTCATAGTGCATGCTTGAAGAGTATATCGAATACAATTACTATGCAAGGTTTGATACTAACACCTACCGTCCAGGACAATTACTATGCAAGATTGATACTAACACCTATCGTCGAGGACAATTACTATGCAAGGTTTGATACTAACACCTATCGTCGAGGACAATTACTATGCAAGGTTTGATACTAACAGCTATCATCGCTTCAAAGAAATACACTTTAATGCTAGACTTGATGTGAAAAATGCTAGAATAGACATAAATTCATGATAGTCACTTGAGCACTATATCTAGGTCAAGAGCACCGGGTCATAGTGCGTGCTTGAAGAGTATGTCGAGACCAATTACAATGCAAGGTTTGACACTCACAGCTATCACTGCTTCAGAGAAATGAACTTTACTGCTAGACTGGAGGTGAATAATGCTAGATTCGATGTAAAATCATGACAAAGTCACTGAAGCATAAAATCTAGGTCAAGGGCACTGGTTCATAGTGCCAACTTCAAGTGTCTGAGACACTCCCAGCAATCACTGTGTCAGAGAAATGCACTTTAATGCTAGACTCAGCATAAATTGTTAACAGCTGGATGGACAAAAATTCTATATACTACACCCTGCCACAAGCAGGTGTGACAAATACCCATCATCTATGTAGAAAAGGAAGTATCTTCACACGTTCATCCCTTAGCTTCTGAAGTGGACATCTATTCTTAAATTTGGACACATGCATTTGTTGCAAACAGGGGTTTCTTGTCAAAAATCAATAACAGAGTGGCAAACAGTGGAGATCGCCATGAGCCGTCTCATCTGGATCTATACTGTTTCCAAAGGTACCCGTGTTGGTCTGCAGGGCTCAGCAGCTTAATTAGAGTTGTAATATACAAGTCCAGGGCCCAGTTGTTGAAAGAATCATAAGCTTAACGAGCTTGTTAATGACAAAATGTATAACTGTTAAAGCTAAGGTAGATTCAATTACATTGATATTTTTGCTGCAAAAATGTGAGTAGCTTTTGCATTGCAAAAGCTACTCACATTTTTTCAGCAAAAATATCAAAGCAATTGCCATATTTCAAGATAGAAAATTTAACATTACATTAGATAACAACTTTGTTAAGTTTTGAACAACTGGGCCCAAGGCTCTAGATAAGGTCTGATATTTCTGATTTACTGATGACTCATAATTCAACCTTTCATCCCTGTGTTTCTGAAGTAGACTTTTCAATCTTTGACTTTGGACACATTCATTGTTGAAAACAGGAATAAGAGAAAATAATAACGTTCAACTATAATACCCCGCCATAATCATGTCGTGGGCAGATAACTCCGTAAGAGTTTGACGAAATTTGCCCATTAGCAATCCCAAACCAAATCTCAAAAAAATCAGTGCACATACCAAGTTTGGTGAAAATCCATTGATGTTAACTCAAGTTATCATCCGGTAAACTGACTGACAGACAGACACATGGACGTGAAACCATAATACCCCGCCACTATAGTTTGGCGGGGTATAAAAATACAACTACCAAACAGCAAACAGAGAAAATCCAGATGAGATGGCCCATTAAGAGCCATCTTGTCTGGATCTACACTGTTTGCTAAAGTATGTCTTGGTCTATAGGGCTGAAACGGTTGCCCATTTTAGACTGAATAAACTCTCCTACATTACATACGTGAAGAGTCAAATTTCAATTTTAGTTACGTCAGGCTATATGATTTAGATACTCCTAGAGAAAAATGGTAAATATTAGCAAGCAATAGAGACTAGTCAGACTTTGCATTCTGCTGTGTCTGGGCCCAGTTGTTCAAAGCTAACGATGTCGTTAGTTAACGATTCGTTAAAATTTATATCGAGTGATACGCAAATATTCTGATATTTTTTGCTGAAAAAATGTGAGTAGCTTTTGCACTGCAAAAGCTACTCACATTTTTTCAGCAAAAAATATCAGAATATTGTGTATTGAATCCGCTCAAACTGTTAACGAAATGACCCTTAACGAGCTCGTTAAGCTAACGACGCTTTGAACAACTGGGCCCTGATCTTGGTTTGTACTGTTTGCCAGTTACCCTTTAAATGGGCTAACTGCATAGGAGAAGGAATTAAAAATATATATACCCTAAATAATGTGACACTTTAATACCTTACTTATTTCTAAACACTGAACAAGTCAATTTTACTATGGGTCAAAAATGTGTTTAAAAATTGTTGGATGAGTGGCTAACTGTACACCTCAGTGCAGAAAAAAAGGAAACTGGTCTGGATTTTACACAATTTGTTCAGTCCTGTCACTCCGAATACTTAATGGTAAAAACAGTATACCAAACATAAAATTCCATAAATTGCACATTTATCAAATACTTAGAATAAAAACTGTATAAATAAAACAAAAAATCCACAAATTGCAAATTTATATCTTACCAGAAAAGGACCAAGAAAAAAGACCCAACTTTATGACAATTACAGAAAACAGACTACGTGGTAAATAATTTTGTTAAGTAGATGACAAAATAGCATATGCAAACAGTGTAGACCCAGAACAGTCTGATCAAACTCTTTTCTGTTTGCCATTCCACTAAGTACAAAGAACTGCATGAAAAGTAAAATTTTGGCCAAAAAAGTATGGAATAAAATGTTTGAAATTTTTTGGACATTTACCATAGTTACACTGCTTGATCATCATGGAGGCAGCTACTTGAGAAATGAGACTTTTTGTGAAATGCCACACTGGTTGAATTGCTTGATAAGTTCCCAAAGAGAGTCAGTAACATACGAAATGCCACACCAGTTCGACTGATTATCAAACACACTATGAAATGCCACATAGCTTGGCCAGCTTGATAAAATTAAACATATAGACAGTTACCTGTGAAATGCCACACATGACTGCTTGATAAACTTCAGTTCAAAAACATCTACTTGTGAAATGCCACAATGAATGGACTGCTTAAACATGATGACAGTTACCAGTGAAATGCCACACTGATTGGATTGCTTAGTAAAGTTAAACACGGTGACTGCCACCTCTGAAATGCCACACCTGTATAATTGCTAGATAAATTTAAATATGGTGATGGTTACCTCAGAAATGCCACTGGATGGAATGCTAGAGTAACTTAAACATGGTGATGGTTATCACTCACTGACATGCCACTGGTTTGATTGCTAGATTAACTTAAACATGGTGACAGTTACCTACGAAATACATCACTGGTTTAATTGCTTGATAAACTTAAACATTGCAAGTTATCTGTAAAAAGGTATGCTGGTTGAACTGCCTGTTAAACTTGAAAATGTGGTGACAGTTACCTATGAAATGTAACACTGGTTGTATTACTCCATAAACTTTAAATGTGGTGACAGTTATGTTACAAAAATGTTACATTGACAGAAATGTTACATTGTTCTGCTTGATAACCTTGAAAGCATGTTGACAGTTTGTACCTGTGAAATGTAATACTACTTGGACTGCTTGATAAACTTGAGAACCTATGAAACCTAATGCTAACTGGACTACTTAATAAACCTGAAAATATGGTGACAGTTACCTAGCAAATGTCACACTGATTGTACTGCTTGATAAACTTGAAAACATGGTGACAGTTACTGGGAAATGTCACACTGCTTGGACTTGATAAACTTGAAAACATGGTGACAGTTAATTAAGAAATGTCACACCATTTGGACTCCTTGATAAACTTGAAAACATTGTAACAGTTACCTGGGAAATGTCACACTGGTTGTACTGTTTGATAAACTTGAAAACATGGTGACAGTTACCTGAGAAATGTCACACTGCTTGGACTGCTTGATAAATTTGAAAACATGGTGACAGTTACCTGAGAAATGTCACACTCATTGTACTGCTTGATGAACTTTAAACATGGGAGACAGTTATCTGCAAAATGCCACACTGGACTGCCTGATAAATTTTAACTTGAAACAGTTACCTGTGAAATGCCACATTGGCTGGATTGTTTGATAAACTCAAACAAATCTGCTTGTTGTGGTTTAAAGCTGAAATCACCCTCTGACCCTCCAGAACTTGACCCCAGGGTCAGGCCACCACTCTCTTCCAGTACCTGTATTAGAACAGAATAAGACATGTCTTTGAAAAAGCAGGAGTATGCATTATGCTTCAATAAAGGCCAGACAAGCCTGTGAACTCATGCACCTTAACAATTTTTTTACAGACAGTAACTCGCTGTTTTAACCCACTTTAAACTGTAACCCCTCCCCTCCCCCATACACTATATACTGGAAGAGTTGAATTTCAATCTGAGTTAAGTCAGGCTGTGTGATTAAGGAGCAAATTATTTCTTTTAGAGCAGACCCCTTTTTGGAAGAGGCTTGGAGTGCAAGAAAGGTTATAGGAAGTGACAAAAGTTGTCTCCCTTGTACAAAATGGCAGAAAAAAATCCAGACTTTCAGTCATATCTAGATAAAGAAGCAGAGATATAGGCTCTATGCAGTGAAGTGCCTTCTGTCATGAGGCTATCTAACAAAGAGCATATTCATTTCTTTTAGACTAGACTCCTTTTTAGAGGAGAGCAAAAACAAAAATGACAGAGTTACTGCCCTTGAAAGTGAATCAATTCCTTTAACGGGGAAGTGATATACACTACAACTCTTTCTAATGCAATTCGTTGTAACATGGTTTTGGATATAACACGGTTAAAAGATGGATCCCTAAAATGTACAGATTATATTGAAAAAATGACCATGAATGGTCATTTTTCAATATAATCTATAAATTTTTGTTTTGCTATAACACAGTTGTTAAACTAACAAGGTTTGTGCTATGGACCCCAACAATAGTGTTACAAAGAGGTTGTGGTGTACTGTCAGGGGAGACAAATCTGTCAAAATTGATTTGTCCTCTTTTTGAAAAGGGGTCTACACTAAGGATTAACATATTGTTGAGCTCCACCCTTATATTTTCTATTTGAATGCTTGTTTCTATTTTCTGCAAAGTGTTGTTTGTAGTTTGATGTTTCCTAAATGCTGATTTGGCAAGCTATTATTTGTTTATTCATTCATTTATTATTGGAGTCAGTCTGAGTGCCCTAGGACTTGGTGATACCTTTGCACTTATATAAATACTCTTGACCTACAAAGTTGTTTTGATTTCTAAAATAGTAATTATATCTATTTTTAATAGATATTTATTTATTTATTGATGTGTTGATGTAAATAGTGACATAAAGTCAAATTGACTTGGTAGTTTTACATTAAAACATAATTACAAGATTTTCTAACTAAGAAGACTTCAAGCCTCGAAACCTCATCAATCTCCACGAAAGAAAAAAAGGTGGGAGCACTAACCACTTGGTCACCCGGTTGCTTCAAAGGAATGATAATGAAAGGCTCTGTGCAATGAAGTTACAATAGTCATGAGGCTATCCAAAGATCTCCCAGTGAAGACTCTGATTAGACACAGCCAATAAGCAGGCTGGTCTGTGTCTTCACTGGGAGCATAGTTTCTCAAGTTGTGATTTGGTGTTTTATTTGTTTCAGTTGGAGTTTTACGACCTAGTCAACACTGTCACGGTCATGTCGAGCTGGTCAGTTAACTACGCTTTTTCCTGGGCAGGCTTAGTCGTCTAAGTGGTTAATCAGCATGTGTGCAAATACACTATGACCTCTTTATTACACAGTTCATTATAACACGATTTTGGATATAACATGATTCAAAGATGGATCCCAACTAGAAATGTGCCCATAGTACATGGATGCCCCGCTGTGGGGCACCTGACTATAAAACTGCAAAATTCTACCTGGTACAAATGCCTTAACCTGAGTCTAACAGGATCAGGTACGTACATACACACATTGGTACAGACGGATGTACATTCGTAAGCACGTACCCACATACGGAAAACTGAAACACTATATGCCCCCGGCATCATCCGATGCGGGGGCATAAAAATGTATAGATTATATTGAAAAAATACCATAAATGGTAATTTTTTAATATAATCTATACATTTTTGTTTGGATATAACACCGTTGTTTAACTAACACAGTTTATTTTATGGGCCCCAACGATAGTGTTATAAAGAAATTGTGGTGTATTTTCACCAGAAAATGATAACTGCCCTTCTTGAAAGAGCTGAAGGAAGCGACTGAATGCAGAAATGATTTAATGATCAAACTCCATGAAAATTATGTGGCTAAGCTGGGATCTGTACTTGTGATCCCTGGATTTGCAGTCATATGTGCGATCCCTAGATCTGCAGCCACCTCTAGTGGGATTCAAAGCCAGAACCTCATGATCCGAAGTCATGGGCCCAGTTGTCCAAAACTTACCAAAGTTGTTAGCTAAGGGGCTCTCTTGTTAAAAACCTAACAAAGTTACTAGCTAAAATGAAGTTTAAATTTCTATCTCAAACTATGGCAAATATATTGATTTTATATTTGCTGACAAAATATGAGTAGCTTTTGCAATACTACTCACATTTTTGTGGCAAAAATATCAATGTATTTGAAAATACCTTAGCTACAACAGTTAATGAGTTTGTCATTAACAAGCTCATTTAGCTAACAATGCTTTGAACAACTAACCGCTCGGCAACCTGGATGCTTTCATTTTTCTCAAGTAGCACCAAATAAATCACCTGTTTTGCTTCCCGTAGTAGGAATTCCAAAAACCTGCCATAGCCCATAGCATGGAAAACATCAAAACCAGAGTCTTCTAAGAGTTTCTCTTCAATACGATCCAGGTGGTTCAGACTGAGGGCTCCCATGTTCAAACACCGCTCAACATACTTCTTGAAAGACTCCAGCAACACATCTGCAAAAGAAATTATATTAAATGCCGCATTAGGCTTAATATAGATTCAAGGCAGATACTTAATGAATTGTGTGGTATATATGGACCTTAGATTATATCAATGCATGCAGTTTTTCGGTGGGTTAAAGCTTTTAAAGTTGGGAAATTTTCTGTTAAAGATGATGCCCATCCTGGAAGGCCTAAAACCTCTGTAACCAAGGCTAACATCGCTGCTGTAAAGATTGTGGTTGTGTTATGAATCTGGGGCTATATGTCAATTTATTAGGGCCTCCTGCATGGCCTCTGATACAATGGTATTATGCATGGGGCCCATGTAAGTTATCAAATGTCCAGGCCATGTATATTTAGTTTATTGATAGTGGGTGGGGTGTTGGGCTTACCTTCACATCGGATTCTATTTTTAGTAAGACGTTAGTATTTTTAACTTTATGGTAAGTACGGTATTTTGTTATTCCGTTGGAATACTTACCGTTTTGGTAATGGCTTTTACCGTATTTACCATTTTGGTAAATTTCAGCCAATCACGTCGCAAGATTTTTACCGAAAGTACCAAAAAGGTCATTGGTGGTTCTTTCAAACCTAAAATTCATTCCTGTCTTGTCTGCTGAACGTTCTTTAGAAAATTCTGACAAAAGTGAGTCTTTAGCTGTTGTTGTTCCCGTGTAAACATACAAAAATAAATACGATGGGGTTTTAGACCGGACACCTAAAATTGTTACGTTTTATTTCCGTGTTTTACCTAGAAAACACTCTTTTAGCTTTGGACCGCTATGCAATTTATTTTAAGTTCTTTAATTAATCTTTATTGACTTTGATCTATTTTCAATCATTTACTGTTTTTAGCGTATTTACTGCACCGGTTTTCGGCTGTCTTGCGACATGATTATAATTTTAGTAACATGCGTGGCTAATTAATTCAGGAATATTGACATTCACATGTGTGTTTGCTTATCCTGTCTGTCTGGTATTGAGGCAAGCTGAATCCATCCCTCCCACGTTGAGACTAAGTTGGGTTGTCTGATGTTCCATTATAATAGTCCAACAAGTAAAGACTTTCCAAAACAATTTCAGCCCTTGGAAGAGTATTAAAATTATTTGCCTTCATTCTACTTGTCAACTGTCAATGGTCTGTATTAAGGGACTTGGAGCGTGCCATCGCTAGATCACATCCCCTATATGGGCTTTGCCAATTGACCGGCTGGCGCATTTTACTTCCCCTATAATTTAGTGATAAATACATGGGCTTTGCCAAGTCAAAGGCTGCGCATTTGTAGTAGACACTTAGACCCTCAACAATCCTACTGGCCAATCTAGAACTACGGCACTGACTGCATATCGCTTTTGTGCCAGCAGGCGCAAGGAAGAGCGAAAAGCATTACACTGGTGACAGCGGTAAAGGGATTTTCTTTTAATTGTTTTTTTTTTAAGTATTTTTACCACCTTTTGGATATGCTAGTAACTCTGGCACTTTTAGAATGAGGAGTGGAATAATGAGTCAGTCAAACTTGTATACCATTCCTTCTGTCAGCACAGCTATTAGAAGTAGTACTTTTGAGGCCAGTAGAAATCTGTTCTCTATTCACGATTTGCAGGGATCAACTGGAAATTATGGGTTGCCAAGGTTCTTAACCCTTGTCCTGCTGAACCTGGATATACCCTGCCTTTGTAAACAGTGTAGATCCAGATCAGTTGGCTTCTGAAGAAGCCAACTGATCTGGATCTGCACTGTTTGCCATTAAGTATGTGAATTTATAGCAATAGTTGGGATCAAGTAATCTGATTGGCTGAAAATTAGAAATGGGTGTGGCTTCTTAATTTATTCAGCAGGACAAGGGTTAAGGGATCAGGGTTATACGGGTGCGCAGAATACTAAGGGAATGAAACCTGGAACTTATGATGGAACAGGAAGCTGGTCTGACTATCTCATCCAGTTCAATCTGATTGCAGACAATTATCACTGGAGTGACTATGATAAAGCTTTGCAGTTAGGAATTCATCTAAGGGGAACGGCACAGGGTGTATTGGGCGACTTAAGTCAAGAACAGAGGACAAATTTCATATCTCTTACTTCGGCCCTTGCAGCCAGGTTTGAACCTGTCCAGCAATCAGAGTTGTACCGTGCAAAACTTAAGTCGTGTGTAAGGCGCAAAGGGGAGCCAATAGTTGAACTAGCCCAGGACATAAGGAAACTAATAAGGCTTGCTTATCCCTCTGCTACTGCAGACGTAAGGGAACAGTTATCAAAAGATTGTTTTATCGATGCGTTAAATGACCATGATTTGGAGTGGGCAGTGCTCCAAGGGAAACCCCATTCGGTTGAAGATGCGTTGAAACTTGGGCTTGAGTATGAGGCATTTCAGAAGGGTAGGCGTGGTCATTATGGAGATGTCAGGACATTTGGTACTCAAAGGCAGGACTTGGCTCTTGGTGTTAATGAAGGCAATGGCCAAGATAGGGGTTCAGTAGGTGGCCAAAATAGGGGTGCGAATGTCAATAGTCGGCGTAAACAATGTTATTTTTGCAAACGCCTGGGTCATTTTGAGAAAGATTGTTATCAGAAGAAAAACCTTCAAAATAATGGTGTTCGGGCTTGTTACTATTGCAACTCCAGTGACCACCTTATTAGAGACTGCGAAACAAGGCGCAGCAATCTACAGAAATATGCAAACCATCGGGTGGAGTTAAATGAATTAAGGCCTAAGCAGGGTAAGGGGAACCAGAATATGCAGGAAGGCAATTATTTGGAAAATGGGTGCTAGCTGACTCAGAGGGCCATGAGTTAGCTTTCAGTCCGCAAGGGTCCATAACTCTTAATACAAGAATTCCGCGGAAGGCGTCATCGCACCTGCTGGCGCAAAAGTCACAGGAGCCACAATCAGAATGTGGTTATTAAATAAGTTTATTTCATTCTTAGCAGTGCTTACTTGGAAAACTGGGTTGAAAAAAATGTAGACAAAGTGCCTAGTGGGGCACATATATTCCACGCCAGTCCCATTCCCTCTAATGGCTATATCTTCAGCATTGACTTTTCGTATCATACAGCCCAATGATAATGGAACGTTGACCTAAAATGTGCAAAAGTCACTGGAGCATGAAATATAGGTCAAGGTCACGGGTCAAGGTACCTGCTAATTCAGTACATCAAGGAGAAGCACAATGCAAGGTATGGTGGTTGCAGGCCTTATAGTTGAGGAGTTATCAAACATTAACGTAAAATGTGTCAAATATAGGTCAAGGTCACTGGGTCAAGGTACCTGCCAAGCCAGTGCAATGAGGTGAAGCACTATGCAAGGTTTAGTGGTTGTAGGTCTTATATTTGAGGAGATACCGAACATCAATATAAAATGTGTCAAAGTCACTGGAGTGCACAATATAGGTCAAGGTCACCAGGTCAAGGTACCTGCCGAGTAAGTACATCGAGAAGAAGTGCTATATAAGGTTTGGTGGTTGAAGGCCTTACAGTTCAGGACATATATAAGGGTGACGTAAAAGGTGTAAAAGTCAATGGAGCGTGAAATATAGGTCAAGGTCACCCAGTCAAGGTACCTGCAGAGTCCATACATTGAGGAGAAGCACTATGCAAGGTTTGATGGTTGTAGGCCTTATAGTTGAGGAGATATTAAACGTTGACGTAAAATGTATAAAAGGCACTGGAGCACAAAATATAGGTCAAGGTCATCGGGTCAAGATACCTGCCAAGTCAGTACATATAGGAGAAGCACTATGCAAGGTTTGGTGGCTAGAGGTCTTACACTTGAGGAGATCTGGAATGTTGACGTAAATTATGTCAAAAGTCACTGCAGCCAAAATATAGGTCAAGGTCACCAAGTCAAGGTATCTGCTAAGTCAGTACATTGAGAAGACGCACTTTGCAAGGTTTGATGGTTGTAGGCCTTATAGTTGAGGAGATATCGAACATCGACGCAAAATATGCCAAAGTCACTGGAGTGCAAAATACAGGTCAAGGTCACCGGGTCAAGGTACCTGCCAAGTCTGTACATCTAGGAGAAGCACTATGCAAGGTTTGGTAGTTGTACATCTTATAGTTGAGAAGATCTGGAACGTCAATGTAAATTGTGTCAAAGTCAATGGAGCGCAAAATATAGGTCAAGGTCATTGGGTCAACATATCTGCCAAGTCAGGAGGTCAGGGAGATGTGTCATGCAAGGTATGATGGTTGTTGTAGAATTGTAGTTGATTAGAGTACTAACTTTGACGTAAATGTCGAACTTCGACATAACAGAACTGTTAAGAGACAGACGGACGGACGAACGGACAGACGAATGGAAAAGCGGGCACCTATGTCGCAAAGTCAGGAGGTCAGGGAGATATTTCATACAAGGTTTGATGGTTGTTTAGTCTTGTAGTTGATTAGAATACTAACTTTGACATAAATGATTGAACTTTGACATAACAGAACTGTTAAGAGACGGACAGACGAACAGACAGACGAATGGAAAAGTTGGCACCTATGTCGCAAAGTCGGGAGGTCAGGGAGATGTTTCATGCAAGGTTTGATGGTTGTTTAGTCTTGTAGTTGATTAAAATACTAACTTTGACATAAATGTCGAACTTCGACATAAATGTTGACAGACGGACGAACGAATGGACAGACATACGGAAAAGCGGACGCCTATGTTGCAAAGTAAGGAGGTCAGGGAGATGTTTCATGCAAGGTTTGATAGTTGTTTAGTCTTGTAGTTGATTAGAATACTAACTTTGACATAAATGTCGAACGTCGACATAAATGTTGACAGACGGACGGACGGACTGACAGACGGATGGACGGACGGACAGAAAATCGGACGCCTATATCGCACCCTGCTACAAGCAGGTGCGATAAAAAAGGGATGTAATTCGCCTGTTAATGATTCTTTGTTTTTGACTAGTAATGTTTATGGAGTGAACGTCAAATGTTTAGTTGACACAGGGTCAACACTCTCCATTCTTCATCCAGACAAGTAGTACGCTATACCTAAACAGCACAGACCAACTCTGGAGCCCTATAAATTAAAACTAGGGATGGGAGACGGGGCCCTTAAATCTACTCATGGATGTTCTGTTATCCCCTTTCTCTTTAACGGTCAGCTAATACCACAAAAGATGGTCATAGCTGACATAGATGTCGCTGGTGTATTAGGTTATGACTTTTTGTATGAAAATGCAGTAAACATCAATGTCAGAGATGGTTCTTTGGTCCTAAATGGAGACAAGTTACAATGTGAACTGGAAAGCGAACTCCCCTCAGTGTTTCGTGTAACACTGAGTGAAACTGTAACAGTACCGCCCAATAGTGAAATTGTTGTACGGGGAAAAATTAAAAAGGGTTCAGTGAATTTAGATCAGGCAATTGTGGAACCCGCTGGTTCTAGGCTTTCAGAGAGGGGAATTCTAGTAGCTAAATCTTTAGTTCATGTTAAAACAGGGGAGCTTCCATTGCGTCTTGCAAATATGTCAAGCGACCCTCAGAAAATTTACTCGGGTACACTAGCAGCAAAATGTGAACCAGTTCATAATTGTCATGGTTGACATGTATAGTGACACACAAAACGGTGATGTAAGCGAAGATATAAGGCCTTCGCAAAAATGTGAGACAATCAAAAATAAGCGTTATACTCCAATATATGGTCATTTGGCTTCAGTGTCTGACGAGCATGCTTCCATTCCAAATAACCTTAAAGATCTCTTTGAATCATCAAAAACCCTATTGTCCGAGGCTGAAGCTGAGGCACTTAGTTCGTTGCTTGTGAAGCATGCAGATGCATTTTCTAAATAGAAAGGGGACGTTGGCCGCTGCAATCTCATAGAGCACCGTATTAATACAGCGAACAACCCCCCGATAAAGCAAGCACCACGAAGACTGCCACTCTTAAAACGTGAAGCCGCTAGTGCTGAAATTAAGCGAATGTTAGAGCAAGACTTAATCGCACCTAGTAAATCTCCATGGAGCTCACCCATTACTTTGGTGAAAAAGAAGGATTCGTCGTACCGCTTCTGTGTCGATTATCGCAAACTTAACGAAGTAACCTGTAAGGATAGTTTCCCTTTGCCGAGGATCGACGACTCCTTGGACGCGCTCGGAGGGAACAAATATTTCAGTGTAATGGACTTGTCTTCAGGTTACTGGCAACTCAGTGTCCACCCGGATGATCAAGACAAAACTGCATTCGTCACTGCTGATGGCCTTTATAATTTCAAAGTTATGCCCTATGGCTTATGTAATTCGGGTGCCACATTTGAACGCCTCATGGAACTGATCTTGGCAGGGTTACATTGGTCAACCTGTTTTGATTTATGTCGATGATATAATATGCTTCTCGAAGACTGCAGAGGAACATATGCGTCGATTAGATGAAATTTTTGGTCGTATTCGCGAAGCGGGTCTAAAACTTGCACCCAGCAAGACCAGTCTTTTTCAGCAATGAGTGTCTTTTCTGGGTCATATAGTGTCTGAGTCCGGAGTGTGTACAGATCCTGCGAAAATTCAAGCAGTGAAAGAATGGCCCATTCCGCGCAATGTTCACGAGTTATGCTCCTTTTTGGGAACAGCATCCAATTACAGAAAGTTTTGTAAATCTTTTTGTGGCATCGCGAGGCCATTACACAAACTTACAGAAAAACAAAATGCCTTTGTTTGGACCGCTGAATGTAATCAGTCATTCAATCAACTGAAGAACGCCCTTACTTCTGCACCCATCCTGGGATATCCACAAAATGATGCACAATATACGCTTGACTGCGATTGTAGTAGTTATGGTATGGGAGCCGTACTATCCCAGAAACAAGATGGGGTCGAGCGTGTGATATCCTATTTCAGTAAGAGCTTAACTACAGCAGAACAAAATTATTGCGTGACGCGTAGAGAACTCCTAGCGGTGGTGACTGCCGTGAAACATTATCATCATTATCTGTACGGCACCAAGTTCATAATACGCACTGATCATTCTGCACTCCGCTGGCTATTAACAACTTTTAAGAACCCAGAAGGACAAATAAGCTGATGGATAGAAGTATTGTCAACATATAACTTTGATATCCAACATCACGCTGGCCAGTTACATGGCAATTGTGAAGGATTGTCTCGAATACCTTGTAATCACTGTCCTAGGTGTAGGCGTCTAGAAGAAAAGGAAGAACAAAATTCCTCTGAGCCCAACTGCCTTTGCAAGAATCCAGACCTCAAAGTCCCTCTAGTAGAACAAGGCACCAACAGGGGATCCGAGTCGGGGCCCTCGCTGTCGCCTTATAACAAAACACTAGCACAAGGTAAAATTAATGTCAAACCATATCGGCGCGTCACTACTTGAAGTCAAATGCAGTCATGCATAGTAATGAAACAGTGGCTTGACGCAAAGAGCACTGACGATATTATCAACGAATAACACGGTGATAGAAAAATGAAGTTTTTTAAAAGTAAAACATATTTTAACGAGTAATACTTAACCTATAGATAATGTGCTATTCTCTTCTGTTTTCACACCTTCCACAGAAAAAACGACCTTTCAGTCGTTAATTAAAGTCTTAAACCAGAAGGTCTCTTAGGCAGTTACCTGTGTGACGTAACTCTTCCCGCTCAATTGACCACGTGACAGTTTCTTTTATGTGTAAAACAATAGACACAATTAGGAGAGATAAGCGAGGGTGGGCGGAGGGAGATAATTGATTATCTATAGGTTAAGTATTACTCGTTAAAATATGTTTTACTTTTAAAAAACTTCATTTTAACTTCATAATACATTAACCTATAGATAATGTGCTAGAATTTGCAGAATAGGAGGGAGGTGCTCTCCTAATTCTAACACCAATAATATCTCACCACTTCTGGTTAAGACTCAGGAAACTCAAAGGAATCAGATACATTCTAATTCTATATTTAATAGAAAGAATGATCTAGATTCACAAAATAGCATATCTTTAAGGTGTTATGATCTAACAACCTTATATATAATAGTAGACTCTAGAGGAAGCCAGTTCTTAAGTCTCAGAGACCTAACATTGGCCCCCCCGCCCACCCCCCCCCCTTTTTTTCTTTTTGGGAAACAACAATTGGCTTCAAAAAGAAAAGGGAGTCATTGAGACATAACATAAATATTCCATCGCAAAGTAAGCTAGGAATATAGAAATATTTTCAAAACAAAATTTGTAAAACAAAAAGCCAAGACCATACACTCTAAGTAGTCTATGTAGGGTCTTGAATAAATAAGGAAAAGTCTACTCGGTGGAGTTTCCTATAGATAACTGACATATGTAGATATTTTGGATAAAATTCTAGATATGTGAAGCTATGTAATTGTAATAGTCTAAGCTATTAGAATTATAAACTAATTAGATTCTGTTAATTGGAGCGACAGGACAGTTTCCGATGAACAGACACAGACTTAAAATAACCATAATATGTAATTATTTCCTTTTGATCAAATTAAAGAAGGGGAGATAATAAAAGTAGATGGAGTTAACTTAACTATAACTAAGTTATCCATCAGAAGAAAAAGGTATAGACAAACATAATGGTTAAAACTATTGCTAGACTAATTGTATTACGAAATTTTAGTCAAGCAATAAAATAATACAGAGTTTGCATATAACTGCTGGGAAGAAAAAACAACCTAGACCATTGATAATTAGTTTTGTCATAGACATATAAAAGCGTTTGATGTCCTGACAAAATAATAAAGAATAAACTGTCAACATCATAACTTAAGAGTTTGACAGAGAATAAGAGAGATAAGAATAAGGTTGATCGCAGCAAACTGTAAGACGGTCATAGTTTGGCTAAATCTTACCGTATTGATAAGATTAAGCAATAATAAATAAGCTGGATAGAATCTTTCTATACCAGAAGATTGCCATGAAAAGTACTCCTGAGTAAATAATCATGGAAATCAAGAAAAGTTAAAAAAAACCCACTTTGATACGAATCAAAATGTTCATAAAAAGAGAAGGACTCAGAGAAAAAGTAATAGTGTGATAATCTCTGAAGAAAGATTATACAATAATACTGATTAATAATTTCAAAAAACACTTAATTTATAAGTTAAGAGATAGTATTACTATTCTATATGCATATTTAAGAATAGTAAGAAATATATTAATACTAAATTAAAATTATACTACGGAACAAAATTCCTGCTATAAATAATAGGTTAAGCGTAACTATTTATTAAGCAAGGAATTATTAAACATATAACTCTCTATAAAATTACTGCCCAGGAATTTTATAGATAAACATTCAATCAAATTTTTAGAATTGAATATTAATAGAATAAAATCTATGTCTGCATAATTGGTAATTCCTGAAATATCAAATTACGTACTCGCAAATGAATTCAGGAAGAAAATACATATATATACTCTCGAGATCTATGCGTAAACCATAGAGAGTAATAATATTATTACCACGATCCCTGACGGAAGGGTAAAAACATGTATATGAAAGAGATAATAATTAATTTAACGTCATATAGGTTTAAGATAAAATTTGTTTAATCTTTAACCAATATGCAGCAACAGTGACTCGATATTCTGTATTCGTATGTAGAAAAGGAGTACTTAGTCATTAGAATTTTGTATGATTGAAATAGAGATAATGGGATCTAAAAGGATGTATCTCCATGAACTGAATCGAAGGATAATATCCATTCAAAAAAACTAGGGCTTGTTTTAGGCTTAGTTTAACAAGCGTAGAATTGAATTATTTCCAAGTATTCATGAAGTCGTTATGCTCTAAATACTGAGAAAAATGTTAAAATATTGTTTAGGAAATAAAAAAAAAAAAAGTGACTGTTCCACAATGTTAGCTAGATTTAAACCTGGAACGTAGCGAGAAGGTCAATCTAATTTAAAAGTAAGATGAGAAAGATAAATAATGAAGATAGATATATAAATATCGGAATAATATATTATCTCCAACAATTATCAAATAATCTGAATGTTTAAAAGCATAAATACTATTCGAAAGTTTATTTACCGAATGTATAATTGGAGAAAACTTTCAGTATGTTCAAAAAACGTATCACAAAAGTAAGATCTGACCAGGAACGTAGGTGCAGCACTTACTAAGTTGTGAAGTTAATATAAACATATTTTATATTATAAATTGAAGCAGTGCATTTCAAAATCATCGACATCTTGAAATGACTTATTGTGTGGAAAAATAAATCAATATCCAGTTTAGGAAAAGATATTTATCTATATATATAGACCATTTTTGATGCGGACTGGAAATCAAGATATTAATCTTTGCATTATTCGCAAACTGAACTTGAACTCTTAACGAGAATTACTATGATCCCTTTAACGAATGTAAACATAAAGAAGGGGTAAAGAGATAATTAAGTGTGTCTTAATTCTTTACCGGCTCGTAATTAAGGATGTTTTCCCTTTTGTCTAAGCCTAGACTATAGATTGATTAATATAAATATAATCATATCTGCTATTATGAGGTAAACTCTCGTTAATTAACCTCTAAGCATAAATCAAAAATATATATCAACATAATCTAGAGCTTCGGTAAGTTTAGAGGAAGGAAATGATTGACTTTGGCATTTTCTGAATAGTTACAAAGTCAATAAAACAAAATATCAAAAGGAAAGTATTGTATATAATATCTAATTTAGGCAATAATAATCTGTCACGTACTGAATAATTAATGCCTTTACTAAATATGTATCCATTGTCAATACCAAAGTGCAAGAAAATTTTGATTGACATGGACTCTAGTTATAAATAAAATATTAGAGGTATAGAGCTAGTCGAAGCAAAACTATTCCTCAATAAGATAAAGTAGACCTATAATATACGAGGATTAATTGGATCTAGAAATTATAATCATAATAAAACTATTATTCCAATATGAAGAATCTTCGGCGTAATTGATTCTTACTGAGGCAAAAATATCTGGTATATTGCTATCGTAGTCTTAAATGATCCAGAAGAAAAAATAAAACAGGCAAAGTAAAGAACGTATCGAATTATATCTATGCCTAAATATAAATTTTTTTTTTCTTATTTATTATTTTATAGCAGAGTTTAGACAGAGCACGACTGACCTAGACTCTTATATAATCAATCAAAAGATAGTATAAAATAGAATAATAGCTTATCGGATCAACTATTTTCCATGTAGAAAAGGCAAAAGGAAAATATGTACCTCAACTAGAATTTTAAATCGTAGTAATCTAGAGAGGTAGCGAATAAATAAATAAACTGTTAATTTATTTATCTGGTTGGTGTAAATTTCCGATACCTTAAGAATGAAAAATTAATAGAAAGTAGAAAAGATCGATTGCTACTTTCTTGTCAATTTACTCCTTAGATTACATGCTGATTACATATCGGAGCATGTAGAAGAAAAACAGGGGAGGAAAGAAGAAAATTTTTTAGATTTCGTGTATATTTTTCTTCTTATAAATAACGATAGTTTTATAGTTCACCTTTGCCCTAGAGCCGAATAAGGTGAATATGTAAGAAGTTAATCTCTTTGTAGCGAATAAGAGAGATATAATTATAGCTGGAAGTATCTTCTACACTTAGTGAATGAATTGCGAATTTGATCGTAACCGATAATTCTTAATTCATTTTCAATAATAAATATATATATAGAATTTAAGTCAAGTTCAAAAGTGACTGGACAGAATTCAACAATATAAATGGCTACTAGGTATTAGAACCCATCGCTGTCATTCAATAACCTATAATCCAAGACTATACATGTCTATAGTGGTTAATAAATAAATATATGTTGAGCGAGTACTAGTGAGTACTACTCGGACACTAGTAATCCGACACAAAGTCTACGAAACTACTGCCCGGTGTAATTTCGTTAGAATGACCTGGCACTACTCTACGAAGTGCCTCCCGATGAAATTTTCGTTAGAGCCGGAATTTAACCGCTTTCTAGCGAATTAAAGAGATAAAACATAATTTGAATGACCTGGCACTAGTCTACGAACTGTTGCCCGGTAAGAATTTTGTTATAGTCGGAAGTTTAACTCTTTCTAGCGGATAAAAGAGATAAAACATAAGTTAATTTAAAATATTAATGGAATTACACACCTATAATAAGTCAATGGAATATTAAAGATTCTAGTCTGATTCGGGAAAGACTGTACAGAATTTTTTGTATAAAAAGTTATTACGTATTTCACTTAATAAACTATATCCATTGACTTAAACGTGAATGGAGCTCTATGAACGATAATAGATTGTTCGGGAATTAGTGATCATTATTTTGACACTAGTTACCCGACATAATGACCGGACACTAGTATTCGTAACTGTTGCCCGGTAAAGTTACAAGTAATTTGATAAATTGATCGGATAGTAGTATTCGTAACTCTAGTCCGATGAAAAAGGGAGATTATATATGAAAACTGAGCGGGCACAAGTATTCGAAACTTTTTCCCGAAGATAATTAATTATTAGGCAAAAATTGACCAGACACTTTCTGAAAAAGTTTGCCTGGTGAAAAATCAGAAATAATATAATAATAAGACTGGGTATAAGTATCAGAAATATTACTGATACTTTGCCCAGTGAAACAATCTTTAATAATTAGACATAATGACCGGAAGTTATTATACGTGACTATTTTGTCCGGTGAAATATGTCAAAAACTAAGTCTTCCCAGAAAATAATTAAATTATTGACTGGAGACTAGTTGACTTGTGCCTGGTTGATCGGTGACTGGTGACTGGTTGACTGGTGACTGGTTGACTGGCACCTTGATGACTGGTGACTGGTGCCTGGTTGACTGGCACCTGATTGACTGGTGACTGGTGAAGCTGATTGACTGGTGCCTGGTTGACTGGTGACTGGTGACTGGATGACTGGTGACTGGTGGACTTAGACTTTATCGGATACTAAGTACCCAAAGATGCCACCTTGATGGGTCTTACCCCGGCAGTATAGCCATATGGGGTGGGGCTCCCATCAGTAAAGAATTGTCTTATAACCCATCAAGGGTTGACAAGTTCTTTACAATCAGCTTCTCCACCATGAGAATCTTTATCCAACTGAAGATCTCTGCAAATAAAAGTCCAGGAAAAACATATCGTAATTGCTGAATAACCTGGAACGAAAAGAACAAAAATATTCTGCATATATAAACACGACTATCGAACCGATCGCGCACGAGCGTTGTGCCGAATAGCGAGAGTCGCCAAAACGCATGTGGAAAAAGACAGTCAAAAAATACATGAAATCGAAAATTGAAAATTTTAAATAATAACACAGAAAGTGAAAGGAGTGATAAATAAACAAAAGAAACACAAGGATACATAAATTTATCCGTGAGGAAAGAAATAATCCAAATTTCTATCACAGGTAAATAATCCTTGTTGAATTTCTTTGTCCACAGAAAAGAAACTGACACGTGGTCAATTGAGCGGGAAGAGTTACGTCACACAGGTAACTGCCTAAGAGACCTTCTGGTTTAAGACTTTAATTAACGACTGAAAGGTCGTTTTTTCTGTGGAAGGTGTGAAAACAGAAGAGAATAGCACATTATCTATAGGTTAATGTATTATGAAGTTAAAATTTCTGCGATCATGGCCTGGAAGGCAGAGTCCAATGAGCGCCCAAACTGGGAACGTGTCTCACATCTCGACGCAGATTATAAAACATATTGGTCGCAGTGGAATAGACTCATACTTAAGGATGGCATCTTGTATTGGAGGTGGATCTGTGAGGCCACCGGTAGGGACCGCTTTGAACTGGTCGTGCCAGAGACCTGGCGAACCGAGATAATCAAAATGTTTCAGGCAGCTCCGGGGGCAGGCCATATGGGTATAAAGCGAACTGTAGAACGTATTCGGTCACGTGCGTACTGGCCCCGGCTGACTGATTCGGTGAAGCGCTTCTGTTCACACTGTGAACAATGTCAAAAGAAGAAGAATCCAGCAAACTGCTCCAAGGCCCCAATGAAACGGTATTTTTCAGGCGTCCCAAATGAACGGGTTCACATTGATATCGTAGGACCATTGAATCGTATAAATCAAACAAGTACCTAATCGTCTTAACCGATTGTTTTACAAAGTGGGCCAGTGCGTATGCTGTCCCAAAGGCATCCACAACAGCTGTAGCAGATGCCATCCTAGACTGGATCTCTCAATTTGATGTAATGCAAATACTTCACAGTGATCAGGGTGGACAGTTTGAATCTGCAGTAATAACTGAAGTATGCAATAAATTTGGCATTCTTAAGACACGCACCACTGGCTACTACCCTGCCAGTGACGGACAAGTCGAGCGACTTAACCGTACATTGATCGAAATGTTAAGCAAATATGCGGGTCAGACCCAAAGGAGGTGGGACGAGCACCTTCCTTTGGTGCTGTTAGCCTATAGGTCATCAGTGCATGATAGTACGTCAGTCGCCGGCCATGATGATGTAAGCCAGGGAACTAGACTAGACCTCCCTGTTGACTTGATCCTCGAAAGTCCAGAATACCTGTCGAAACAGTCTAAGGAACCCACCAAATATGTTACTAATCTTTCGGCAAATATGAAAGGGTCCACAACATAGCTCGCGACAATTTAGCTAAGAGTAGTGAAAGACAGAAACGCAGCTATGACCTAAAGCAATTTAAATATAACTACCAAGTAGGGGAAAAAGTATTGCTGTATACCCCTGTAGTGAAACAGGGACATTGTAGGAAACTCAGCAATCCGTGGACTGGACCCTACACCATCAAAGAAATTCTTTCAGATGTCGTATTCCGCATAAAACTAAACAACCAAACGTGGGACAAGGTTGTCCATCATAATCGGTAATGTAACCGACCTTCCTCATTTGAGACCAATACGCAAAATGATCCGTCCTGCCTGGGAGCTCTTACATTTTGTCCTGGGCAGTGAACTCAATAATCGAAATTTTTATTTGCAGTAATGGTGTTGCCGAGCCCATACATCCAGGCTACTGCACCCCCAGTGCCTGTGTACAATTATATGTGCCGGTTTTGTATGAAGCAGTTTAAATCAAGGTTGGCATGGAAGAGGCATGAGGCGGATTCGCATGGGCCCAGGATGGCGTGCGGGACATGCAAGTTTACTTGTCCCGAGGGTCGTCCTGGGGAGATGAGGAAGCATCTACAAATGAAACATGGTGTGGAGAGTGGCTCCCCAATTCGAAAGAGGAGAAGGCAGTCTGCCTCTGCAGACAACCTTACAGTGATCTCCCTATCCTCAACCCATTCTACTACAGGATACTCTGTGAGTGTGGCCTCTCCAACTCAGAGGATACCGGCGGAGACGTTGGCGATTGAGAGCTATACACTATCTAGCGATCAATCAGATTTCTTTTCCTCTTTAGGATCTGTTGATTTAGGTCCTGATCAAGATGTGTCCATTGGTGAGCCTGTTTGTCACATTCCCACCTATGGACCACCTGCGATCAGTGGATCTTCAGCCACTTTATCAAATTATATGTATATGCCAGCTTCATCAGATGTGCCAATCTTTTCGTCCAGTTCTGTGGCAGTGCATCAGCCTGTGTCCAGACTTTCTACTCCTCCCCTCACTTTGCGTGATGCATCCTCTCTTTCAGGCAGATCTTCGCCTGTGCTTTCTGTCCCCTCACCTGTCTTACCTGTGCCTCTGTCTGTGTCAGTTTCAGCATCCTTCACCCCTCTGGCATCTCCTTTAGCTGTTCACCATGAGAATTGCTCAGATGAGGCAGCTCTTTCTACGTCTCTGCCTGTGACCAGCTCTGAATCTCAGCCTGAGGAAGTTCATGATCTTTCTCCTGAAACTTCCCTACCTTTGGAATCTATTCAGACCTCTGCTGTTAGTTCCATACCTTCTATATCTGTACACTCTACATTGCTGTCTGCAGAGGGGACCACATGCCCCTTGAGCTCTTCTTTGCTTGACTGTCTTTCTCCTGTTGCCCTGCCCACTAGTGGCACTTCCTCTTCTTCTAGACCTGTACTGAGCTCGCCGGCCAGAGCAGAGCCATGTTCCCAGAGGTCACAGAACACAATGTCTGATGTCACCTCTGTGACATACTCTGATCTGTCTGGACGTCCATCAACCTCAGTGCATTCTCCTCTAGCACTTCCAAATCTTCTTTCTCTACCTGCCTCAATTTCTTTTTTACAGACCCAAAACACCCCCTCAGCACTGCCTGCAGGACTGGTCGATATTGTTACCCACCTTTATAGAATGGTCAGGCCCCCAGGTATAGATATGGGAACTGAGGGAGTTGCCATGGAGGATAAGGCCACTGAGATGAAATGGGTATTGCAATAAGGCATTTGTAAGAACCTCAGTGGCTGGTGCTCTTCCCTTTTCCTCCTTTGTCACTCCTGTAGTGTGCATGTCCTTTATATGAGTGCAAAATAAAAGTAAGTAGGAAAAGTCTATTTCAAAACCTTAATATAAAAGGCATGCAATTATATGTTTTCTTGCTGAAAAAATGTTAATGCCTTATGAGGGCCACACTTTGTTCAGTTGATGTCCCTCAGCCAGGTTTGGTACCTGAAAATAAAAGGCAGGATTATTTGTTGTTTGCAGTATATGTGCATTTGATTTCATTGGGTGGCCTGACCAAACCTACTATATTATTACATCTCTGGTGCTGTTTCTTTGCTGTAATGGCTTCTTTTCTGTCACCTATGTTAATTATTTTATAAATATCACCATACACATTTCAGTATCAGTACATACTGTCAAACATGTGTTGAGCAAGCACATACGGGAGAGCCAGAGTGTCTGCTTAACACAGGTGTTTGTTTAATACAGGTAAATTGCCATACATTTACCTTTGTTGAGATCTGAAACAGTGGCCTTTAAATACGAGCAATTTCTTGATACAGGTGGCTTTTAAGACAGGTTTGACTGCCTATCAATATGGAAAAAAAGCAGTTTTCCTGTTTTATGGGAAGTTATGTTTTCATTAGCAATGGTAAAGGGTTTGTGTTATGCACCAGAAATGAGCTCCCTTTGGTGCTTATGCACCAAATGGAGTCATCATTTCTTTTTGCGTATATCATTGCTAAATTTAATGTAAACTATATGTAAAATTAGGTCTTACACACGTGTAAGTAGACATGAATAATTAATAGTAATGGATGCCTAGAGAAAAAAACATTATGTTGAGATTACATGTGTAGTCAGTGTGGTGGGTTTGCTGGGGAGCTGTGGTCCTTTGTTGGGTTTGGCAAGCAGGGTACTGAGAGCATACACCTTTGCTCAACATGTGTACATCCCTGCTTGTCCGACTTGACAAAGTCAGTGTCCAGACATTAGTGGACCCCAGTCTTTACTTTAAGCACACAGTCCAGTGTACAGAGAAGCACATAAAGTTTCCAGGTTTGCCTGGTTGCATACTGCGTTGCTTGTGCTTCCTCATGCAGTGGCAACAGGCGACTCTAGCCTGCTGAAGTAGAGTTTTAATATCCTCTATAATTTGCGCAAAAGAGACTGATTATATTTGTAGTTGTACAGCTATGGCTGTTGAGTATGTTATCTGGGAAAATCCAGAATTTAAGGTGGTAGCTGCATGTGTGCAATGCAGCATTATTTTTCTGATATGTATGTCCACACCATGTATTTATGTGGACATCCTATAAATGGTCGACCCCGTTTTATATGCACTAGTTGATTGGAATGAGCTAGGAATATTTAATACGAAGGGTTACATTATGGGCATGTTGGAAATCACCATTGAAAGCTCATACCGTTAAGTCTTACATGTAAGCATGCACTATATAATTGTATCGATGAAATAAGGATTCAAGTGAGGTACTCTTCATGATCATTTTAAACAATTAACACTCATCTAGTCCACATCTATCCCATTTTAATTCTTGGTTGATATTCATCTACATTACATTACACATTCTAGTCTCATTGTCAAAAGTAATTCAATTTTAGAGTTGTTATTGCCATTAGACTGTTCTAATGGTAGTACAGGTGATATGTATATTGTATACCTCATTCTGGCAACAAACTTACCCAGTGCCATAATCGGAGTGTTGTTAAGAGCTCAATTTTCTGAGGAATTGTTGCCAATGATATGTCAAAACAAAAGAGTTTGTATTTCCATTTTTATTGATACATGTATAAGAATTGTGCCCAGAAAATATACTCTGTGCACTGATTACATGATAAGGCTTCTGCCTCCTTGGCAGCAATGTTTTGACATCAGATCAAGTACTAGTGTTTTAGTAGTGTTCTGTATTTCACAACATAGAAATGCTTGTTCAGCTCTGCAGGCAGACCTGCACTTGGCAGATCTACGTTGCGTGTTTTCTCTGGATGACTTGCCCACTCCAAGGCCTGAGTGTGGTGATGTCTCCAGAGACTGATTAATAGTGTCACTGGTGTGGAAGCCTCATCAGCATCTTGACATGTAAAATGGCAAGGTGTAAGTCAACTAATTCAGTCACTTAGTTAAACTACAATTTTTTTGTATGTCTATGTCCTGACAGTTCAGCCCCAGGAATGTCTGTTAGTGTTATTGATGTTTATCTTTACCTTTTTTTTTCTTCACTCGAATGAGTTTGAAAGTAAGCGTTTGCAACATGTGCCTGTAATGATACTATTGACTCTCATTACCTCTCACACTGGTAACTCAAAATACTGCTTAAGTCAAACCGAATACAGTGCAATATTGGTTTGGCTTGATGTATTTTCCATTTTTGGCTTATTCTGCCTCTAGCTGCTGTTGCCTTGGGCCATGTGTTCTGGTCCCCTGAGAGTTTAACAAGAGACTCAGAGTTGGCTGCTTTATTTATTGAAGATGGCATATCTTCTCCGTTGGATAAAGTTTTTTATGTTTCTTTAAAGTTCTACTTTCTCGTCATCTGGGATTGTTCTCCTTGATCAGATTAAAGCTCTGAAATAGTGTATATTATCCTTGGTTGAGTATTTCAATCAAGATAATCAGTGCCTATTATAAATAAATGCTTGTCACAATCTCAAAACTGAAGGCTACTGAGGACATGTTTGTTGCATGGACTCCATAGCTTTCTGTGTCGTATTATGCATTTACTATGAATTATTCTGTGATAGGGTCATTCTGTGTTTACCAGGGGGCAAACTTAAAAGAAGGGGGGGATAGTGTTATGAATCTGGGGCTATATGTCAATTTATTAGGGCCTCCTGCATGGCCTCTGATACAATGGTATTATGCATGGGGCCCCTGTAAGTTATCAAATGTACAGGCCATGTATATTCAGTTTATTGATAGTGGGTGGGGTGTTGGGCTTGCCTTCACATCGGATTCTATTTTTAGTAAGACGTTACTATTTTTAACTTTACGGTAAGTACGGTATTTTGTTATTCCATTGGAATACTTACCGTTTTGGTAATGGCTTTTACCGTATTTACCATTTTGGTAAATTTCAGCCAATCACGTCGCAAGATTTTTACCGAAAGTACCAAAAATGTCATCTGGTGGTTCTTTCAAACCTAAAATTCATTCCTGTCTTGTCTGCTGAACGTGCTGGTTGAATCTACACCAGTTCTTTAGAAAATTCTGACAAATATTATTTTGATCATTTTAAGAAAGTGAGTCTTTAGCTGTCGTTGTTCCGGTGTAAACATACAAAAATAAATATGATGGGGTTTTAGACCGGACACCTAAAATTGTTACGTTTTATTTCCGTGTTTTACCTAGAAAACACTCTTTTAGCTTTGGACCGCTATGCAATTTATTTTAAGTTCTTTAATTAATCTTTATTGACTTTGATCTATTTTCAATCATTTACTGTTTTTAGCGTATTTACTGCACCGGTTTTCGGCTGTCTTGCAACATGATTATAATTTTAGTAACACGCGTGGCTAATTAATTCAGGAATTTTGACATTCACATGTGTGTTTGTTTATCTTGTCTGTCTGGTATTGAGGCAAGCTGAATCCATCCCTCCCACGTTGAGACTAAGTTTAGTTTGTGTATAAGGGTTGTCTGATGTTCCATTATAATAGTCTAACAAGTAAAGACTTTCCAAAACAATTTCAGCCCTTGGAAGAGTATTAAAATTATTTGCCTTCATTCTACTTGTCAACTGTCAATGGTCTGTATTAAGGGACTTGGAGCGTGCCATCGCTAGATCACATTCCCTATATGGGCTTTGCCAATTGACCGGCTGGCCCATTTTACTTCCCCTATAATTTAGTGATAACTACATGGGCTTTGCCAAGTCAAAGGCTGCGCATTTGTAGTAGACACTTAGACCCTCAACAATCCTACTGGCCAATCGAGAACTACAGCACTGACCGCATATCGCTTTTGTGCCAGCAGGCGCAAGGAAGAGCGAAAAGCGTTACAGTTGAACAGGATGTGGGATTGTCTGTCAAAGATATAGCTAGTTGTACTGGCATATCAGAAGGCTGTGTGCAAACAATTCTGAAAAAGCGTTTGGACCTGAGAAAGGTTTGCGCCAGGTGGGTACCTCATTTGCTCACTGAGGAGCAAAAGACATAATGCCTTAAATGTGCCCAGGAACTTTTGTAAACATACAAAGGCTGAAATAGTCAGGTTATTTCTAACTTGTTAACAGGTGATGAAACCTGGGTGCACATGTTTGAGCCACAAAGAAGAGCTGATAATAAGCAATGGAAGCGAAAATATCAAAAATGCCCATGTATTGCCAAGAGAACCATAAGTTCGAAAAAAATGTTGTACGCAATTTTCTTTAATTCAAGTGGGCCAGTCTTTCAAGTGCCTTGTCCATCTGGTCATACAGTCACTGGCCGAATCTACAAGAATTCTGTACTGAAGAATGGGAAAGAGTTTTACAATAAGTAACGACCAAGCAAAGGATGATCAGGAGTCCACCTTTTACATGACAATGCCTCCTCTCATAAGTGTAAGGTTGTTAAGTCTTTTATGGCTTCTGAAAAGGTGAAAGATTTAAACCATTCACCTTATTCACCTGACCTGAGTCCCTGTGACTTCTTTTTATTTCCAAGGCTTAAGAAAATGTTTTCTGGAAATAAGTATAAGTCTAGAAGTTCTCTTGGCAGCGCTATTTATCAGTGTCTCCAACAGATACCAAAAGAAGACTATTTATCTGCTTTTCGCGACTGGGTAAAAAGGTTACAAAAATGTGTTTCAGTAAAGGGGGAATACTTTGAAGGTTTGTAATAAAAATATGTTTGATAAAACGTAGCACTGAAGTAATCTGAACCCAGTAACAAAACTTTTTGCAGGACCCTCGTAATGACAATTTGAATGTCACGAAATCTTCACTCAAGATGTGATAGTTCATGAGAAATTATGCAAGAATATTGCATTAAAACTTCAAGCAACATATGTTTTGGATATTTGTTTGAATTGCCTTACTGAGGCAATTCTAACAAATATCCAAAACGTATGTTCCATTAGGAAACATGAGGAAGATTAAAACAAGGTCTTTTGAACGCATCATTCTGTCCATTAAGGATTCTTTACAACAGCAAATTCATTTTAATGGCAACATCTTTGGGAACAAATGCTGTCGTTGTAACAAGGGTATACCGTACCTTTTCTTGGTGGTTCTTTTGTCTCTATCTGCTGAGGCTCCTCAGTATCCTTCTGTTTATTGGTAGGGGCGAGTATCTCCATGGCAGACTCTTCCAGGACAGTGTTGGTGATACATACTGCCAAATGTAGTAAAGATCTGGCCATTGGGTCTTGCTTAACTTCACCTATGAATTGCTGCAAAGAAGAAGAAAGTTGAGATGATTGTGGTATGTTTTCAACCAAAATGTTTTCCCATTATGCCAGATCAGGCAATTTATTCAACCAAACAATATTTTTATTATTTCTCTACAAAAATGTATGCTTCACTGAGGTAGATTTGTCTTGCTGAGGCACTATAGTGAGTACCCACAACATGTTTTTGTGGGGAAATAAAAACCACAACATATGTCTTTGTGGGGAAATAAGAACCACAATGTATGTTTTTGTGGGGAAATAAGAACCACAACATGCTTTTGTGCAGAAATACAACAACAAAATTCGCTATAATGATAATTTAACTAACATTAAACCTTCGATCAAGAGGTGACAGCTAATCAGAAATGATCATATCCAAAACATCATTTTGTTCTATGAGGAAATAAGAACAAAACAAGGCCTTTCTTACATCTCATTTTACTCATTAAGGAAAATCTTTTATAACGGTAACATTTTGGGGAACAAATGCTGTCATTGTAACAAAGGTTCACTGTATTACAGTTAGAGCATAATGCATATTTACAAAGCGCTGGTTAAGGGACTTGATAGAGTTTCCATGTTTTTAAAAGGGAGACTACTTTTGTGAAGTCTTTTTAACCCTTGTCCTGCTGAACCCAGATAATCCCTGCCTTTGCAAACAGTGTAGATCCTGATCAGTTGGCTTCTTCAGAATCAAGTTCGGATCAAGTAATTTGATTGGCTGAAAATTAGAAATGGGCATGGCATCTTAATTTATTCAGCATGACAAGTTTAATTCAAACCAAACCCCTTCTAAAAAGCAGTCTGCTCTAAAAGGAAAGAATTTGCTCCTATGGGACAGAAAGACCAGAGCAAACAGTGCAGATCCAGATCAGATGCTGCAGAATGTGGCATCTGATCAGGGTCTTCACTGTTTGCCATTCATCCAGCAATATTTTAACACATCAACAGGCAGTGGAACAGACTTTTACAAATCATAGGATGGTAAGGAGTTAAGGTGTTCCATATTTCAGGGGTGAGAATAGTTGCTACTAATCAAACCTGAAATCTAAAAATTGTCCAAAAACTACTAATATTTTTCTTATTTCTCAATAAAAACATATGCTGTGGGTATTCATTAGAAATGCCTTGGTGAGGCGCTTCTAATGAGTACCCACAACATATGTTTTTTACTGAGAAATAAGAAAATTATTAAGTGGATACTTTCTCTTATCTGGAGCTATACAACTTATAATTAGTTAAATAATAAATTTTTAAGTCTATTTCAGGCATATATCAGAAACCCAAATTACCTAATTTTGACCAAAATGAAGTTTTTTTAAAAGTAAAACGTATTTTAACGAGTAATACTTAACCTATAGACTTAAAATAACCATAATGTTGTATAATTATTCCCCTTTGATCAAATTAAAGAAGGGGAGAAAAATAAAGGTAGATGGAGTTAACTTAACTGTAGCTCAGTTATCCATCAAAGAAAAAAGGTATACACAGACATAATGGTTAAAAATATTGCTAGACTAAATGTATTATGAATTTTTAGTCAAGAAATAAGATAATACAGAGGTTGCATAAGACAGCTGGGAAGAAAAACAACCTAAATCATTGATAATAAGTTTTGTCATGGACATATAAAAGTGTTTGATGTCCTAACAAAATAATAAAGAAGAGACTGTCAACATCATAACTTAGAGTTTGACAGACACTAAAGAGATAAGAATAAGACTAATCGTAGCTAACTGTAAGATGGCCATATTTTGGTTAAATCTTACCTTTTGCTAAGATTAAGCAAAAATAAATAAACTGGATAGAATCTTTCTATGCCAGAAGATTGCCATGAAAAGTATTCCTATGTAAATAATCATGGAAATCAAGAAATGATAAGAGTCCATTTAGTAATGATGAATCAGATGTTCGGAAAAAGAGAAGGACTCAGAGAAAAAGTAATAGTGTAATAATCTATAAAGAAAGATTATACAATAGTACTGATTAATAATCTCTAAAACACTTAATTTATAAGTTAAGAGATAGTATTACTATTCTATAGACATATTTAAGAATAGTAAGAAAAATATGTATACTAAATTAAAATTATACTACTGGACAAATTCCTGCTATAAATAAAAAGTTAAGCGTAACTATTTATTAAGCAAGGAATTATTAAACATATACATGTAACTTGATATAAAATTACTGCCTGGAGTTTTATAGATAAATATTCAATTAAATTTTTAGAATTGAATATTAGTAGAATAAAATCTATTTCTACATATTTGGTAATTCCTGACATATCAAATTACGTACTCGGAAATGAAAATCAGGATAAAATAATTTTATCTGTAACAAAAAAGTGACTAGTCTATAATGTTAGCTAGATTTAGACCTAGAACGCAGCGAGAAGGTCAATCAGTGTAAAATAAGTTGAGAAAGATAAATAATGAAGATAGATATATAACTATCGGTAAAATATATTATCTCCAACTATTATCAAATAATCTAAATGTTCGAAAAGTATCACAAAAGTAAGATTTGACCAGGAACGTAGGTGCAGCACTTACTACGTTGTAAAGTTTATATATAAAAATTTCTATATTATGAATTGAGGTAGTGCATTTCAAAATCATCGAAAAGTGTTGAAATGACTTATTTTGTGGAAAGAATAAATATCCAGTTTCGGAAAAGATATCTGTCTATATATATAGACCATTTTTTATGCAAACTGAAAATCAAGATACTAATCTTTGCATTACTCGCAAACTGAACTTGAACTCTTAGCGAGAAGGAGTATGATCCCTTTAACGAATGTAAACATAAAAAAGGGGTAAAGAGATAAAGAAGTGTATCTTAATTCTTTACCGACTCGTAATTAAGGATGTCTTCCCTCTTTTCTAAACCTAGAACACACATAGTAGAAGATAGAAGAAAGGGATGATTAAAATGAAAATGATAATATCTGCTATTATGAGGTAAACTACCGTAAATCAACCTCTAAGCATATATTAAAAATATATATATAAACATAATCTAAGACTTCGGTAAATTTAGAGGAAGGAAAAGATTGACTTTGGCCGTTTCTGAATAATTACAAAGTCAATAAGAAATTTAAAAAAAAAAAGTATTGTATATAAAACTTAATTTAGGCAATAATAATCGGTCACGTACCGAATAATTAAAGCCTTTACTAAATATGTATCCATTGTCAATACCAAGGGGGGTGAGAAAATTTTTACTGACATGGACTCTAGTTATAAGTAAAATATTAGAGGTATAGAGCTAATCGAAGCAAGGCTATTCCTCAATAAGAATAAGGTAGACCTATAATATACGTGAATTAATTGGGTCTAGGAATTATAAGTTTTAAACCTTCCTAAATGATTTCTAGTCGTAATCATTATAAAATTATTATTCCCAGATTAAGAATCTTCAGCATAATAGATTCTGACTGAGACAAATTTTCTGGTATATTGTTATCATAGTCTTAAAAGATCCAGAAGAAAAATAAAAAGGGCAAAGTAAAGAACATTCGAATTATCGAATTATATATATGCCTAAATAAAAATTTTCTTCTTATTTTTTATTTTATAGTAGAGTTTAGACAGATCACGACTGACCTAGACTCTTATAATCAATCAAAGATAGTATAAAATAGAATAATAGCTTAACGAATCAACTATTTTCCATGTACAAAGGCAAAAGGAAATATGTACCTCGACTAGAATTTTTTTAATCGTAAAAAAATAGAGAGGTAGCAGATAAATAAATAAACTCTTAATTTATTTATCTGATTCATGTAGATTTCTGATACCTTATGAATGAAATATTAATAGAAAGTAGAAAAGATTGATTGCTACTTTCTTGTCAATTTACTCCTTAGATTACATGCTGATTACATATCGGAGCATGTAGAAAAACAGGGGAGGAAAGAAGAAAGATTTTTAGATTTCGTGTATATTTTTCTTCTTATAAATAACAATAGTTTTATAGAGTTCACCTTTGCCTTAGAGCCGAATAAGGTGAATGTGTAAGAAGTCAATCTCTTTGTAGTGAAGGCCGAATAAGGTGAATGTGTAAGAAGTCAATCTCTTTGTAGTGAATAAAAAGGATATAATTATAGGTGGAAGTATCTTCTAAACTTAGTGAATGAATTGCGAATTTGATCGTAACCGATAATTCTTAATTCATTTTCGAGAATAAATATATATATAGAATTTTAACTTTTCTACTACTCGGTCACTAGTAATCCGACACAATGACGTGACACAAGTCTACGAAACTACTACCCGGTGGAATTTCGTTAGAATGACCTGGCACTAGTCTACAAACTCCCTCCCGGTGAAATTTTCGTTAGAGTCGGAAGTTAACCTCTTTCTAGCGAATGAAAGAGATAAAACATAATTTGAATGACCTGGCACTAGTCTACAAACTGCTGCCCGGTAAAAATTTTGTTATAGTCGGAAGTTTAACTCTTTCTAGCGGATGAAAGAGATAAAACATAAGTTGATTTAAAATATTAATGGAATTACACTCCTATAATAAGTCAATGGAATATTAAAGATTCTAGTCTGATTCAGGAAAGACTATACAGAATTTTATGTATAAAAGGTTACTATGTATTTCACTTAACAACCTATATCAATTGACTTAAATGTGTATGGAGCTCTATGAACGATAACAGATTGTTCGGGAATTAGTGATCACTATTTTGACACTAGTTACCCGACATAATGACCGGACACTAGTATTCGTAACTGTTGCCCGGTAAAGTTACAAATAATTAGACAAATTGATCAGATAGTAGTATTCGTAACTCTCGTCCGATGAAAAAAAAGAGATTATATATGAAACTGACAGGGCATAAGTATTCGAAACTTTTTCCCGGTGATAATTAATTATTAGGAAAAATTGACCAGACACTTTTCTGTAAAAGTTTGCCTGGTGAAAAATCAGAAATAATATGATAATATGACCGAGTATAAGTATCAGAAATATTACTGATACTTTGCCCGGTGAAATATTTTAACAATTACACATAATGACCGGAAGTTAGTTTACGTGACTATTTTGTCCGGTGAAATATGTAAAAAAACTAAGTCTTTCCAGAAAATAATTAAATTATTGACTGGAGACTAGCTGACTGGTGCCTGGTTGACCGGTGCCTGGTGCCTGGTTGACTGGTGACTGGTTGACTGGTGCCTGGTTGACTGGTGACTGGTGAAGCTGATTGACTGGTGCCTGGTTGACTGGTGACTGGTTGACCGGTGACTGGTGGACAGACTTTATCGGATACTAAGTACCCAAAGATGCCACCTTGATGGGTCTTACCCCGGCAGTATGGCCATATGGGGTGGGCCTCCCATCAGTAAAGAATTGTCTTATAATCCATCAAGGGTTGACAAGTTCTTTACAATTAGCTTCTCCACCATGAGAATCTTTAGCCAACTGAAGATCTCTGCAAATAAAAGTCCAGGAAAATCATATCGTAAATGCTGAATAACCTGGAATGAAAAGAACAAAAATATTCTGCATATATGAACATGACTTCCGAAACGATCGCGCACGAGCGTTGTGCCGAATAGCAAGAGTCGCGAAAACGCATGTCAAGAAAAGGCCAGTCAGAAAACACGTGAAATCGAAAATTGAAAATTTTAAATAATAACATAGACAGTGAAAGGAGTGATAAATAAACAAAAGAAACACAAGGATACAGAAATTTATCCATGAGGAAAAGAAATAATCCAAATTTCTATCACAGGTAAATAATCCTTGTTGAATTTCTTTGTCCACAGAAAAGAAACTGACACGTGATCAATTGAGCGGGAAGAGTTACGTCACACAGGTAACTACCTAAGGGACCTTCTGGTTTAAGACTTTAATTGACGACTGCAAGGTCGTTTTTTCTGTGGAAGGTGTGAAAACAGAAGAGAATAGCACATTATCTATAGGTTAATGTATTAGGAAGTTAAAAAGGATTGTCCTGTGAACAAGTGTAAAAGGGATTTCATGCTTAATTAACCCTTGTCCTGCTGAACCTGGATATACCCTATCTTTGTAAACAGTGTAGATCCAGATAAGTTGGCTTCTGAAATAGCCAACTGATCTGGATCTGCACTGTTTGCCATTAAGTATTTAAACTTATATCAACAATCTGGATCAAGTAATCTGATTGGCTGAAGACTAGACCATTTTAATTTATTCAGCATGACAAGGGTTAAAATTAGGAAGTTCTCAATCCTGAAATCAGGATTAATCCTGAAGTTTCCCATCCCTGATATTTGGAATATATACAGTACCAATGACATACTTCATATGTTGAGAGTATAAACAGCATTTTATCTAGAGTTACGAATCACTATACCATAGTTCCAGACATGGCTTTTTTCTTTTTTTTTTTTCAAATGAAGAGCACTGATATTTTTCTTATTTCCCCATGAAATCATATGTTGTGGGTACTAATTAGAAGCGCCTCATAAGCAACCACAACATATGTTTTCACGGAGGAATAAGAAAAACAGAACATGGATACCCCCTCTTATCAAGAGCTATGCCATACAGAAAGGCTGGGACTAATGGGATGGCTAGAATGATGTAATCAGTATGCACCCCTAACCCTACCCCGCTACTCTGCCATTCTCAAAGCGACTCTTTTCTTGTAAGTAGTAGTTGCGGTCATGGTACCAAAGCCGTAATCCAAAATCATAAATCCATAAACGAATGATGAATCAGAATGTTCAGACCAACAGACAAGAAAGGGTGTAATCAGGCGTCCGCGGATAGTAAGCATTACTTGGTAAGCAAGCTTCGCCCACCATGCCCATGGGCCTGAACGAAGGAAATATCGGTAGAAGCGTATGTCCGGGATTTGGGAAGTCTACTTATGGCGCGTCACTGGCAAAAACATCAGAAACAATTCTGGAAACTGCCACATTGTAGGGATTGACTAGATCATGATGTCTCCCATAGAACTTCTTAAGTGTTGCTACCAGTTTGGTTTTTTGATACCCCTGGCTCAACAACTTTTGAGTGAGCACTTTCCCACGCTCCATGAAGTCCTGATAATTTGAACAGGTTCAAATGATATTAATAATAATAATCATATTACATGATATGGAGTATCCAGGAAATACACCACAACCTCTTTATAACACTATTGTTGGGGTCAATAGCATAAACTGTGTTAGTTAAACAACCGTGTTATATCCAAACAAAAATGTATAGATTATATTGAAAAACTAGACAAAGTGCCAAGTGGGGCACATATACCCCCGACTAGCGCACCACAACCTTTTAAAGAGCACAAAGTATGTAGCTTTGACTCTGGAGGTGGCAGTTGTATGCTATATGTTATAACATTGAAAAAATTCAATCACACAGTAATATGAAGCCCTTGACCTCAAAGGTCAGGCACAGGTGCAGGGATTGAGTTAAATAAAACTTTAGCCCTATAACTATCACCATATACCAGTGAAATCAGTCTTTATAATATAAGCAAAAATGACATTTGTATGAAACGTCTGTGACCTTGACTTAAAAGCCATGCCCCAGCTTGGGGATGGTGCCGAGAAAAACTTCAGACCTATATATACCATCATGCTTAATATTAATGAAACCAACAAAAGGATCTTCATAATATAGCTATATAAACTTAGATGCATTTTTTTTTTTTTTTTTACTTTTATATGAAATTTCTAAGTCTGTGACCTTGACCTCAAGGTCATACCCCAGGATAAGGATGATGCTGAGTAAAACTCTAGACCTATATCTACCAACATGTAAAATATAAATGAAATTCCTCAAAGGGTCTTGGTGGTATAGCTATATAAACATAAACACAAAAAATTTGACTTATTTATGAAAATTCTAAGTCCATGACCTTGACCCCAATGTTATTCCCCGTGATAGGGTTGGTGCTGATAAAATCTTAAGCCCTATATCTACCATCAGGCCAAATATGAATTAAATCCATCAAAGGCTCTTCATAATATAAGGTCTTATAAACTTTAACGTAAAAACTTTGACCCTAAGACAAAAAAAAGTATGAACAAATAATGCTTCAACAGATGGATGGACAGACAAACAGATTCCTTGCTGATAGCTATAACTGCTCAACCTTTCAATTAGGGTATAATAAAATTTAACAAAAGGTCTTGATGATATGGCTATATAAACTTAAAAGCAAAAACTTTTACTTTTAAATGAAACTTCTAAGTTCATGACCTTGACCTCGGTCACACCCGGGGTGGGGATCATGCGGTGTAAGACTCTAGGTCGATATATAGCAACTTGTCAAATATAAATGAAATTCCTCAAAGGGTCTTGACGATACAGCTATATCAACACAAAAATTTTGACATTTTTATGAAAATTGGAAGTCCGTGACCTTGACCCAAAGGTCACCCCCCCCCGGGGTGGGGATGGTGCCAATAAGAACTTAAGACCTATATCTACCATCATGCCAAATATGAATGAAATCCATCAAAGGGTCTTCAAAATATGAGGTCTTATAAACTTTAACGTAAAAACTTTGACCCTAAGACAAAAATAAAGTATGAACGAATAATGCTTCAACGGATGGACGGACAGACCAACAGATTCCTTGCTGATAGCTATATCCGCTGGCCTTTCCATTAGGAAATACTGAAATTTAACAAAAGGTCTTGATGATATGGCTACATAAACTTAAACGCAAAAATTTTTTACTTTTATATGAAAATTCTAAGTTTGTGACCTTGACCTCGGTCACACCCTGAGTGGGGATCATGCGGAGTAAGACTCTAGGCCGATATCTAGCAACATGTCAAATATAAATGAAATTCCTAAAGGGTCTTGATGATATAGCTATATAAACTTAAACACAAAAAACTTTGACTTTTTAATGAAAATTCTAAGTCTGTGACCTTGACCCCAAGGTCACCCCCGGGGTAGGGATGGTGCTGATAAAAACTATAGACCTTTATCTACCATCATGCCAAATATGAATGAAATCCAAAGGGTCTTCAAAATATGAGGTCTTATAAACTTTAACGCAAAAACTTTGACCCTGACTTTTTTATGAAAATTCGAAGTCTGTGACCTTGACCCCAAGGTCACCCCCGGGGTGGGGATGGTGCTGATAAAAACTATAGACCTATATCTATCAACATGCAAAATATGAATGAAATCCATCAAAGGGTCTTCAAAATATGAGGTCTTATAAACTTTAACGCAAAAACTTTGACCCTGACTTTTTTATGAAAATTCTAAGTCCGTGACCTTGACCCCAAGGTCACCCCCGGGGTGGGGATGGTGCTGATAAAAACTTTAGACCTATATCTACCATCATGCCAAATCTGAATGAAATCCATCAAAGGGTCTTCAAAATATGAGGTCTTATAAACTTTAACGCAAAAACTTTGACCCTGTGACGGAAAGACGAACGAACGAACGAACGTACGTACGAACGTACGTACGTACGAACAAACGAACAGACGAACGGAAAAGTGAAAACTATATACCCCCACATACTTCGTATGTCGGGGGTATAAGGACCATCTCTGAACAGTGTTATATCCAAAACCGTGTTATAATGAACTGTGTTATACAGAGGTTGAAGTGTACTTTTCTTATTTCTCCACAGAAATATATGTTGTGGGTAATCATTAGAAGTGCCTTGGGTGAGGCACTTCTAATGAGTACCCACAACATATTTTTTGTGGAGAAATAAGAAAAATATCAATATTTTTCAGCTGAAAAAATTACCATATCTGATGCTATGAATGATAATAATGCGAGGGATGATAAAAATGTTCTCTGCCCCTGTACTTTGGGAATGACCATTAGCAGAAGTTGTGCCCTTTTTTCCTCGATATAATCTCCCTTTGCCTCAATACACTTTCTCAATGCTGTTCTTCTGCTTATTCCTTTAAAATAGAAGCCTTCTGCCTGGTCCACCAAGTACTCATCATCAGCCAACTATTTTTCAATATAATCTATACATTTTTGTTTGGATATAACACGGTTGTTTAACAAACACTGTTTATGCTATGCACCCAAACAATAGTGTTATAAAGAGGTTGTGGTGTACTTCTAACCTGTATAGCCCAGCCGATTCTTTGGTGACGTCTCTTCTCCGGTTTACTAGTTGGCTTAAAAAACGTCATGAGAAGATGGAATTTTTCAAAGATTTCTGCAATGGCAACCTCAGGCCGCAGTTTGAGATAGTGTTTCCGTACTTCTAGGCCCTCTTCATCTCCTGCTTCTAAGAAACTTGCACGGAACTTCCGGAAGACTTCGTCTACTTCTGATTTCAAAGTCTGTTTGAAGTGTTCAACGATTTCCTTCCGACTATGACTAGCATCTCTTTGGGCCTTCTTTAAAACCTGAAAAACAAACCATATTTTAGTGTTTGGAATTGGCCAGAAATTCATAGTCAATCATCAGTTTGAAAAGACAACTGATCATTGACTAAAAATCAACTTAAGCAGAAAATAAATTCATTCTTATTTTAGCCCTCTTCCAGGTACTTATTCATAACTCCAGATAAGAGGGATATCCACTTAATATTTTTTTTCTTATTTCTCCAAGAAAAGATATGTGTGGGTACCCCAATACTTCTTCCAAGTTTGGAGTCAACTGGCCTTTCTGTTCAGAAGGAGAAGTTCAAAATAGAGTTTAAAGATGGCATCCATCTTAGATTTCCAATTGGAACGATTTTTTATCTACATTGCCCTGATACTTCCTATTAAATTTCGAGTGATATTTGGAACCAAATTTTAGTTCAAAGTCTTAAAATTTTCCATGTTTGAATTTTCAAAGGTTAATTTTATAGAATCTGTAGGAAAAAATCGGAATTGATGGTTGCCTTCAAAATTTTTGAGGTATTCGAAACTTCAACATTCAAATTTTTGAAGATTGACTGTAATATTTTCTTATTTCTCCATGAAAACATAGATATTAAATTCTACATTTTTTTTTTTTTTTAGTTTTTTGCTTAAATTTTTGCAATAACTTTTTTACTTTTTGATTTTAGTGAAACATGTTCAGTGAAAAAATTATAGCAGGCAACCTCCGAAAACTTCTCCAGAAGGCCCTAGCTTCCTACATTTCACAAACACATGTATTGCTCAGATGAGCAGTCAGTCTATTCTCAAGAATACTCTCTATGAACCCAGTCATTTGGTTTCCTCTGTTTTTATGATTAGCATCTGCATTAAGCATAGTTTCCAGTTCTTTAAGAACCCTAACCTAATTATGGTCATGTGCCTATTGTTATGGCCTAGCACTCCTACCATCAATTATCTGCCTTGGCAGATTCAGCATTGCTTGTAAGTACATTTGTGTATATATTCAATCTCTGACACTTACGTCAGGGAGTCGACTCTTTGGCCCAGTGGTTTGAGCACTGGATTTTTATCCGGACAGACCAAGTTAAAATCATACCACAGACAGGAAATTTTTTCAACTATGCTTCATTCCTTCGTCACAACTTTCATATCGTAAGATGGGGGCTCATCCGGGAAAGGACTTTATTTTGCTGAAAATGGCTTCTTATCATCATAAATGATGAATTCCTTGAAAAGGGGGAGTGTTACTGTCTAGCACTCCTACCTTCGATAATCTGCCTTGGCAGATTTTGAATAGCTTGTAGGTATATATTCACTCTCTGACAACTGCGTCAGAGAGTCTACTCTTTGGCTCAGAGGTTAGAGCAATGGATTTTTGTCTGGACAGACCAGGTTCAATTCTCACTATAGGCAGGAAATTTTTGACAAGGGGGCTGGTCCAGCATAGGACTTTACTTTGCCAAGAATGGCTTTATGCCATCATAATGACTTCCTTGAAAAGGGGGAGTATTATAGCCTAGCACTCCTACCTTTGATCATCTGCCTTGGAGATTACCCATAGCTTGTAGGTATACATGTACATTCAATCTATAACTACTGTGTCAGGAAGTCGACTCTTTGGCTCAGTGGTTAGAGCACTAGATTTTTATCCGGACAGACCGAGTTTGAATCCCACGATAGGCGGGAAATTTTTTCAGCTATGCTTCATTCCCTTGTTGTGATTTTCATGTTGTACGACTATAGCAGAGCCCTAGATAAGCTTTTTTCTAAATTGGTTATTTACTCATGGGTATTTTTTTTTATTTACCCAATTCAAAATCAGAAAACCCAATTAGCAAAATTTGGATGAGTAAATACTCAATTTAGAAAAAAAAGCTTATCTAGGGCTCTGGTATAAAGCTTCTAAAGTACCAAAAAGAAATATTTCTTGTGCAAAAAAATATATAAAGTTAATAAATCTTTTATATGGATGTGGAAAAAAATTAAAGCTAAAAACTGTTTAATGTCCATTAAGGAACTATGAAAAAATCAGAGAAATCCAATTAGAAGGACCTAGTTAATATTTGGTCTACCTTACAAGTGCTTTATCTGGCATTAGGGAGATAATAGGAAAACTACTGCTATGTCTCATCAGATGAGCATTTTCCATTTTGCAAGATTCTTTAAGAAAACTATCACAATAAGACTCTTGTTGTGATAATTTTTCTCAAAGAATCTTGCAAAATGGTAAGGAGCCGCCTTTTATTAGGTTGCAATGTTTGAGTCGTTGACTGGAGCTATTACTGTTTAATCAAGCAAATACAAGGATAGATAACAAGAGGTCCATGGGCCATGGCTAGCTCACTTGAATGAAATAACCACTGCAGATGTGTTATACAACATTTTTTTCAAGTCTGTCATTGCAAGTAATAAAAAGATCATCATTTAAGTGGGGATCTGAATGGTTTCCGAGTTATTAAGCCTTATGTGAACTAGAGGGGCAGAGCATAATCCAACATGGTCAGTGTCAAGGAAAGCATCTTATCATTATGAACAATAATATATATGGTTTAGGGGTGGGATTCTGAATGGTTTCTAACATTATATAGACTGGAGGGGGTGAGGCATATCCCCTGGGGACCTATGGTCAGTGTCATTGGATGCACCTTATCATAGGGAACAAGAATATACATGTATATGGTTTAGGGGTGGGGATCTGAAGGTTTTCTAGAATATTTGGCCTTTTATGAAATGAAGGGGTTTGGGGTAGCCCCCTGGGGAACCCCAGATCAGTGTCACTGGATGGGTCTTAAGGAACAACAATATATATGGTTTAGGGGTGGGGATCTGAACAATTTCTGAGATATTAGGCCTTTTATGAAGTGAAGGGAATGAGGCGTCCCACTGGGGAATCCCAGCAAGTGTCTCTGGTTTAGTCATAATGAACAACAATATATATGGTTTATGGGTGGGTATCTGAACTGCTTCTGAGATATTAGACCTTTTATAAACTGAAGGGGGTAGGGCATACCCCCGTGAGACCCCTGGTCTATGCGTCATTTATCATACGGAACTAGAGCTGTCACAGGATCTGACTATAACCCCACTTGACTATAGCCCCGCTGCAGCGCTTTTAGAAGAGAAAGACCCATAGTATTGAAATATTTTGAATTCATGCTTACCAGGTACATCACTGTAGGACATGGTAATATGGCACAACTCTTTGAGTTATAGCCCCTTGGCCCCTGTTCTGCCATTACACCTTCTTTAGTTTAAAGTGTGATATGTTTCATCGAGATAGGACCACATTTTAATTTTTTGAAAACCTACCAAGGGACAAAACTCCAAGAGTTATGGACCCTAGGCCCCCATTCGGGTATACACAATACAGCAAGTCATTTTCTATGTTTATACAAACTTTCAGCTTTCTAGCTTGCATAGTTCCTGAGAAATCTGATACAAAAATTTTCAAGAATGGCACAATTAGAACACCTATCAAGGGACATAACTCAAAGAGTTATGGACCCTTGACCACTATTCCAGTATACACAATACATCCTGTCAATGTCCCTGTTTATATGATCTTTCAGCTTTCTAGCTTTCATAGTTCCTGAGAACTCTCTTACAAAAATTTCTAACAATGGCAAAATTTGAAAACCTACTCAGGGACATAACTGCAAGAGTTATGGGCCCTTGGCCACTATTCTGCTACTATACTCCTCAAAATAATTTAAGGACCACATAGTGTGCAAATTTCCATATATACAAACTTTGGCCGGGTGTATGGGCAAAACCACAGAAGATATCAAAATATCGTTGAATGTTTCTTTAAAAGGAAGCCCTAAAGGAGTGTTTCAAACAAAAAATTTGAAATAAAAAATTTCATTTTAAAATTTGCAAAAAACACTACTTTTTACCCAAAAATTAAAAAATTACATTTTCGCGTCAAAAGTGATGTCTGGGCTACCAAATGTGAAAAACTCATAGAGAAAGCCTCACTTGTTATCAAGAAACGCACATTTTACTAGAGGTACCCTCTACAGATTATTCATTGTCTATGGGGAACTTTCGAGGCATTTTTAGCCTCTCAAAGGGTTGGTCTCCTTTTCTGGCCATATCTGTGTGTCTTTTACTTGAATGAAAGTTGAGTTTGCATGACTTTGTGTGTGACAGAGTATTGTTTTCATTAAACAAAGAATTTTTCCGGTATTGTGAAAAAACTTTTATGAAATGAAGGGGTAAAAATCCTTTTTTTGGAAATTCCCATTTTTCTGAGAATCTTTTGATCTGGCGTTGTTGATGCCATTGACACTTTTGTAGCTGAACATGTTGCGAACATGTTGAGCTGATTGAAATAGGGCTGAGACTTTCAGTTTTGTCCATGAAATAATAGTAAAACTTGAGGGTCGCATTTCAAAGGGGAAATAAAACTTGTGTTCCTTAAATTATTTTGAGGAGTATATATCTTCCTTACCTTAGAGACCAAGTGTGGTAAAAGGTTCATTGAAGTAGAGCCACATACATAAAAGTTTGTGAGCAAAATCCATCTTAGATTTTAAAAAACCTATCAAGGGACATAACTCCAAGAGTTATGGACCCTTGACCCCTATTCTGGTATACACTATACATCGAGTCATTGTCCATCTTTATACAAACTTTCAGCTTTCTAGATTTCATAGTTCCTGAGAAATCTGATACAAAAAATTCAAGAATGGCAAAATTTGAAAACCTACTAAGGGACACAACTCCAAGAGTTATGGGCCCTTGTTGACTATTCTGCTACTACACTTTCCTTATCTTAGAGACCAAGGGTGGTAAAGTTGCACTGAAGTAGAACAACGAACATAAAAGTTTGTAAGTGAAATGCACCTTAAATTTTGAAGACCTATCAAGGGACATAACTCCAAGAGTTATGGACCCTTGACCCATATGACAGTAAATACTATTCATCAAGTCATTGTCCATGTTTATATGAATTTTCAGCTTGCGAGCTTTCATAGTTCCTGAGAAATCTGTTACAAAAATTTTCAAGAATGGCAAAATTTGAAAACCTACCAAAGGACATAACTCCAGAGTTATGGGCCCTTGGCCACTATTCTGTTACTACACCTTCCTTACCGTAGGGACCAAGTGTGGTATAAGGTTCATTGTAGTAGGAGCACAAACATAGAAGTTATAAAGCAAAATGCATCTTAAATTTTGAAAACCTATCAAGGGACATAACTCCAAGAGTTATGGACCCTTGACCCTTATTCCGGTAAACATCATGTCATTGTCCATCTTTAAACAAACTTTTGAGCTTTCTAGCTTTCATAGTTCCTGAGAAATCTGTTGCAAAAATTTTCAAGAATGGCAAAATTTGAAAACCTACCAAGGGACATAACTCCAAGAGTTATGGGCCCTTGGTGACTATTCTGCTATTACACCTTCCTTACCTTAGGGACCAAGTATGGTATAAGTTTCATTGAAGTAGGACCACAAACATTAATTAAGCAAAATGCATTTTAATTTTGCATGGAATAACAGAATGATGGAATCATGGTGTCATGGAACCATGGAATCACGGAAGGACATGGCAAATCCAGTATAGCCCCACTTTTTCAAAGTGGGGCTATAATAACAATATATATAGTTTAGGGGTGGGGAGCCCAATGGTTTTTGAGATATTAGCCTTTTATGACTTGGAGGGGGTTGGGGCATACCCCTGGAGGACCCCCAGTCTATGTCATTGAATGTATCTTATTATAAGGAGCAAGAGTATATATGGTTTAGGGGTGGGGATCTGAGCAGTGTCTGAGATATTATGCCTTTTATGACTGTGGGGTGTGGGGCATAAGCCTGGGGGACCCCCCCCCCCACTCCCACAGTCTATGTCACTGAATGCTTCTTACCATAAGAAGCAAGGGTATATATGTTTTAGGGGTGGTGATCTGAACGGTTTCTGAGATATGAGGCCTTTTATGAGATGATGTGTTGGGGCATACCCGCAAGGGACCCCTGGTCTGAGTCACTGGATGCTTCTTATCATAAGGAACAACAATATATATGGTTTAGTGGTGGGGATCATATGGGTTTCTGAGATATATAGCCTTTTTTGAACTAGAAGAGGCTGGGGCAAATCACCAGGGAACTATGTCTATGTCAATATGGGTGGGGATCTGAATGGTTTCTCAGATATTAGGCCATTTATGAAGTGAAGGGGGTGGGGCATGCTGTGGCAGCCATCTTGGATTTCAATCGGCTCAGTTTTAGCTATTTTGTGTTTCTTAGGTGGCCTGATGCTCCTCAACAAGTTTCAACCCAAATGGATTATAGTCTTTAGAAGAGAATGTCCAAAATATGAATTCTTAACATTTCTCCAATATTAATTTATAAAACCCATACAAATGCATGAGGAAGCAAATTTGACCTTCTCGTAAAAAGGTCAAAGGTCAAAGTAGGATCATCATTTTAACAATTTTGGAAGACCACCCGTCCCAAATGATCAGTGCACAGATTAAGCCCGAAGGCTCTGGAGAAAAATTTTTTTAAAAGTTTTTTACCATATATGGTCAATGGATCGCAACCATCTTAGCAATCTTTAATTGCCCCCAACCTAAGGAGGCGCAATATAAAATTTGAGCATAATTGGCTCAGCAGCTTCAGAAGGGAAGTCATTTGAAATTCTCAACAATTTTTCCATATAAATGTATGAGGCTCAAATAAATGCACAGGGAACCAAACATGACCTTGCCGTACAAAGGTCAAACATCAATGTACAACAATCATTCTAGCAATTCTGGCAGCTCTCCCATCCCCGATAATTTGTGCAAAGATTCAGCCCCATGGCATCCTGGATACTGGAGAAGAAGATTTTTAATGTTTTTTTACCATATATGGGCAAGAAAGCCAGCATCTTGGTCAGCGGGCTGCTACCATTTCAGAAATCTTTCATTCCCCTGACGTATGGAGGCTCCATATGAAATTTTGAGCAAATCTGGCTCAGCGGCTTCAGAGGAGAAGTTGTTTGAAATTCTCAATAATTGTCCCATACAAATGTATGGGGCTCATACAAATGCACAAGGAAGCAAACATGACCTTGACGTAAAAAGGTCAAATGTCAAAGTATGACAATCATTTTAGCAACTTTGGTTGATCTCCTGTCCCCAATGATTTGTGCAAATATTTAGCCCCAAGGCATCCTTGGTTCTGGAGAAGAAGATTTTTAAACCTGTGGAGGCTCCACATAAAACTGGAGCAAATTTGGCTCAGTGGCTTCAGAGGAGAAGTCGTCTGAAATTCTCAACAATTTTCCCATACAAATGTTATGGGGCTCATATAAATGCATAGGGAAGCAAACTTGACCTTGGGTAAAAAGGTCAAATGTCAACATACGACAATCTTTTTAGCACATCTGGTAGATCTCCTGTCCCCGATGATTTGAGCACAGATTCAGCCCCAAGGCATCCTGGTTCTGGAGAAGATTTTTAAAGGGTTTTACCAAATATGGGCATGAAGGCCATCTTGGTCAATGAACCTCAACCATTTTAGCAATCTTTCGTTCCCCCAACCTAAGAAGGCTCCATATGAAAGTTGAGCAAATTTGGCTCAGTGGCTTCAGAGGAGAAGCACTTTGAAATTCTCAACAATTTTCCCATTCAAATGTATGGGGTTCATACAAATGCATAGGGAAGCAAACTTGACCTTGCCGTAAAAAGACCAAATGTCAACATACAACTATTTTTTTAGCAACTTTGGTAGACCTCGTCCCCGATGATTTGTGCAAAGATTCAGCCCCAAGGCATTCTCGGTTCTGGAGAAGATTTTTAAAGGTTTTTACCATATATGGGCATGGCGGCCATCTTGGTCAACGGACAGTGGCAATTTTAGTAATCTTTTATTTCCCCACCCTAAGGTGGCTCCATATGAAATTTGAGCAAAATTGGCTCAAAGGCTTCAGAGGAGAAGTAGTTTGAAATTCTCAACAATTTTCCCATTAAAATGTATGGGGCTCAAACAAATGCATAGGGAAGCGAACCTGACCTTGCCGTAAAAAGATCAAACTTCAATGCACAACAATTCTTTTAGCAATTTTGGTAGACCTCCCGTCCCTGATGACTGGTACAAAGATCAGCCCCAATGTTTCCTCAGTTCTGGAGAAGAACATTTTTAAAGGTTTTTACCATATATGGGCATGGCTGCCATCTTGGTCAACAGACCCTGACCATTTTAGCAATCTTTCGTTCCCCCACCCAAAGGAGTCTCCACATGAAATTTGAGCAAAAGTGGCTCAGAGAGAAGTCATTTGAAAATGTTAACGGATGAACGCAAGGACGGACGACAAACGAAAAGTGATCACAATAGCTCATCCTGAGGTTAGCTAAAAATGTGTACAGCCTGTTATTAGCATTCAACCATCTGTCTGTAAAACAATGGCTTTTGTTTACTCTATCTGAGTCACATAATGAGAAAAATATGCTTTCTTGGAATATGCTAACAGTAAAGACCTAGATCAGCCAGAGAGTACAATCTGATAAGGGACTTTGGTATATACCCTTGTCCTGCTGAGCCAAAATATACCCTGCCTTTGCAAACAGTGTAGATCCAGGCCATTTGGCTTCTGAAGACGCCAACTGATCTGAACTACATTTTGTATGTGAATTTATATCAACAATCTGGATTAGGTAATCTGATTGGCTGAAAATTTGAACTGGGCATGTCCTCTTAATTTATTCAGCATGACAAGGGTTGAAGGATTCTGAAAGCAGACAGCTGTCCTCGATCAGACTGCACAACTGTGCAGACTGATCTTGCAGTGCTCCAGCTAGCCCTATATGGAGGGGCAGGCCGCCCCTCTTGCCTTCTCCTGCTGCCCCTCTGCCTTATTTCAACTACAGACATAAAACCTTACATTTTGGTGAAAATTTCATGAAAATCGGACCAAAATTAAAAGAGTTATCAATGTTTAAAGATCAGTTTTATGTGTACTCTATTTTTGAGGTATTTATTATGGAATGGCATATTTTGTAACATATTGATACTGATACTAAGCACATTACATGACACGTGGTGCCCTCATTCTTGTATGACCACACAAAAAGTGCCCTACCTGGCACCCCTCTGCCCCCCTCAAATCCTAGCTGGAGCACTGTCTTGGCATTTGCTCTATTTGAGTTGAGGTATAACACTTCTATTAATTCATAGGTCTAGACAAGAGTATCTGCATGCAGGTAAATATTTTTCTTATTTCTTGATGAAAACGTATGTTGTGGGTACTCATTAGAAGCGCCTCAGCTAACTAAATGACACCCGGGTAGGGGCCATTTCTGATCCCAGGGCTTAAATTGGAACAATCTTGGTATAAGACCACTAGATAAAGCTACATACCAAATTTGGAAGCCCTAGGCCTAACGGTTTCCGATAAGGTTTTTCAAAATTAGTCCCGCCCCTTGGCGGCCATAATTTTTGACTTCTCATGATGGCTTGAACAATCTTGGTAGAGGATCACCAAAGCAACATTTTGGCTGTATTACATGAATATTGAAACCGGTCCAGTGGTTTCTGACATGAAGATTTTTAAGGTTTTCTATACAGATATATAGGGAAAATAAGCCCCGTTCCCAAGTGGCCATGTTTTTCGACGAATCATGGCTGTTTGAACAATCTTGGAAGAGGGACACCAAAAGAGCATTTCTGCCAAGTACATGTAATACTGAAATCAGTCCAGTAGTTTCTGACAAGAAGGTTTTAAAATTTTTCTATACTGATATATAGAGAAACTAAGCCCTGCCCCCTGGTGACCATGTCTAAATAGATATATAGGCAAAATGATCCCCTGCCTTTACATTCTATTTTCATGTTTATACAGGTACATGATGAAAGAGTTTGTTGGGTCGTGCCATGCGAAAATATGTCTTCAGGCTTATGATGAAAGCGATGACCCAGATCAGCCTATGCATCCACTCAGTCTAATCAGGGCCTTCACTGTCCACAGTCAGAATGACTGGACACTATAGAATCAGAGAAATTTTGTTCAGTAGGAGTATTCAGTGATAATTCTGGGATATTTTTCTTATTTCTCCATAGCATATGTTGTGGGTACTCATTAGAAGCGCCTCATCAAGGCGCTTCTAATGAGTACCCACAACATATGTTTTTATGGAGAACTGGAGAAAATCATCCATAATTATCACCAAATACTCCCCCTTAACAATTCCTCGAGAAGGTTTCTATGGAAAGCAAAGGCCTGGATGATATGTTGCACGTGAGCAGGAAGATCTGAATCTGCACATTTTGCATGTGCTTGAAGGCATGTTTTCGCTTAATACTACCCAATTAATACATGTGAACATACCTGTGCAGCAAGTGGCAAACTTCGTATTCTTACACCAAGGTAGTAGGCATTATCAGCAGAATATATCTCCACTAAATAGTTCATGAAATCCTCCAGCTCCAAGCGAGAAGCCCACTTATTCTTTTTACACAAATAGTTCCGGAAGTGCTCAATAATATCTGGACTTTTTATCTCTGGGATTATTTCTTGATTTGGTGGAAAACGGAACTGTTCCCAAACCACTGGAAACCTTTGTAAAGGTCCTAACTTCAGATTAGAAAAATCTTCATTGTTAGGAACAAATTCACGCAAGCATTCCCGTAGTTCAAATAAGGTGCATATGCTTCTAGTTTTTACAAAAGTATAGATATATGAGTTGATCTTATTTGTGATCCTATACATTTCATTTATGCAACCTATTCTATCTGGATACATAAAACCAAGTGGTCTTACATTATACACACCAAATCTCTGGCATAACAGCTTTTCCACTCTCTCTGGAGAAACATATTCATTAGCATTCGCTAGAACTTCTATACACTCTTTAGCAATAGTTTCAACCATATCTGCACTTGGCCTCTGACCTCTGGGTAAAAAGACTGGTTGTGTTATGATTTCTTTTGTTTCAAATTCTTTTTTCACAATTGGTTCTACTGTCAAGTCCACAACTACGTTCCAGAATCCAGCATCAAATCCTTCAGAATCCTTTCCATAGAAAGGGATTTTGTGTGATTTATTTGTGGCTGGTGTACAATCCATTGCTGTTATTTGGGAGCCTTGTGGTACTGGACCTGGGCTAAATACTGGCAGTCCAGTAGGTATTGACTGCCCTAGAATTAGACTTGGTCTCTGCTGTAATAGACTAGAAGGGCCTGGACCCAGAAGACTTGCTGGCATACTTCCTGTACCATAGTAGGACTGGGCATTCAGGTTTTGTCTGTTTTGTGGAATTTCTGAAACTGAAGTGTTATCATCAGTCAAATCAATGGTTTCGGAAGAATCTGTATTAAATGAGATGAAATCCTGCTTTAAAACTTGCTTTTGTTGAACAACAGAAGCAGAAGTTTCATTGGTTAAGTCTATTACATTTTCTGATGACTTTTCTTTTCTAGCTGCTCCAGCAGGCTGGCCCCACCCTGATGCCACAGACATCAGATCCATAGCTGTTGGCTTTTCTCTTAGAGTTCCCATGTCAGTTTGTTTCTCTGGTTCTATTTGTCTCTTCAAGTTGTAAAAATCACCCACCTTTACTAGTATATCACTAAAATATTGCAACATTTGGTCTTCCCTTACATAAAGTTTAAAATATACGTTCAACTCATGTCTAATTTTATGGTATGTTATTCCAGTTGGATGATATTTTTCAAGTATAGTCAACAGGCCTTCTTTAAGTTTTGCAACTTTATTATCATCAAGCTGACGAAATTTAACTACTTTATCCACTTTATCTGATGAGGCTGCACCAACACAACTACTCCCTACTGGTAGTTTCAGTACATATGTTTTTCCAATCTGCTCAATAATATCATTACAGAGATGACAAACAACCTTTTTCTTTAATTTATGAGTGTCAATTTGTTCAGAGAGTAATTTGCTTAGTGAACCCCATTTTTTCCCACCTGGAAAGGGTTTTAGTATATTCACAACAGCCTCTCTAAGTGCTGCAATTCTTCCTTTGTCCTGCCATTCAACATCAATTTTTGGTCCTTCAGCAACTACATCATCATCATCTTCTCCTTCACTATTTCCATTGGTTGCATTTTTTGTAAGCTCTTTCTGTAATTTCAATTTGTAGCTTTTCCCTGTCTTTTCCAGCATATCACTGAAATGCTTATTCAAATGATCTTCACTCAGTTTTACTCCAAAGTTACTTAGGGCCATTTTTCTAATTGCACTGTAGTTTAATCCAGATGGTAAGTCTAGAAGCAAATCCAAGAGAGCTGGTCTTAGAAGTGCAGCATCTTTTTCACTAAGATCAGGTTTATTATAGTCCATTTGACTCTGATTATGAACATCATCTGGTAAGGGTCCAGCATGAAAGGTACTGTGTAGATTAAACACCTTACTCACTGGGATTTGCTGACTTAAGCTTGTAATTGTATAATCTTGAAGCCTATAGGATTCCTCTGCCTCTGATCCAGTAGGAGCATCAACTTCTAAAAAGTCCTTAAAGGTTTCCAGCTTTGCTTTGAACACATGTTTTGGGATTTCACCCAGTTGATTACAAACCTGTTTCCAAAGGACACTAAGTTTTATACTACTAGTTGGTCCAATCTTACTGAACTCTTCAACAATTGTTCTCTTCAATTCCACGTTAAAAATGATTGAGGATTCTACAGCAGATTTTTTTCCTGTAGCTTTAGCAAAACTCTGATACCCTACTGTCTTTGCTGTTTGTGTTTCTGTCATGTTTTGTGCAGCAGACACACTGGTACCAGCAAGAGATAAAAAGTTATTATACTCCTGTTCTTGCTCACTTGAATGTTTGTTTTCCACTTTTTCACTATTTGATTTATTCTCACCCAATTTTAATCCTTCCAATATTGGAAACATTTCCCTATTACATGTATCTGGTTTCAGTGGTCTCTCAGCACCTAGGTTAGCACCGTCTCCAGACTGCTGCCTGAGTCTTAACAGAGGATGTTTAGGATTTCCATATTCCTCTATCTCATCATCCCATGCCATTAGAATGTCATTCATTTTCCTAAGACAATAATCCTTCGCACAAACTAATCTACCTAGTTCTGTTCTAAGTACATTCCACAGTTTGTTTTTTTCCACACCATTGGGATGGTTTGAAAGGAGCCGACACACATCTTTCTTCAGCTGCATGCGTCGCAGCTGAACACCTGCTCCTATGGAAGCCATCTAAAAAAAAAATGACAGCCATATATTCATCATAACTGCAGATAAGGTCCTTTTTTCACCTGCAAAGTAATGATATTTTTTTTTATTTTCTCCATGAAAACATTATATGAGACACTTCTTATGAGTACCCACAACATGTTTTCATGGAGAAATAAGAAACATATTATCTGGATACCTCCTCTTACTTGGAGCTATGTATTAACCCTTAAAGCGCCAATCACAACTACTGTCGTCTGCTTTCTCCTGCTCGTGATTTAAAAAGTCATTTTTGCAAACAGTGTGTCCACACTGTTTGCCTGTATGCAAAAATAGGTTTGAAAAGTTTGCAAGAATATTCAGCAGACGACATAAACAGACGACATTTTCAGATGCAGTTTTTCTTGGCATTTTAAGGATTAATGCTCAACATGATGGGGAAAAAAAGTCACCAGACATTTTGTAATATTTTTTTTTCCCAGAAAATGGCTGTGACATTTCATTCAAGTTGTCTAATTAGGAGGCAATTTGCATGCTATACTAAAGAATATTGTCTGGGAACAAGAGGCCACAGCCTCTGAAATTGCTCACCTGAAAACATCTGCTTTAAATGAAAGAATTGTTGATATTCACAGTTAAATGCCGCAGTCTTATAATAATGATTTATCCAATGCAATGTAGATCTCAAGGCCTTACTCGACATCCAAGGAACAATCTAGTGAAGTTTGTTTGAAATTGGCCCAGTTATGATATTAATTAAAGGTTTTTCCATTTTTTGCTCTGGTGCTTTTACACAGTTTCATAGTGTGCTGGGTCCCTATGAGTTACAGAGAAACTATTTGATTTTTTTTTCTTCTATTTTTAGCATTTGTGGCCATTTTGTTCATCAGAACAGAATGGTTTGAGCAATATTGGTAGAGGACCTTCCAAAAAACTATCCCATCAAATTTGGTTGAAATCAGTCCTGTGGTTATGGAGGAGATATTGTTTGAAGTTGTTTTTTTTTTATATATTTTTAGCTCTAACAGCCACTTTGTGCAGCCAAGTGGAACAGTTTAAGCAATTTGGTAGAGGATCTCTAAATGCAATCCTATCAAGTTTGGTTGAAATATGCCAAGTGGTAATGGAGGAGATTTGTTTGAAGTTTTTTTCTATTTTTTGCTGTGGTCGCCATTTTGTAGACTGGCTCCAGTCGTTTTTGTTTTATATCTATTTCTCTCTTTCTCTACATTATTTTTTTTATCAAGATCCTCTTTAATCCAACTTCAAGTTACCTATGGCTGAACAAAAACGACTGGTAACAATAGACCTACTCTGGCAGTAACTGATAAGCATATGCTGTGTGTAAACTTAACCTGGTTGGGTACAAACATTTTTCAGCTGCAGTTAGAATTATATACAGTAGCTCTGCACTAGGAGAAGTCAGTCAAATTCCTCTCTTTGTTTATTTTTGTATGTTAATTGTCTCAACATTTATGAAAGTGTGATTTGATAGTATCAGATAGATTTAAGATTTAGATTAAGCATTTAGCACCTACTGTCCTTTCAATATTACTTGGAAAGAGTTTTTTTTTTTTTTTTTCTTGGTGTATATTTTAAATGAAAAGACACTTGTCATTTTTGTTTCTGTGCTTTATTTTCAAATATTTATCCTAAAATTAAATTTATGGCTAGAAAATGGCAATTTCTGTAGTTAAGTGATTTTAACTTCATAATACATTAACCTATAGATAATGTGCTATTCTATTCTGTTTTCACACCTTCCACAGAAAAAACGACCTTTCAGTCATTAATTAAAGTCTTAAACCAGAAGGTCCCTTAGGCAGTTACCTGTGTGACGTAACTCTTCCTGCTCAATTGACCACGTGTCAGTTTCTTTTCTGTGGACAAAGAAATTCAACAAGGATTATTTACCTGTGATAGAAATTTGGATTATTTCTTTCCTCACGGATAAATTTATGTATCCTTGTGTTTCTTTTGTTTATTTATCACTCCTTTCACTTTCTGTGTTATTATTTAAAATTTTCAATTTTCGATTTCATGTATTTTTGACTGGTCTTTTTCCACATGCGTTTTGGCGACTCTCGCTATTCGGCACAACGCTCGTGCGCGATCGGTTCGATAGTCGTGTTTATATATGCAGAATATTTTTGTTCTTTTCGTTCCAGGTTATTCAGCAATTACGATATGTTTTTCCTGGACTTTTGTTTGCAGAGATCTTCATTTGGCTAAAGATTCTCATGGTGGAGAAGCTGATTGTAAAGAACTTGTCAACCCTTGATGGGTTATAAGACAATTCTTTACTGATGGGAGCCCCACCCCATATGGCTATACTGCCGGGGTAAGACCCATCAAGGTGGCATCTTTGGGTACTAAGTATCCTATAAAGTCTGTCCACCAGTCACCAGTCATCCAGTCACCAGTCACCAGTCACCAGTCAACCAGGCACCAGTCAATCAGCTTCACCAGTCACCAGTCAATCAGGTGCCAGTCAACCAGGCACCAGTCACCAGTCATCCAGGTGCCAGTCAACCAGGCACCAGTCACCAGTCACCCAGTCACCAGTCACCCAGTCACCAGTCACCGATCAACCAGGCACCAGTCAACTAGTCTCCAGTCAATAATTTAATTATTTTCTGGAAAGACTTAGTTTCTGACATATTTCACCGGACAAAATAGTCACGTATACTAACTTCCGGTCATTATGTCTAATTATTAAAAAAAAAAAAAAAAAAAAAAAAAAATTTTCACTGGGCAAAGTATCAGTAATATTTCTGATACTTATACCCGGTCATATTATTATATTATTTCTGATTTTTCACCAGGCAAACTTTTACAGAAGGTGTCTGGTCAATTTTTGCCTAATAATTAATTATCTTCGGGAAAAAGTTTCGAATACTTGTGCCCGCTCAGTTTTCATATATAATCTCCCTTTTTCATCGGACTAGAGTTACGAATACTACTATCCGATCAATTTGTCAAATTACTTGTAACTTTACCGGGCAACAGTTACGAATATTAGTGTCCGGTCATTGTGTCGGGTAACTAGTGTCAAAATAATGATTACTAATTCCCGAACAATCTATTATCGTTCATAGAGGTCCATTCACGTTTAAGTCAATGGATATAGGTTATTAAGTGAAATACATAATAACTTTTTATACAAAAAAATTCTGTACAGTCTTTCCCAAATCAGACTAGAATTTTTAATGTTCCATTGACTTATTATAGGTGTGTAATTCCATTAATATTTTAAATTAACTTATGTTTTATCTCTTTTATCCGCTAGAAAGAGTTAAACTTCCGACTATAACAAAATTCTTACCGGGCAGCAGTTCGTAGACTAGTGCCAGGTCATTCAAATGATGTTTTATCTCTTTAATTCGCTAGAAAGCGGTTAAATTCCGGCTCTAACGAAAATTTCATCGGGAGGCACTTCGTAGAGTAGTGCCAGGTCATTCTAACGAAATTCCACCGGGCAGTAGTTTCGTAGACTTTGTGTCAGATTACTAGTGTCCGAGTAGTAGTCACTAGTACTAGCTCAACATATATTCATTTATAACCACTATAGACATGTATAGTCTTGGATTATAGGTTATTGAATGACAGCGATGGGTTCTAATACCTAGTAGCCATTTATATTGTTGAATTCTGTCCAGTCACTTTTGAACTTGACTTAAATTCTATATATATATTTATTATTGAAAATGAATTAAGAATTATCGGTTACGATCAAATTCGCAATTCATTCACTAAGTGTAGAAGATACTTCCAGCTATAATTATATCTCTTTTATTCGCTACAAAGAGATTAACTTCTTACATATTCACCTTATTCGGCTCTAGGGCAAAGGTGAACTATAAAACTATCGTTATTTATAAGAAGAAAAATATACACGAAATATAAAAAATTTTCTTCTTTCCTCCCCTGTTTTTCTTCTACATGCTCCGATATGTAATCAGCATGTAATCTAAGGAGTAAATTGACAAGAAAGTAGCAATCGATCTTTTCTACTTTCTATTAATTTTTCATTCTTAAGGTATCGGAAATTTACACCAACCAGATAAATAAATTAACAGTTTATTTATTTATTCGCTACCTCTCTAGATTACTACGATTTAAAATTCTAGTTGAGGTACATATTTTCCTTTTGCCTTTTCTACATGGAAAATAGTTGATCCGATAAGCTATTATTCTATTTTATACTATCTTTTGATTGATTATATTAGAGTCTAGGTCAGTCGTGTTCTGTCTAAACTCTGCTATAAAATAATAAATAAGAAAAAAATCTTATATTTAGGCATAGATATAATTCGATACGTTCTTTACTTTGCCTGTTTTATTTTTTCTTCTGGATCATTTAAGACTAGGATAGCAATATACCAGATATTTTTGCCTCAGTAAGAATCTATTACGCTGAAGATTCTTCATATTGGAATAATAATTTTATTATGATTATAATTCTAGACCCAATTAATCCTCGTATATTATAGGTCTACTTTATCTTATTGAGGAATAGTTTTGCTTCGACTAGCTCTATACCTCTAATATTTTATTTATAACTAGAGTCCATGTCAATCAAAATTTTCTTGCACTTTGGTATTGACAATGGATACATATTTAGTAAAGGCATTAATTATTCAGTACGTGACAGATTATTATTGCCTAAATTAGATTTTATATACAATACTTTCCTTTTGATATTTTGTTTTATTGACTTTGTAACTATTCAGAAACTGCCAAAGTCAATCATTTCCTTCCTCTAAACTTACCGAAGCTCTAGATTATGTTGATATATATTTTTGATATATGCTTAGAGGTTAATTAACGAGAGTTTACCTCATAATAGCAGATATTATTATAATTATATTAATCAATCTATAGTCTAGGCTTAGACAAAAGGGAAAACATCCTTAATTACGAGCCGGTAAAGAATTAAGACACTCTTAATTATCTCTTTACCCCTCCTTTATGTTTACATTCGTTAAAGGGATCATAGTAATTCTCGCTAAGAGTTCAAGTTCAGTTTGCGAATAATGCAAAGATTAATATCTTGATTTCCAGTCTGCATCAAAAATGGTCTATATATATAGATAAATATCTTTTCCGAAACTGGATATTTATTTATTTTTCCACATAATAAGTCATTTCAAGATGTCGATGATTTTGAAATGCACTGCTTCAATTTATAATATAAAATATGTTTATATTAACTTCACAACTTAGTAAGTGCTGCACCTACGTTCCTGGTCAGATCTTACTTTTGTGATACGTTTTTGAACATACTGAAAGTTTTCTCCGATTATACATTCGGTAAATAAACTTTCGAGTAGTATTTATGCTTTTAAACATTCAGATTATTTGATAATTGTTGGAGATAATATATTATTCCGATATTTATATATCTATCTTCATTATTTATCTTTCTCATCTTACTTTTAAATTAGATTGACCTTCTCGCTACGTTCCAGGTTTAAATCTAGCTAACATTGTGGAACAGTCACGTTTTTATTTCCTAAACAATATTTTAACATTTTTCTCAGTATTCAGAGCATAACGACTTCATGAATACTTGAAAATAATTCAATTCTACGCTTGTTAAACTAAGCCTAAAACAAGCCCTAGTTTTTTAGAATGGATATTATCCTTAGATTCAGTTCATGGAGATACATCCTTTTAGATCCCATTATCTCTATTTCAATCATTCAAAATTCTAATGACTAAGTACTCCTTTTCTACGTACGAATACAGAATATCGAGTCACTGTTGCTGCATATTGGTTAAAGATTAAACAAATTTTATCTTAAACCTATATGACGTTAAATTAATTATTATCTCTTTCATATACATGTTTTTACCCTTCCGTCAGGGATCGCGGTAATAATATTATTACTCTCTATGGTTTACACATAGATCTCGAGAGTATATATATGTATTTTCTTCCTGAACTCATTTGCGACGTAATATGATATTTCAGGAATTACCAATTATGCAGACATAGATTTTATTCTATTAATATTCAATTCTAAAAAAATTGATTGAATGTTTACCTATAAAATTTCCGGGCAGTAATTTTATAGAGAGTTATATGTTTAATAATTCCTTGCTTAAATAATAGTTACGCTTAACCTATGATTTATAGCGGGAATTTTGTTCAGTAGTATAATTTTTATTTAGTATTAATATATTTCTTACTATTCTTAAATATGCGTATAGAATAGTAATACTATCTCTTAACTTTTAAATTAAGTGTTTTTTGAGATTAATAATCAGTATTATTGTATAATCTTTCTTCAGAGATTATCACACTATTACTTTTTCTCTGAGTCCTTCTCTTTTTATGAACATTTTGATTCGTATCAAAGTGGATTTTTAACATTTCTTGATTTCCATGATTATTTACTCAGGAGTACTTTTCATGGCAATCTTCTGGTATAGAAAGATTCTATCCAGCTTATTTATTATTGCTTAATCTTATCAATACGGTAAGATTTAGCCAAACTATGACCGTCATACAGTTTGCTGCGATCAACCTTATTCTTATCTCTCTTATTCTCTGTCAAACTCTTTAGTTATGATGTTGACAGTTTATTCTTTATTTTTTTGTCAGGACATCAAATGCTTTTATATGTCTATGACAAAACTAATTATCAATGGTTTAGGTTGTTTTTTTCTTCCCAGCAGTTATATGCAAACTCTGTATTATTTTATTGCTTGACTAAAAATTCGTTATACAATTAGTCTAGCAATAGTTTTAACCATTATGTTTGTCTATACCTTTTTTCTTCTGATGGATAACTTAGTTATAGTTAAGTTAACTCCATCTACTTTTATTATCTCCCCTTCTTTAATTTGATCAAGGGAAATAATTACACATTATGGTTATTTTAAGTCTGTGTCTGTTCATCGGAAACTGTCCTGTCGCTCCAATTAACAGAATCTAATTAGTTTATAATTCTAATAGCTTAGACTATTACAATTACATAGCTTCACATATCTAGAATTTTATCCAAAATATCTACATATGTCAGTTATCTATAGGAAACTCCACCGAGTAGACTTTTCCTCATTTATTCAAGATCCTACATAGACTACTTACAGTGTATGGTCTTGGCTTTTTGTTTTACAAATTTTGTTTTCAAAATATTTCTATATTCCTAGCTTACTTTGCGATGGAATATTTATGTTATGTCTCAATGACTCCCTTTTCTTTTTGAAGCCAATTGTTGTTTCCCAAAAAGAAAAAAAGAGGGGGGGGGGGGGAGGGGGGCCAATGTTAGGTCTCTGAGACTTAAGAACTGGCTTCCTCTAGAGTCTACTAATATATATAAGGTTGTTAGATCATAACACCTTAAAGGTATGCTATTTTGTGAATCTAGATCATTCTTTCTATTAAATATAGAATTAGAATGTATCTGATTCCTTTGAGTTTCCTGAGTCTTAACCAGAAGTGGTGAGATATTATTGGTGTTAGAATTAGGAGAGCACCTCCCTCCTATTCTGCAAATTCTAGCACATTATCTATAGGTTAATGTATTATGAAGTTAAAATGAAGTTTTTTAAAAGTAAAACATATTTTAACGAGTAATACTTAACCTATAGATAATCAATTATCTCCCTCCGCCCACCCTCGCTTATCTCTCCTAATTGTGTCTATTGTTTTACAAAAGAAACTGACACGTGGTCAATTGAGCGGGAAGAGTTACGTCACACAGGTAACTGCCTAAGGGACCTTCTGGTTTAAGACTTTAATTAACGACTGAAAGGTCGTTTTTTCTGTGGAAGGTGTGAAAACAGAATAGAATAGCACATTATCTATAGGTTAAGTATTACTCGTTAAAATATGTTTTACTTTTAAAAAACTTCATTTTTTTTAATTTTTGTCCAGGAAAATATTTTTTACTTTTCTTTACTGAATTTGAATTATTGTTGTTTCACAATAATATTGAGAAAATTTCAGGGAAAAAAATATGACCAAGCAGAATTTCTTGAAATTCTGCCTCCAAGCTACCTACCAGACAGATTTCTATATTATTTGCTTTTTGTTTTTTTGTATGGGGAAACAAGTGAAAATATTTGATTTTTTAAAAACCAATGACTAGAATAAAACTTTTTTGTGCACAGGTAGTTACCACAAAAGGTTATCCATTTAATCATGGCAAACGTTTACTTCTTATGTGTAAATTGCTAAGCCAAGAAAAAAAAAAAAAATCTTGTGCAAATCTAATATAATACAAGGCCAATAAGAGGTGTGCTTGGGGAAAATATAAAAGTGACAGTCACTACAGTCACAAGCCACACATGGAAGAAGTGAAATTTTTCCCCCGTTTCCCGAACCATGGATGAACCTTAATAGGTGTAGATCATGGCTCAAAGCCTGCACAAGACCCCATGAACAAATGAACGGAGACACCGGTCATATCATTACCTGTGCCCATTGATCCCCATTTGTAAGTCATTACAAAGTCTTACTGAAAATAATTAAGCAATTCTTCAGAAACTGTTGTAACTCTTTGACAGACTTTGTATTCAAATTTGCAGAAGTGATTTTCTTCTAAATATCATTTATTAGTCAAATAAACTAAGCAAAGTGTATCAAGCTCAGTCTATTTCCATAGAAAATCCATTAGGTTCATACAGCAGCTAGCAGATATTTGTACCCAATCATGCTGTGTGTAGTATCTGATACCTGTGTAAGTAGCACTGCCGGATAAGTCCTATTGTGGAAGGCTCTGAAATATGATCCACCTTCCATAAATTTAGATAAAATCTCCAAGCAATTAGGATGCTATAAAATAGCCATTTAGTAACCACAGATCCTTATCTCTAACAGTTCCTTGAAGTCAATTTGTTTTGGTTGCTTCTAACCCTTTGGCTGTGTATCTCAGCTGTGTATTTAGTACTGCCCCAGAACCAGATAGTTGTTGTGAGAGATAGGCTGTGAATTCATTATTTAATTTTTAATCTATATTTGCTTTCTTAATCACCGTCTATCATCACCACCGGAATTAGCTGACGTGTGAATCTAAAATGGATAGTCACGGGGTTCGGACACGGTGAGTTTCAGCTGTTATTTTCAATACAAATTAAATTTCTTGAAAGTGAATTTATTTCCATAAGGAAACAGAGGTATTTTTGCAACATACAATGTGTGTTTCTAGGAATTATGAGTCAATTTAAAGCCAGTTACATGGGTTTAATCACTGCCTGGTCACTGACAACATATCATCATCTGTGAAAATCGGGTCAGGATTTTATGATTTTGTGCATTTTTTGCACCCATTGAGTCCTGTTTATGTTTCTGTTATTCTTTGACAACGTCTACAATGCTTTAGTGTCTCAGATTTCATAAAACAGTGGCTGAATTTGTTAAAAAACAAAATCTCATTTGTACGGCGATTAGTTGTTTACGACCAGGTAGCTGTACGGAAAATAGCTAAAAATGTGTACGGCGAATAGAAACCTGTTTTTCATTATTAATCATTGTTTCAATTTGCTGAAGAAACATGGCACGCTTATGTTGACCCCTTGTTCAATTTTTGTCAATTTTATGGATATAGTTACCAATTCTCCCCATATGACGAACCGAATTAAGTTAACCTAAACAACACATTTCGAGAGCAAAAGTGACTCGTTTCTTTTATTTATGTCAAAAGGGTGCAAGATTCTGTCATTAATTTAAGTAAAACAACTACACAGCAAACTGCAGTGCATGGTTATCTTGTTCTCTGAAATCTAGTATACCAGAAAAATATGTACATGTATATATACTTTTTTCACACACAGACCCCACTTTAATCAGGTAAATACATGTATAAGGTTCATGGGGTTATGCAATAATTTCTTCTTTCTTCTCTAAAATATGGCTTGCGGATAAGATGAAAATTTCTTTGATGTGTTATTTCAAATTAGTACCTACATGTACATCAGTGTACATGTCCAATACACTTAAAGACACTTATAACGCACCCGATAGATATTTTGCATTTTTTTCAATAACCAATAAAGATATCCGTATGGAATTTGCATAGCAGCTAAACCATTCATAGAGACAATTTCATAGCAAATTTGAGAATAAAATGGATTCTGTTGGCTTCAGTATTAATCAGCCTCTGGCAGAACCCATCTTTTCAGAAGTTGCGAAATACCCATAAAATCGATCATTTTACTTAAGGATGACCGCTACTTACAAAAAATTGATTCAAACTTTTTCTCTTACATATTTCTTTCAATTCCTGTCTATAGATCTTGAAATTTAATCACAAAATTGACATGGATTTGTGTTGATTTTTCAAGCTATAGAGCTTTGAAATTGGTACCCGTGTGAACTTTGATCTTCTAAGAAGAAATGCAAAATTATTAGTTCTGAAAGTTGCAACACCTTTAAAACAAAAATAATGGGGTAATTATATTCCCAACTGTTTTCTTTCATTGAAACACCCATATAAGTATAAAAAACTTCAAATAAGTCAAACAGAGCTGGGAGATAATATGTTTTGGAGTTTTTAACAACCCTATTCCCTACTAGTCATGATATTAAAATACATACAAAGTTAAATTTGAAAAAAAAATCGTATACCGAAATTCAAACTTTTTCTCATATTTCTGTAAGTTATACTGCCTGAGCATTCCATTGGTATAATGATTATACCTGATTATTTTGAACATTAATTAACCATACCCCCTAAAATTTTGTGGCAATGGAAATTTTTACAAATGCTGATTGAAGTACACAAAAAAATGAAGTTTCACTGAATGCCAAGTTTGATACCTTATTTTGTTTAATATTGTCAATAGATTTCAATATATAGAAGAAAAAATGAAAATATATATTTTACCATTGAAGAGTAACAGAGCCAAACAAAAACCAGAAGTTGCAAAATCCAAAACGTAAATAGCAGTCATCCTTAAAGTATTTGCCGGTTTTCTTTCTTAGAAAGAACCGGAATTCGACTGGGGTTTTAAGACTCTGCGAAACTGCAGCATTGTAGAATAAAACATAAGCACCCCTTCCCCCCCAAAAAAAAAGAAAAAAGAAAAGAAAAGAAAGAAAGAAAGAGGCAGACATATACAGTCAGCAACTATGTACAACTAACCACAGGGTTGTTTGGTTTACATCACGAAAATATACCTATACAATTTTGACCCTCTTAAACCCCACATTTATACAGTAAAACTGGGGTTTACAGGGGTATACACTATTTTTCTTATTTCTGCTCAAAAACATAGATTGTGGGTACTCGTTAGAACCGCCTCGGCGAGGCGGTTCTAACGAGTACCCACAATCTATGTTTTGAGCAGAAATATGAAAATATCAGAATTTTTTATCTGAAAATTTTCATTTTTTGGTGGTAAAATTTTCAGTATATTTGAATAGGCGTGTTTTCGTAATGTAGAGGGCTGGTCAGGGGAACAAACTGGCACAGACCACTTTAGTTTAATTCCCGCAAAGTTTAATTGCCATTTCAGTAGAAAGGGCTTACAAAGACAAACATTTTGCAGCAGACTTTATTATAATCCATTGAGCGGTTTAGGAGATGTGGCCTTTTCAGGGAATAGGTAAATTTGTGTAATTTAGTCCAGAACGAGGCTGTGAGTTAATGACATCATAAACTCATAATCAAAAATATCAAATAACACTTGCTGCAATCCATGATAACTGTTAAATGGGTGATTTGTATCCATTTCATTCAAAAGAATGTATATATAGTGTATTAAAAGAAAAAAGGTTCACCCTTATGCTTTTTATTAGCCATTTTTCATTTTGGATACGTGACAAAGCTGACAAAATGGCGGCCTCCATAGAAAGCCATTTATAAAAATACAAAAGGCCATATCTCTTAAACCGTTCAACCGATTCTCATTAAATTTATTGCAAAATGTTTGTCTTAGTAAATCCCTTCTTCTGAAATGACAGAAAAACTTTGTGATCCTATCCCTTTAATGCACTCTGTGTCCACTTGATGTGCACAATAGTTTGGTTTTAAAAAGAGAAAATTCTCTCAAAGTTGGTGCACATCACGTCCACAGGGATGTAACTTTTCATTTAGTCTCCACTGTATCGAAGACTTTTCAAACTGTGGTGAACCATGTGAAAACGCAAAAGAAAAACGCAAACAGCATCCGATTTTGGCACAAAACGTGTTTCACCATACAGACAAAACAATGCTATTTTCATCTGAATGGATAGATACACCAGGATATGCATCTAGTTAGTCCTTACCAAAGATTATTTTACAAACAAAGAACTATTTGCCGTAAACTTTGTTTAGCTACTATTCCCCGTACATCAAGGATTTTTTATTTAGGTAAATAGGTCAGCTAAGCGTATGATTTGGGATGGGTTTCTTGTTCATACTACTTTTTACTTTAATGTATCCCTTGTTAAAACAAGAACTGTCTGTTAAAGCAAGAACTGTCAGTTAAAAGGTGTTAACAATTGAAAAAATAGGAAGGAAAGTGTCAAAATCCATTTCATTCCCGTGACCAGCTAACTGGCTTGCGGTTCATATGGATAGAAGGGTATGTTTTTATAGAAAAATAACTACTGACGAAATAACTTTATTATATCTGCTAACAATGTCCGATAAGCTTAGGAAGCATAACACACAGAAAAGAAGTGAACTTTTACATTTCCAGCACGTAGTCTTTCATTGTCAACTTTCACTCTCGATTCACATGTCAGCTAATTCCTGTGGTGATGACAGATGGTGTTAATGTGTTTGTTCAAGTTTTGGTGCCCGATGTGTTTATTGGTACATGTACATTTGAATAATTAAACTATGTGGTGTTGAGAAATGTATGAATTGTGTTTTTTTTTTTGTTTTGTTTTTTCAGTTTTGTTGTCTGATTTGTTTATGTATTTATGTGCGTAATTCAAATTACGTAGTGTTGAGAACTGTACAGCTTGTCACTAGACTGTATCTAGGAGCCAGAATTCAACTCAAACTAAAATAGATATAAAAATAAAGCTAATACCCCCTGTACAAAGCAGACAGTTTGCACTAGAAGTCCAAAAGACAAGCGTTTGTTTAGTACACAAGGGTGTGAAATCAGAGCAGTATACTTTAACGCTTGTCCTTCTGAGCCCAGATATACCCTGTCTTTACAAATGGTGTAGATCCAGATGTTGGCTTCTCACCAACTGAAGCCAACTGATCTGGATCTGCACTGTGTGCCATTAAGTACGTATGTGAATTTGTATCAACAAACTGGACGAAGTAATCTGATTGGCTGAAAATTGGAAGTAGGCATGGCATCTTAATTTATTCAGCAGGACAAGGGTTAATTGAAAAACTTCTCCAAATCAAAATAAAAGAAGATGAACATAGAGATATTGTTTGCAGAAACTGTCAGCGCAGAAAAGACTCCCTTTTTTTCTGACAAACTGTATTAACCTTTGTCATACTGAATAAATTAAGATGACACGCCCACTTCTAATTTTTAGCCAGTCAGATTGTTTGATCCGAATTGTTGCTAGAAATTCTCATATTTAATGGCAAACAGTGCAGAGCCAGATCAGTTAGCTTCTTCAGAAACCAACTGATCTGGACCTACACTGTTTGCAAAGGCAGGGTATATCCAGGTTCAGCATGACAAGGGTTAACCGCATTAACTAAACACCCATGGCACTCTTATAAGGTAATCCCCACCCACTACCCCCCCCTCCCCACCCACAAACCCAGGAGACTGACTCTCATGATGCTTACGTATTAACTAACAGTATTTTTAATTAATGCCTGATAGTGCTTCATTAGCCATAAAATTAACTGTTACCATTTTTTCTGGGCAATTCAGCAGAGGACAAACAGGCAATATTTTTCTTATTTTTCTGACTTCCAAGCACCCAATATCAGAAATTTGATACAGACTATTAGCTTTTCAGCAATGACAGTCTAAGTTTACCTAACAAATTTTATTACCCTCAGCTGTTTGGTGAGAACCATTAAGTATTGCAATGAGAGAAAGTTTAAAAGGTCAGCAGGCGGAATTCTGACTAGACCAGTTTCACTTATTACCAGACCCTGGGGACTGAAGTAAACAAAAATTCTACAAGCTATACAAGTGTTGTGTCCCCTCAAAAAGAAGAAGAAGAAAAAGAAAGAAAAGAAAAATAAAGAAAGGGTCTGGGGCCAGATGCCGTTTTTGTGCAGTGGAGCCAAACAATTTGAGCAATTTTGGTAGAGGACCTCCTAAGAAACAATCCTATCATGTTTAGTTGAAATCAGCTGAGGAGATATGGAGAAGATGCTGTTTGAAGTTTTTTATATCTGTAGCTCTTGCAGGGAACTTCCCTAAGAACAATCCTATCAAGTTTGGTTGAAATCTACAGTTACAGAGATGTCATTTGAAATTTTTCTACTTGTTTGCTCTGGCCCCCATTTTGTGCAATGGAGCAGAACTATTTGAGCAATTTTGGAAGAGGACTTCCCAAAGAACTATCCTATCGAGTTTGGTTGAAATCAACCCAGTGGTTACAGAGGGGATGTTGTGTGAAGGTTGTTTTGGCTTTTTTATATTTTTAGCTCTGGTGGCCATTTTGTGCAAAGGAGCAAAAAGATTGAACAAATTTAGCAGAGGACTTCCCAAGGAACAATCCTATCAAGTTTGGTTGAAATCTGCCCAGTAATTATGGCAGCGATGTTGTTTTAAGTTTTTTTTTCTATTTTGGCAGCCATTTTGGGCAGCGGAGCAGAATGATTTGAGCAATTTTGGCAGAGGATCTCCCAAGGAACATTCCAATCAACTTTGGTTGAAACCCGACCAGTGGGTACAGAGGAGATATCATTTGAAGTTTAATCTATGTTTAGCGCTAGTGGCCATTTTGTGCAGCGGAGTGGAACAATTTGAACAATTTTGGTAGAGAACCTCCTAAGGAACAATCCCATTGACTTTGGTTGAAATCTGTCCAGTGGTTACGTTGAAGATGAAATTTGACGTTTCTTTCTATTTTCAGCTCTGGTGGCCATTTTGTGCAGCTAAGCAAAACAATCTGAGCAATTTTGGTAGAGGACCTTCTATGGAAACAATCCTATCATGTTTGACTGAAATCCGCCCAGTCGTTACAGAGGAGATATTTGAAATATTTTCTGTTTTTAGCTCTGGTAGCCATTTTGTGCAGCAGAGCAGAATGGTTTGAACAATTTGGTAGAAGACATCCCAAGGAACAATCCTTTCAAATTAGAATGAAATTGGCCAGTGATTATGGAGGAGATGTTGTCTGAAGTTTTTTCTGCTTTTAGCTATGGAAGCCACTTTGTGCAGCAGAGCAGAACGATTTGAGCAATTTTGCTAGAGAACCTCCAAATGAACAATCCTATCAACTTTGGTTGCCGAGTGAGTGAATGTGCCGAGTGAGTAGTATAAATGGTTAAAGCAGAAAAGAAATAGGGAGCAGGGGTGGTAATCAGAACTCATGTAACCTTTTTACAGTATAAGTTCTGAATACCAAAACCTATACAATGCTTTTTGTTGTTGTTGTTTTTTTCAGCAGGACTATCTTAGCGCACATCACTAGCCAAAAAATTTGTTGAAAGGTCCGTCAAACTCCAGGGACCAGTTGTTCAAAACTAACAATGTTGTTAGTTTACATATCATTAAAACTTTGATCATTAAATATGGCATATACACTAAAATTTTTTGCTGAAAAAATGTGAGTAGCTTTTGCATTTGCAAAAGCTACTCATATTTTTTCAGCAAAAATACCTGGGAATTGGATATTGTGTTTACTAGAACAGTTAACAGTTTGATTTAATGAGCTCGTTAAGCTAACGATGCTTTTAACCACTGAGCCCAGACCAGCAACACCATCAGGTAATTTAACCCTTGATCTGGCAGGTGAAATTGTATCAGATGACATTCTAAATGCTTTTGTTGTTTTATTCTTTTATGTATTCATTTTTCATCTGAGACCCGCAAAATTTATTTTTGACCTGCCACAAATATTCTGAGCATCCCTCAGGACCCACGAAAATTCTTTTTAACCCTTAAAGCGCCAATCACAACTATTGTCGTCTGCTTTGTCATCTGCTTGTGATTTTAAAAGTCATTTTTGCAAACAGTGTGGACCCAGATCAGACTGCTCCTTTAGGAGCAGTCTGATCAGGCTCCACACTGTTTGCCTGTATGCAAAAATAGGTTTAAAAAGCCTGCAAGAATATTCAGCAGACGACATAAACAGACGACATTTTCAGATGCATTTTTCTTGGTGCTTTAAGGATTAAACAGAAATAAAAGGATTACTAAACCTCTTCACTTTTCATTGCAATCCAAAAACTCCAATGTCTATGAATTGGAAACAGCAAAACTTCAACAGCTAACACTGATCATTATTTAAACATCATTATGTCGCCTTATATGACAAACATAACTGGCTTTAACCGAGTGTATGGGTTAATTCCACTGGAAACACACATGTGAAATCCACTAGATACCAATCTCATTTATTTTTGCTGTAGCATTTTCACTGGGTCCAGTAACTGGCTCTAGTTTAACAGATCTATTTTGCAGAGTCCTATGTCGTAATGAATCAGTGAAACACCCACTGTTTATAAGGTACACGTAATAAGTCAAAATGGTGGGTGCCGCATCACAAAAATGCCTCTTTTTTCTAAGAGAGTACTTTTTGTGAAGAGTATCTATTTCCTAGATAGCTGATTTCATTTCCAAAGTGGAGCGTCTTTTAGTTATTTATAAACTATAAAGTATATGCTCCTAGAAACACACAAACTATGGCCTGGAGTGGTCCTCTAAACTCCTGCAAATTAAGTCAGTGGCAGAGGACCCTTAAGTTTTAACTTGAGACCCTCAAAAATTGGAGGTGAGGGTCCCAAGAATCCCCAAGATTTAGAACTGAGGGACAACCCTGACTTTTGCAGATGATTCACATGAAATTTCAAGCTTAATGGTCTCTGAATATATACTGAAAGGAAAAAGAAACGCAGGGTAAATTTTATTCCAAAATTTCATTCAAGTTTGAAAAAGTTTGTTAAATATTTTACTATGATTACAAAACGGTACATGTATGGAACAAAACTTCCAAATTTCATTGGTTTGTGATCAACAAGTCTCGAGTTATTGCAGTTCATTGGTAGCTACCCCCCCCCCCCTCGAATCTTGAAATCAAAATCAAACTGAAAATCAATATCGGGTGTGCCCCCCTCTTGCTGCCGTTGCTGCCCTAATTCTCCTTTGGATAGAGTTAACCAAAGCATTGACAGTTCGCATCGGGATCCATTCATCGATCAACGCATTCCTTAGTTGTGCGAGAGTTGCGGGGGGATTTCGGCGCTTCCTAACCCTTCTGTCCAGCTCATCCCACAAGTGCTCTTTTGGGGTCAACTCTAGACTGTACGGTGGCCATGCTAGTGGTGGGATGTTATTGTTTGCCAGGAAATCCTGACAAACTCGGGCAACATGTGGTCGGGCCTTGTCCTGCTGCAGAATCAGATTACGTTGTTGCACAAGCGGGACTGCAACAGGACGCAAGATCTCATCCCTATACCTTACTGCGGTCATATTGCCCGCAACAATAATCAACTGTGATTTTATCCCGTGAGCAATGCCTCCCCAGACCATAACGGAGCCACCCCCAAGCCGACCCCGTTCGACAACACAGGTGTCGGCAAAGCGTTCTCCGCGACGTCGGTACACACGACGTCGACCATCCGCGCGATAGTGAACCTACTCGTCTGTAAAAAGAACTCGTCTCCACTGCCTCATCGGAAATAGCCTGGGCGCATGCGCCGTCAACCACGCCATACGACGCAACCTACGTGCCTGGGTCAGATGCAGACCAACGTATAGACGATGAGCTCGAAGACCAATCTCACTCAATCGACTTCCAACAGTCTTCGGAGAAATTTGTCGATTATGCGTACCTACTGTATTAAGGGCAGTTTCGGTAGCAGTGAGATGACGATTCTGCAAATGTGCCAGACGGATTGTCCTGTCTTGACGTCGCAACGTCACGCGTGGATGCCCAGACCGCGGTCGGTCTGCTAAATGCCCTGTCTTCCTTAAACGTCTAAAAAGACGTTCATTTGTTGAGACGTTAACCCCAAAATGATTGGCAACTTGCTGTTGCCTCTGACCCTGCATCAGCAACGCAATTGCCCTACCCCTCTGAACATCAGTCAATCATACCATGATTGAAAAAAAGTTCAAAGTAGCATAAAAATGAAAAGAAAAATCGGTAAAAGAATCGAAGAGCATTGTGTATCGTTGAAGTGTACCAAATGGTGTGAGGAAATCGTGTGCTGAAGGTTTAAACATGCTTGTTTTGCACGAAATTTTGGCTTTTAGTATTGTCCGTGCAATGCACTGTGTAGTGCACGGTTGAATGATTTTACACACTGGGTAGATAGCACATCGACCAAAGACTCGTATACCCGCAGTTCACATTCACAGGACAATCTGTAAAAGTGTATGGCTATAGTAAACACCGTAAAAAATGGTTAAAATTATTAATAAGAAGGAAAAAACTCTACCCTGCATTTCTTTTTCCTTGCAGTATATATATATATATATTTATATATATATATATATATATATATATATATCAAAATGTTGTGTGCTGCAGTTGTGATTGGCATGTTTACCCTTGTCATGCTTATTGAATTAAGTTGCCACTCCCACTTCTAATTTTCAGCCAGCCAGATTACTTGATCCAGGCTGTTGTTACAAATTTGAATACCTAATGGCGAACTGTGCAGATCCAGATCAGTTGGCTTCTTCAGCCAACTGATCTGGATTTACGCTGTTTGCAGAGGGCGGATATATCCGGGTTCAGCAGAACAAGGGTTAGGGTATCATGATCATTTTAGGTCTTTTACTTGGATCTGGAGAATACGATTCCTAAAGAAGATTCAAAAGTGCCATATTGAACCGCTTCAAACAAAAAAATGTGTCTTTGAAAATGTGCGAACTGTGCAGATCTTGACCATGCTGCACATCCTGCCTAGCCTTTGCTCCCCATTCATACATGTACATTCTGTAGTATCCAATGATTTTGTTAACAGAATGTCAAGATCCTGATGGATTCGCATGCTGATCTGGATCTTTGAGCGGGTCTTTGCTGTCATATGTCTAAAGACAAGTTTTGACAAGGCATGGCCCATATTTATAAGGATACTGATTTAGTGTTTCAACATTATTCAAGTCATATCAATATGATTTTATTCATTTTATCTGTGTTGATGTTTTACAGCCCAGTCAACCCATTAGAGTCATGTCAAGCAGGGTCAGTTTACCAAACCACACTTTTACTGTGCAGACTTAGTCCTCTAAGCAGTTAACCAGTATTGTGCACATTCTTTTGCCAGAAACTGACAACTGCCCTTCCTGGATGAACTGAAGGGACAGAATGACCGTAGATGATATTTCATGATCAATCTCCGTGCAAGAATGTTGCTGACCTTGGCGGGGATCTAACTCACAACCTCCTAATCACCTAAGCATCCAACTAAGCCACCAAGGCTGGCATATAAAGACTATGGAAGGGTGATTATGCATTACGAAAACGTGCCTATATAATTTTGACCCCCTTAAACCCCACTTTTATATAGTAAAACTGGGGTTTACAGGGGTATACATTATTTTTCTTATTTCTGCTCGAAAACATAGATTGTGGGTACTCGTTAGAACCGCCTCACTGAGGCGGTTTTAATGAGTACCACAATCTATGTTTTGAGCAGAAATATGAAAAATATCAGAATTTTTTATCTGAAATTTGTCATTTTGTAGTGGTAAAATTTTCAGTATATATTTAAATAAGCGTGTTTTCGTAATGGAAAGGCTCTGTGCAATAAAGTGCCACACAGTCATGAGTTGAATTCCACCTCAGCACCCAGCAAGATTCGAATGTGGGACCTCGTAATCTGAAATAGGGAGCACCAACTGACTTGGCCAGATAAACTCTTCATATTTCTAAGCAGGGCTCTAGAAATTCTGAAATCTGGTCCAGCCAATGAAAATGATGTCATCAATGAGCCAATTTCCAAAGTGAAAATCTAAAAATCACCTGTCACGAAAACTAATGACAATAGGCAAAGTCGTATAAATCCTTTTGAATAATACACCTCAACCCTGTTGTAACATGGAAGTCCTTGTATAACAAGGATTATCAAAGCTGGCTTCATCAATAAATACAGTCAGGTATGTAAAAAGAAAGAAAAAACAAGAGGCCCACGGGCCACAACTCGCTCACCTGAGTGAAACCGCCACTGCAGATATGCAGATGGCATGCAACATTTTTCCAATACTCTTATGACAAGGCAATGGCTTAAACAGTTTTTGAAATATCTTGCTTACAAGGTTAAAATGCTGAAATTTTCAAAACGTTACAAGTAAAATAAGTCACCCCCAATGCCTCCTACCAACTTTTGAGTCAACTGGCATTTCGGTGCAGTAGAAGAAGCAAAAAAATAGATTTTCAAGATGGCTGCCATCTTGGATTTCCGATCGGAATGATTATAGCTATTTTCTGATCTACAAGTCACCCTGATGCTTCCTACTAAGTTTCAAGTCAATTGACTTTTAGTTTTAAGAGAAGAAGCGAAAAATAGATTTTCAAGATGGCTGTCATGGAGGCCATCTTGGATTTCTAATTGGCACAATTTGAGCTATTTTTTATGTACAAGTCATCCCGATGCTTCCTAGCAAGTTTGGAGTCAATTGGCCTTTCGGTTCAGGAGAAGAAGCGAAAAATAGCTTTTCAAGATGGCTGCCATGGTGGCCATCTTGGATTTCTAATCAGCACAATTTTAGCTATTTTTGATTTATAAGTCACCCCAATGCTTCCTAACCAGTTTGGAGTCAACTGGCTTTTGGGTTTCGGAGTAGAAGCGAAAAATAGATTTTCAAGATGGCTGCCATGGTGGCCATCTTGGAATTTGGACCGACACGATTTTAGCTATATTTGATCTACAAGTCACCCTGATGCTTCCTAGCAAGTTTGGAGTCAATTGGCCTTTCGGTTCAGGAGAAGAAGCGAAAAAGATTTTCAAGATGGCGGCCATGGCGGCCATCTTGGATTTCCGATCGTTAGCTATTTTTTTTATCTACGTTTCACCCTGATGCTTCCTACCAAGTATCGAGTCAATTGGCCCTGGGGTGTAGGAAGAGTAGGCCTTTAAAGCAATTGTTCGCGCCGCATGACCCATGATGGACGACGGACATTGACTGACCACAATAGCTCACCATGCGCACTTCATGCTCAGGTGAGCTAAAAATCTGAGCAAATTTGGCTCAGTGGCTTCAGAGAAGTCGTCAAATTCTCAACAATTTTCCCATATAAATGTTATGGGGCTCATACAAATGCATAGGGAAGCAAACTTGACCTTGCCGTAAAAAGGTCAAATGTCAACGTACGATAATCTTTTCAGCAATTTTGGAAGATCTCCTGTCCCTGATGATTTGTGCACAGATTTAGCCCCAAGGCATCCTCAGTTCTGAAGAAGAAGATTTTTAAAGGGTCTTACCATATATGGGCATGGTGGCCATCTTGGTCGACCTACCGCGACCATTTTAGCAACCTTTCGTTCCCCTGACTTAAGAAGGCACAATATGAAATGTTAGCAAATTTGGCTCAGTGGCTTCAGAGAAGAAGAAATTTAAAATTCTCAACAATTTTCCTATTCAAATGTATGGGGCTCATACAAATGCATAGGGAAGCAAACTTGATCCTGCCATATAAAGGTCAAATGTCAACGTACGACAATTCTTTTGGTAACTTTGGTAGACCTCTCCTTCCCGATGATTTGTGCAAAGATTCAGCCCCAAGGCATTCTCGGTTCTGGAGAAGATTTTTAAAGGTTTTTACCATATATGGGCATGGCGGCCATCTTGGTCAACGGACTGCGACAATTTTAGCAATCTTTTGTTTCCCCACACTAAGGTGGCTCCATATGAAATTTGAACAAAATTAGCTCAGAGGCTTCTGAGGAGAAGTCGTTTGAAACTCTTAACAATTTTCCCATTCAAATGTATAGAGCTCATACAAATGCATAGGGAAGCGAACTTGACCTTGCCGTAAAAAGGTCAAACGTCAACGTACGACAATTCTTTTAGCACCTTTGGTTGACCTCTCGTCCCCGATGATTCATGCAAAGATTCAGCCCCAAGGCATCCTCGGTTATGGAGAAGAAGATGTTTTTTTCAAGGTTTTTACCATATATGGGCATGGCGGCCATCTTGGTCAACGGACCGCGACAATTTTAGCAATCTTTTGTTTCCCCACCCTAAGGTGGCTCCATATGAAATTTGAACAAAATTAGCTCAGAGGCTTCTGAGGAGAAGTCGTTTGAAACTCTTAACAATTTTCCCATTCAAATGTATAGAGCTCATATAAATGCATAGGGAAGCGAACTTGACCTTGCCGTAAAAAGGTCAAACGTCAACGTACGACAATTCTTTTAGCAACTTTGGTTGACCTCCCGTCCCCGATGATTCATGCAAAGATTCAGCCCCAAGGCATCCTCGGTTATGGAGAAGAAGATTTTTAAAGGTTTTTACCATATATGGGCATGGCGGCCATCTTAGTCGACGGACCCCGACCATTTTAGCAATCTTTCGTTCCCCCACCCTAAGGAGGCTCCATATGAAATTTGAGCAAAATTGGCTCAGCGGCTTCAGAGGAGAAGTCGTTTGAAAATGTTAACGGACGGACGGACGGACGACGGACGAAAAGTGATCACAATAGCTCATCCTGAGCAGAGCTCAGGTGAGCTAAAAACAGACGTTTTGTTGTTGTTCCACATCCACATGGTTTTCCTATTTATAAATAGCTGGTTCCCATCTTGTGTGTAAGCGCAAAGACGGCGCGAAACAGGAGAGACAGAACAAAATGACTTTTATGGGCCTACATGTAATGAAGTCTAATAAAAATGCAGTTTTGGATTTCGAGATCTGACCAGGGCCCAGTTGTTCAAAGCTAAAGACGTCGTTAGTTTACGATTCGTTAAAATTTACATTGAGAATTAGCAAATATGCTGAAATTTTTTGCTGAAAAATGAAGTTTTTTAAAAGTAAAACATATTTTAACGAGTAATAATTAACCTATAGATAATGTGCTATTCTATTCTGTTATTCACCCCCTCCACAGAAACAACGACCTTTCAGTCGTTATAAAGTCTTAATTCAGAAGGTCCCTTTAAACAGTTACCTATATGACGTAGTTCCTCCCGCTCAAATGATCACGTGTCAGTTTCTTTTATGTGTAAAACAATACACAATTAGGAGAAAAGAGCGAGGGAAGGGAGGTGGGACGATAAATACTTATCTATAGGTTAAGTATTACTCGTTAAAATATGTTTTACTTTTAAAAAACTTCATTTTAACTTCGTAATACATTAACCTATAGATAATGTGCTAGAATTTGTAGAATAGGAGGGAGGATTTCTCCTAATAAGTTAGTCCCAACTTCTGAATTAAGGCTTATTAAAAAGATTTATTTTTTATATATATATAATGAGGACATAATTAGTGCTTAAGGCAATAATAAGATCCTTTAACCAAGGATAAAGTAATCCAGGGTTAACATATATATATAATAAAAATATAATTAGTACCTCTCTAGTATAGCATCAGGTCTAGGGGGGGCTGTTGACGTTGTCTACACATCCATAACTGATTGCTGTTGGCCCCCCACCACTTTTTGGGCCACTACAATGGGGCCCAAACTTTGGAGATTCTGTGCTTGTTGAGACATGTCTCTGAGATAGAATTTGGCAAAAGTTGATGAACTATTCCAAACCGCTGCTTGAAGTATATCATTGAGAGGAACTTTGTCGAAGAAAGCCCAAGAAGAGGAAAGAGCTCTAACTTCATGAGCTTTGATTTTAAGGAAAGAGATATCTCGTTTAGTGAGTTTCCTATAGGCAAGTTTAACAGTGTAAGATATCCATCTCGAGATAGTATCTTTAGAAATATCCTTATTGCCTTTAATAGGAAGAAAAAGTCTAGTTCTATTTTGGCGATAAGAGCTAGTCATTTTGAGATAGAATTTCAGAGCCCTAACGGGGCAAAGAAGTCTGTCAGTATGTTCCCATTTACATATTCGAGCAAGACTAGGAACAACAATAGGATCTGGTTTAACAGAAGGAAGCTGATTTTTTGCTAAAAAACCAGATTTAAGAATCAAGGAAACTGAACCATCAGATTGATTAAATCTTAAATGTTGTGAATCCATAGCTAGAGCATGTATTTCACTACACGTTTTAGCAGTGGCAAGAGCTAAGAGAAAGGCTGTCTTAATAGTAACGTGAAATTTAGAAGCCTTATCAAGAGGTTCAAAAGGTGGTTTTTGTAGACATACTAAAACCCACGATAAGTCCCATTTAGGTGTAAGAGATCTTTGTACTGGTCGTTGAAGTTCAAAGGATCTGATAAGTTCAGATAAAACTGGATTAGATCCGATTCTATTACCAGTTTTGAATTTTAAAGTGTTAGAGATCATAGATCTATAACCTTTAATAGTACTAATCTGACATTTCTTTTCTGAAAAAAGAAAGATTAAGAAATCGGCTATAACTGTAATAGGGGCCGAGATCGGATTAACCTTTTTTGTATGACACCAATTAGAGAAGATGGTCCATTTTGCATCGTAGACTTTTTGTGTAGATGCTCTTCTTGATCTGGAGACAAAATCTGCAACGTTTTGTGAAAATTTCTTATCTCTGATTGCTTGTTTGATAACTCCCAAGCGTGAAGGTCGAGAATTGGGAGGTTTTGATGTACAAATCTTCCTTTGGATTGAGTCAGTAGTCTTGGAATTAGTGGCAGACGAATCGGAGCTGACACTAATAGAAGAAGAAGTTCTGAGAACCACTGTTGTTGTGGCCAGAACGGAGCTATGAGAACTATTCTGCACTGATGTTGTCGGATTTTCTCTAGAACAGCAGGTATCAGAATAAAAGGAGGAAAAGCATATGCATGAAGATGATTCCAGTCCATGGACAGGGCATCTATCGCTAGTGCTTTGTAGTCTTGTACTGGAGAGACATATAATGGGAGTCTGTGGTTGAATCTTGTCGCAAACAGATCCACATTTGGGAAGTTGAGCATCTGGAATACTGAATTCGCAACTGTTTGATCCAGAGCCCATTCTGTCTTGATAGGTTTGTCTAGTCTTGAGAGGCGGTCTGCAAGAATGTTGAATTTGCCTGGGATGTGACGTACTCTGATAACTATGTCTTGTTCCAGGCACCAATTGAGTATTTTCCAAACTTCTACGCAAAGATTGGGGGAATGAGTGCCACCCTGTTTGTTGATATATGAGACCACCGTTGTGTTGTCTGTGGATATCATGATGCAAGAATGGTGAATAAATGTTTTGGCTTGTTTCAGTGCTAATCGTATGGCCATCATTTCTAACATATTGGTATGGAGCTGGGATTGGTTTTCTGTCCAGCGACCATGAAAGGACAGTGTTGTCGGCTCTAAATGAGCTCCCCATCCGTAATGACTGGCATCCGTATAAAGGAAGAATTTGGGGTCTGGAGGATGGATTGAAGTCCCTGTCTCGAATCGAATGGGTTTTATCCACCATTGTAAGTGAGATCGAATCATGCCGTTTATCGAGATCGGGTGATCGAGAGGAAGAATATGAGGTTTCCAGACTGACAGCAGGCACATCTGAAGAGGACGTAAGTGCAGTCTGCCCAGGAGAACAAGGTCTGCTGCAGCACTGAGTTTGCCCAAAAGAGAAAGGAAAGTTCGTGCCGGTACATGTTTTGCTGACATTATTTTCTTGATTGTTAGAATTAGGTTCTGTACACGATCCGCTGGAACCCTGACTAAATTTTGTTGCGTCAGAAATTCCATACCTAAGAAGGTGAATTTCTGAGCAGGAAAGAGATCTGACTTCTTGAGATTTGGCAGAAAACCTAGGCTTTGAATAGTTTGAATGCAAATCTTTGTCTGAGTAATCAGACGGTTGTGAATCAGATTTTTTATCAGCCAATCGTCTAGGTATGGAAAAACTGATATGGCACGTTGGCGTAGAAACGCTGCAATAACGTCCATCAGTTTCGAGAAAATTAACGGACTTAGGGACATTCCGAACGGTAGGGCCGAAAAGTGATATACTTGATCTTCGTGTACGAAGCGAAGATACTTCCTGTATTGACAATGTATCGGCACATGTAGATATGCATCTGTTAAATCTATGGAGACAGCCCTATCGTTGAGTCTCATCGCTTGTCTTACCGATTTGACTGTTTCCATTTTGAATGCTTGTTTCTCTATGTAATGGTTTAATAAAGACAGGTCTAATATTAAACAAAACTTTCCGTTCTTTTTTGGCACAAGGAATATCTGGGAATAAAAGCCGGGAGTTTCCGGATTCTGTACCCTTTCCACTGCCCGTTTGTTGAGAAGATTTTCGATCTCTTCTCTGAGAAACGGGGAAGAGGATTGACTCATTCTGATCGGAACAGATGACAAAGGAGGAATTTTGATGAATGGTATCCTGAAACCGTTTCGTACGATAGAGAGGACCCATTTGTTGTCTGTTATTTCCTCCCATTTTTCCGCAAAATGGGCCAATCGTCCTCCCACTGGAATGTCCGCGAGCGGAAGAGCAGGCAGTGGAAAGGGCGGGCCTTCATAATCTTGCGGAGGAAGAGGCAGGTTTAGAGGAGGGGAACTGACGGATGTTACCAGTCCTCTTGATATTATCTTTCTTGATGTGAGAAGATGAGCTTTGAGGAATATTTTTGGACCTATACGACTGCGTAGGTTTAGGTCTGGATGTTGTTTGTTTAGCAGGATATTTAGGTATCTTGAAAGCTCTGCTCTGCGAAGGAGGCTTATAAGAATGAGATTGTGACTGAATGGATGTAGAAGCTAGAAACCTTTGCTGTTGAGCTTCGAAATTTGATTTAGCTATTTCTTTTATCCTGCCGTCAAATAAGGATTTTGAGTTAATAGGAGCATTCCTTAACTCGTATGTGGAATTGTCGAGTAGTAGTTTAGACGAAGCTAGGGCTGCGTCCCTCCTAGCTTGGAATAATTCAGTAGTTAAAAGTGTAGACATGGCAGTAGCATGTTTAATCGATTTGGCTACGGCCTCCAGAAGTCTGGAAAGGGCCGCAACCGACATCGATTCCTGTTGTAATGAAAGGAAGGCAGATGAAGAAAATAGATCAGCATGAGAATTAATAGCGACTAGTTTTCTAGCCTTCCTTTCCCATGCTTCTAGATTCTTGAGCGGAATAGAAGCTCTTCCTTTATTAGAAATGTCTAGGAGCGACGCATCCGCTTCTAATTGAGGGATATTATCAGTTGGCAAATATTGGTTTTGGCTCTTGTAGAATTTAGTCGGAGCAAGAGCCGAAACCAAGCTTTGCGGGCAAATCCAATCTCTTGAACATTTGTCCGATTCTAGTCTATTCTGAATATATTTTGTTGTATTTTGTACTAATTTGGATTGTGGGAGAACAAGTAATGGAGTGGAACGAGACTCCATTAATTGTTCGATCCCAGAGAGAGGTTTTAATGGAGCTTGATCCTGCTGAGTTTTGGGGCATAACTCAGGAGGAAGAAGCCGGAAGACCTCGTTAATCGCGCGATCAAATGACCAGACTTCGGATTCAGTTTCCGAATCTGACTCCTTATTCTGTTGAGTGAGATTCGGCTGAATCTGATCGTAATTAATAGGTTGATTAGTGATTTGACTAAAATTAGTCTCCTCAGGTTGTATTAGAGTTGGCGTTTGAACAACCTGGGGAGATTTATGAGCCCTTGTATATCTACCAATGTCAAGTTGAGATTGGGAGGAATTTGATGAAGAAGAAGGCGTCATCGATCGTCTTCTTCTCTTTTTATGAGAGTGCTTAGATCTCTTTGAATTTTTCTTTCGCCGAGAAGAACTCAAAGAGTCTGATCTGGAAGTAGAGATAGAAGAAGAGGACGATTGATGTCTTCTTCTCTTTTTAGATTTATGCTCTCTTTTTGACTGATCCTTCCTTGAAGGTCTGGAGACCTGCGAAAAATCAGGTTTGAGTGGAATAATCTGTCTAGAGGAAGAAGCTGGATTAGGAAGTTCTAGTCTATCAGAACGTTCGTAACCAGGAATAAAGACATTGGATAGTCTGTGGACACTACCATGTGAAATATGGCTACTTATGGACGGAGCGTAGCTTTGTACAGGCATATTTATAGGAATATAACCAGGCGGAATTTGTGTTTGTAGGTCATACGCGAATGACTGTAAACCAATGCCTGGTTGACTGGAGCCTAGTTGACTGGTGCCTGGTTGACTGGTGACTGGTTGACTGGTTGACTGGTGACTGGTTGACTGGCGACTGGATGACCGGTGACTGGATGAACGGAGATAAGTTGCCCAGTGACTGGATGACTGGTGACTGGTTGACTGGTGACTGGTGACTGGTGGGCTTAGTGCCCGGCCAGACTCTAAGTCTGCCAGGCTGCCACCTTGATGGGTCCTGCCCCGAGCAGTAAAGCTATGAGGGGCGGTGCTCCCATCAACTGTCCCGTTGTCAGACATGTCTGACTGGGACTTCTTGGATTTCTTTGATTTCTTCTGTTTTCTCTTCTGCGTCATAACTGATTTTCTAGTAGCATGAAGGCGTCTTCTTTCTGCTAGGTTCCAAACTTTTTCTGTCCAGGAACTATAAATATAACATGGAGAGATACGTGTGCAAGAATTACAAGTTAGACAAGATAAATGTGTATCCCATTTAGCTTTTAAATGGCCACAGTTGCCGCGGGCGAAATGCATCGACTGACGCGGAAACAAAGGAAGAAATTTAACATTGAGAAAACAAGAAATCTAAGATCGATATTTCGAAAATAAGTACATAGATAGTAGAAGGAGTGAATATAGAACCAGAGAAAGTCAAGGATATAAAAATTTTAACCGTGTAGAATACTTTTAATCCATTTTTTCTAACACAGAAAAATAATCCCTGAACATTCAAAGTCCACAGAAAAGAAACTGACACGTGATCATTTGAGCCGGAGGAACTACGTCATATAGGTAACTGTTTAAAGGGACCTTCTGAATTAAGACTTTATAACGACTGAAAGGTCGTTTTTTCTGTGGAGGGGGTGAATAACAGAATAGAATAGCACATTATCTATAGGTTAATGTATTACGAAGTTAAAAGTGTCACATTTTTTCAGCAAAAAATATCAGAATATTTTATATTGAATCTGCTAAAACAGTTAACGAAATGACCCTTAATGAGCTCGTTAAGCTAACAACGCTTTGAACAACTGGGCCCAGGCTGCTTAAATTTTACACACTGACCAATCTTTGTCTGGCACAAGTGGTACGTGTATGTTACTTATTTTTACTGTGAAATCTACCTTGAATTATACTCATGTTACGGCCGTAAAAAAAAAAGCAAACAATAAGACCCAGATCAGGGTCTGCATGGTTTACCACTCATTCAACAATTTTTATGTGCATCAAAAGGCAGTAGAATAATCAGTTTTTGTGGTCTGCTTTATCATCTTCTTGTGATGTTAAAAGTCATTTTTGCAAACAGTGTGGACCCAGATCAGACTGCTCCTCTTGGAGCAGTCTGATCTGGGTCCACATAGTTTTCCGGTATGCAAAAAATAGGTTTGAAAAGTTTGCAAGAATATTCAGCAGACGACATAAACAAACAACATTTTTAGATGCAGGTTTTCTTGGTGTTTTAAGGGTTAAGGAAAAGAATGTGAAGGAGTAAGGTTTTGATTGTGTTGGGGTTTAACGACATGTCAACCCTTGTGGGTCATTTTTTGTCTTCTCCATAGAGAAAGGGATAGAAAATATGTTTTGAGCAGAAATATGAAAAATATCATAATTTTTTATCTGAAAATTTTCATTTTTTTTTGGTGGTAAAATATTCAGTATATTTGAATAAGCGTGTTCTCGTAAAGAATACAGGAATTAAAGAAGATAAACTAAATAAGTTGTTACTATGTCTGAGTACCAATAAAAATACATATGTGCTGATAATTTCATGAAGACTGCTTCTGTACCGTACAACAGAAGTTACGCGATATTATAGTGTCAAAAATGACTGAATTTGGCATGTAATGAATTAGCATCTATTCTTTTCACACTTGTTAAATTCTTGTCAAATTTAATCCTTGGAATAACTAGAAGAACAAACAATTGGACTGAAAAGCACATTGATTAAGAAAAAGTTTGATGTAAACTACATGTACATGAAAATCATAATAAAATGTTTGAGTTACAGCAGTTTAAGTGGAAATTGACCTTATGTCATGCCAGCTGTTTTCCAGAGCCCCTTGAAAATAAAAAGACTTGGAAAACTAATAATTTGCAAAGACCTGGTTGTCAAACAACCTTATTTAATGTATAAAAGGTAATAAAAATCAGAAAAATAAAAGAATGACACAAGTGATCATGAATCTGCCTACTATGAACATGTTACTACGTAAATTTGATTTGTGGCAAAAAAGGCGTAATGAATTATGTCCGTCCACTTTTTTTATTATCAGGAATATACTGCAAAATTGGGCTGGGAACAAACACTTCAAGTGCTTTCTTAAATTATTGGGGAAAATAACCTTGCTTATATTTATACATCATATTTTATTAGAAAATGCTAAGGTATGAGTACTTGGTCTGACCTTCTGATAATCCAGTTATACTTTGAAGTGTACAAATGGTATTGGAAAGATGTTTTTCTAAACAAATTACCCTTGAACAGCTGGCAGTCATTTTCAAAACCTGATTCTTCCATCAGTTAACACCTAATTTATGATGTATTTCCTTAATTGCTTGTCTTAGTATGTCATTAAGTTCTGTTTAAGTATAAAAGACATCACAATTAACATTAAATGTAATATGACTTATACTTTATAAGAAAGAGGCAATAGGGACGGACATTCAGAAATGGGGACGGACATTACACAATTCCTATATAAGATCACTTTCAGCTTTTGCTTGCTCCAACTACTTTCTTTTTTTAACTGCATTTATGAAAACACGCATATTCAAATATTATGAAAATTTCACCTCCAAAAAACTGAAAATTTTCAGATAAAAAACTCTGATATTTTTCATATTTCTGCTCAAAACATAGACTGTGGGTACTCGTTAGAACCGCCTCAGTTCTAGATCACCTGCGCATAATCTAACCCTTATCACGCCGATATCCACGTGACTGTCGTGTGGAAATGGCTAACATTGTGATGGAAGTCTCTTATTTACTTATTTTTTTTTGTGTTTTTTTTTTTTCCTTGTGAATTTTCAGTCAGTATCTCCTGGGTTTGTATAAAATTAAAATACGGTTCCGACGCCATTTATGTACATAAAATTCTTTATAACATTGCTGTGTGCATTTACGTTTTGCGGTGGCTTTCAACACTACTACTTTAGTTTCCGGTTCCGTAACAGAAAAAAAAAAAAGAAAAAGAAAATGCTACTGAAATTAGAAAGTGCCGATAAAAAATTAATTGAAGAAAGCTATGTTCGAAATTTTAGAAATCCCGTTTTTTGCAAAACTGCTACTGTTCGAGATTTTAGGACATTTCCAGAAATTATTTTGGGCAAAAATATTAGGTGTTCGAAATTTTAGAGTGTTCGAAATTTTAGGACATTTACCGTACATTACTTTCCATAAACCTCAGCTTGTTCATCATTTATGATAAACTACTTTCAAGCATAAAATCCTGACTCTGAGTACTTAACCAATGTATCAGTGAATAATACGATCTTTTTCTATATTAGTATTAGTAGTGTTCTATTCAACAAAGTACAAATTTGGAAAATTCAGTCTTTTTGTCTCATTTTATTCTTGTGTAATTCATATACATGTAATGTCCATCCCCCGTGTGACCTCACTTACAAACCATGCTAAATTCATGATTTATCATGAAATTCTTATTCCGAGAGTGCTAAATCTTGCCTCCAGAGACTTGAAACTTTCCAAAACAGGTCACTTTTTCAAGATAGTAAGACTTATTTTTTGCTCTTGATGCTAACTGAATTGTGTCATTTATTGTGCATCAGGCATAAACACTAAGCAAGCTGGGTAAACAACATCAGCAGATGACATTTTGAAGTCTCCAAAGGAGACAATATGCATGGAATATCAAAGTCTGTTTCTGGGAGAATATTGGTTATCATTGTTTCCGATCTGTTTAGTGAATGCCCCTGGAGGTGGGGCTTTCTAGTGTAACAAGTGAAAAAATGCAAATTACATTTTTCTCAGAATGGGGATCGAACCCAAGCTGCTAGATTCAAATTCCTGCATTCTACCATGTCAATATAAAAGCCAGCTTGTACAGCATGACTGTACAAGTGTGTGTTATATACCTGTATTGTTGACATTCTCTCCCTCTAAATTAAAATTCGTCCCTGAAGTTTTAAGAGTCTGAAAATCAAGTGAAGTAAGACTCGAGGGAGTTTTATGCACATATGAGGGGTATTTATGGTGGGCGCCAAATGTAACAGGTGAAAAATGCAAGTCACATTTTCCCTGACAAGGGATCAAACCCTGTCCACTGGATAAATTCCTGCACTCTATTGTGTCACTATACTGGGTGACATAATTCAGCTTGGTACTGATGCTTGAACAAAGCATTGTAAAACATTAAATAGTGTGCTCAGAATATTAAAAGTTGATACCCTTTTCACAAACTGTAACCCTTTTCACTGTATCTTCATAAAAAGTAACCATTTCCACTGTGTTTAGGCAGTACTGCCCAGAAAAAAAAAAAAAAAAAATCCGAAATTAAGCTAATTCCGAACACTAATTACCTCTACCACAGCCCCACGTGGAAAAGTAAGGTAAAAGTGGCTATCGTTGCAAAGTCTTATTAGGGTTGTACTTTACTTAGTAATAAGATGATTACCTCGGTAAGACCACTTTCATTCGCTACTCATGCCAAGATAATTGAGATTTGTTTATTCAACTTTTAGTTTCGTTTTTCTTTCCACTTCGGATTAAAAGTCGGCTATTCATACAGCATTCGTGCTTGGTTTACCGAGTCGGGGTAGTTACATTCGACGGGACCGCGCGGAAAAAGACGGGACCGAAAAACAGTACCAAAGTTTGATCGCCCAGGAAAAGCCTTTATCCTTCATGGAATTGAATATTTTTTGGCAGGCATATTAGTTATAGAGTCTTTTTCAAAATGCATATCAGATGTTAAAATATTTCCCATTATTAAGGAAATATTGCCAATTGAATAGGCCCATGTCGGCCGGAGAAAAGACGTACAGGACCAAATTTTCTCGCAAATGACCATGTCCTACATTGCTGCAAGTATCGCCAAATTAGTCAATGGCAAGTAGCTTTTATTGTATATGCTAACCAAAATCATTCTAGGGAATTCTCAAACCAAAAACTTTTGATAGATTGAGCATCAGTTTTCGCAATAATGTGCCCGGGACCAGGCCGGAACCAAAATAATTTCCCACACACTGTTAAAATAACGCTACATATTCGCACAATGTTTGACCATCTGTTCTTTTATTCAATCAAAATGTTAACTGGTTACTTGACCACAATTTAAGAGAACTGGAAAAACTAAAAGTATCCAGTTATCTTCAATCAGATTGAAAATATCCTAATCCTCGGAGTGGATCGAAATTTTGGATATTTACCCGCTACTGTATGGACGCTGGCAGCGAATTATTTGAAGATTATTTACCAAGCAGACACACAATGTTGAAACAACGTCGGTTCAAAGTTGAATTGACGTTGTTCAACGTTTTGCCATCTGGGTAGAGCCTCGGGAAATATATATCAAAATAAAACAGAATGAAGCAGAAGTTCATAGAAAATATGATTAACAAATACGTACATAAACTTCCAAAAAAAAAAAAAGAAAGTTCTGTCCCTTGTCAGATTTGGTGGAAAATGTTACAAGTGCCTCCATTCACCTCTATTTCAACAGGTTTTCACAAGAGGGCACATAAAAATTTTCTTCTAAATACTCACTTTCTCTGGAACTAAATATTTTCATATTTAACACTCAGCGTTCTGGGTAAAAATTCCAGCGGACAAAATTTTGAAATATTTTCTTTTTATTTTTCCCAGAAAAGGCTTTGGCGTTTCATACAAGTGGTCTCCTTAGAAGATAAAATTTAAAAAAAAATGTCTTTGCATTATGACTTCATAGAAATACTGGCCGTCTTCGCATTACTCTTTTTGAAATTTTTATTGCTTTAGGTTAATGTACATATTATGTGTTAATAATATTTTCTATTCATGTGTGTAATAAAGATTGTCAATAAATATATATATTTCATTAGTATAACTTCCGTTTCATTTTGATATATATTTTCCGAGGTTCCGCCCAGAGGGCACAACGTTGAAACAACGTCGATTCAACGTTGTGTGTCTGCTTGGTAAATAATCTTCAAAGGAATATTTCGCCGCCAACGTCCTTACAGTAGCGGGTAAATATACAAAATTTCAATCCGCTATTGGGATATTTTTCAATCTGATTGAAGATAACTGGATAATGTTAATTTTCCCAGTTCCCTTAAATTGTGGCCAATTAACCAATTAACCATTTTGATTGAATTATCGAACAAATGGCTAAATATGATGTGAATATATACCATTATTTTAAAAATGTGCGACAAATTTAAATTATTTTGGTCCTGGCCTGGTCCCGGGCACACTATTGCGAAAACCTATACTCAAACTATCATATATTTTCGGGTTGAGGATTCCCTAGAATGATTTTGGTTAGCATGTGCCATAAAACTACTTGTCATTTACTATTTTGGCGATACTTGCAACATTTTGGTCATTTGTGCGAAAATTCGGTCCCGTTTTTTCTCGGCCGACATGGGCCTATTCAACTGGCAATTTCCTTAATTATGGAAAATATTTGAAAATCTGCATTTTGAAGAAGACTCTATAATTAATATGCCTACCAAAAAATATTCAATTCCATGAAGGATAAAGGCTTTTCCAGGGCGATCAAACTTTGGTCCCATTTTTCGGTCCCGTCATTTTCTGCGCGGTCCCGTCGAACTACCCTCCGGACCGTTTCGGCCAATTTTGGGCAGGGTAATTTCGGCCTCGGCTGGGGATAACCCTAAACTGCGAAAAGGTCCTTTTCGCAAAAGGACTACCCTAAAATACGAAAAGGACTTCTTTTTGTACGAAAAGGATTCCTTTTCGTGAAGTGGATTATTACTTTAGTGAAAAGGAGCTTGTTTTTTTTTCGCTCTGCCTCGTGAGCCGAAGGATAAAATTTTATCCTTTGTCTCCAGCTCATTTAGTCTGCGACTCAAGGTGTGACTAAGACTTGTTGACCACAAAACAAGACTGCCTCTGTAGGTTGTGTTGTTTTGTAGCAACAATTAGCCAGCCATTTTATTATTATTGTTTATTATTATTATTATTATTATTTATATACATTGTACATAATTTTTTGTTTGTTTGAAGTAATACTCGCCAAGCGAATTCGTATGTCTTGCCATTACGATTTGTTAAAGGATTCTTTAAATGCGCATGTTGCTTTTGTGAATGCACAGCAAAAATTCTGTCTTTGCAGATGCGCTGGATCACCAGAACCTTTGTTGTGCATATGCATACAGAGATACCAGTTCGTCTACTGTTACATTATCCGTTTAATCCTAGTGCAATCTTCCACCCTTATCAAGCGGACGAGTTTGTCTATAATTATAGGGATGTCATAAATATTTATCATCATTTTAACAGGCACTGATGTATTTCACACCAGAGAAGACCCTGATGAAACTGTGCATTAAGCGGCGTCTCATTTGGGCCTGCATTGTTTGCGTGTATCCAATTTATGGGACGCTATGCTTTTAAGGGTTAAGTAAACATGAGAACATAAACATAACTAAAACAACTAATGCTGCGAAAAGGAGTCCTTTTTTGGCAAAAAGGAGTCCTTTTCGCAAAAAAGGACTACCCTAAAATACGAAAAGGACTTCTTTTTTATGAGAAGGACTCCTTGTAGTGAAATGGACTATTACTGTAGCGAAAAGGAGCTTATTTTTTTCGCCCTGCCATGTTAGCCAAAGGATGAAACTCCAACTGCTCATGGATATGCCCAAAATGTGAGGTTTTTTTGCGTTTATTTTACTACACTGCAGCTGGTTTTAATGCCGTGTGGCGGCGGTAGAACGTCTCCCTGTACTTTACAATAGTGCAGATTATATTTCATTTCCTTTGGGATCATTGGGCCCATTGTGGTTTATTTGAAAATGGAGTTCTGCTCGTGTGTGCGCTAGAGGGCGTAAGCAGTTAAACGAAATTCATTACTGCTTATGAGGGGTCTCAATAAAACCGAGACTCCCATTTTCTGAATTGTAGTGTGTTCTTTGTTTCCAAAGGCAATCTTTTTTACGTTTATTTGAATTTTCTGACTTTTTTTCAGTGAACTCATTGAACTGGAAAATCAAAACAGATTTGAACCGCTGTCAAGGGAAAAAGGAGATAAATCCCCAACCCCTGACACAACTAAGCCCAGTCTTGTTAAAGGATTGAAATTTTGCAGTATAAACATCAATGGTATTAAAGTCAAATCCAGAAACTTCTGGCTTTTCTAGATGCTCACCAATCACATGTTGTGGCTATTCAAGAAACAGATTGACAGCACAGTTACATCTTCTGAACTGTTCCCAGAAACTTGTATGTGCAGTGTGTACAGAAAAGATAAATATTCGTGGTGGCGGTGGCGGAGTGATGCTACTCATTCATAGAGACATCTCTCATCATGGAATTGGAAAATAACTCAGAATCAGTTTGGTTAAAAATTTTCGCAAATAAATCTTCTCACTATGTAGCAAGTTGGTATCGACAGCCAAATGGAACTGTCGAAGACTTCCAATTGTTTTGAGATCAGCTTGATCATATTAAGTCTCCGCATAAAGCTAAAAGCACTTCCGTCAGTCCACGTACTAATTGACTTCAACTTCAGAGAAATTGTCTGGCCTGCTAGGCTTAGCTAATCTGGTAGCATGCTAAATCAGTCCGAAGGACAAATGTTACTTGACATTATGGATAATCATGGCTTTTCTCTTACTTTTTTTTTTTTTTTTTTTTTTTTTTTTTTTTAACAAATAATACCCTTTCTTACTCGTGATAAAAACACATTGGACTTGATTTTTATCTCTTTACCAGGTCAGTTTCAGGATATTCACTCTCCAGACAAACTTAGTGATCACGACATCGTTTCAGGAATTTTAAGAATCTTCATTCCGCATATAAAGAAACCTCGGAGGAAGGTGTATTCATATCAGAAAGGTAACTTTGAAACTATTAGAAAGGATGCGTTAAGATTGGCAAATGAGAAGTGCTTCAACGGCACTCGATTGCTAGATCAGTACAGGAGAATTTTAATTTGATAACTTACTTCATTCATGATTCAGCTGATAAGCATATCCCCTCAAACAATAGTGAGTCTGTCTCTACGATTCCTTGGATCACCCCTGAGATAAGAAGAAAGATTCGCAGAAGGAACAAAGTTCGTGCTAAGGCTAAGAAGATCGGTAGTGGTAAACTTAAATTTGAATCTTTGAGACGGAAAATAAAGACTCACATTAAAAAGCAGCATGATTTGTATGTGAATAACTTGGTAGGTGATGTAAAGGCAAATCCCAGAGACTTCTACAGATACATAAATAGTCAAATAAGACAGGCAAAATAGAAAGGAAGGCAATGATCAGGAATCGATACAATTATCCCACACCTCCCATCAGATATGAATGGGAAAGAAACACAAACACGAAATAACTGGACCCTAATGGAAACATCACTAGCAGAAAGCCAAACGGACAGTTATTTTCCCACAAAGTCGCCAAATGGCTATCCAAAACAAAAATATGTAAGCGACACACACATTCAAAGATGAAGAACTATAAAAAATAAATAAATAAATAAACCATGACAGAAGAACCGCCTTGGAACGGTCAGTGAAAAGTATTTCACTGGGGGGCTTAAATCGATTTTACATGGCCACAATCCTCGCCCTTACTTCTGCCGCGGTTTAGACACATAATTTGTTCAGTCCGTATGAAGACTTCCTAACTCATCAGTGCTACATCTCCGAGAACACAAAAAAATCAACAAATTACAGAGATGAAACAACGATGAGGATTCGACAGCACGAAACTACTGAAATGAGCAAAAGAAAACCAAAGACTCCGGTGGGCCCGACTAAAGATAGAGCATCAAGTACCAACCAACATTACCCAAAATTAAATTTCAAGTAAGCCTTTACGCTGGAACCATCATAGAATCTGAGGCCTAACCCGCCGGCGTGCAATTAAAGAGGGAAGCAAAGTTATTAACCGTGATTGGGTTAACAACCGTGCATGCAGTCTGTCGTATAACATTTATGTTGTACCCAATCTTTTTATATCGAAGAATGATTTTACGAAATTGGGTACTGAAGTCATTGCAAGCATATATTTTTCTGAATTTATATACTAATTCACCATAAAATTCGGGTTCCGATAGGCCTTGTTTCAGAAGAGATTTAAGTCCAACATTGAATTTAGAAACTAAATCGGAATGACGTCTATAAAACTTAGAAAAGGCTTTACATAGTTTATGATACTGATGACCCTGATTAAGAAGTTTAGCAGTTAGCAATTTATTACGAGTGTTGAAGTCAGTTACATGACCAGACGCTCTGGCAAATCGAATTAATTGTGAAATATAAACACCGTAGGATGCCGCACGAGGAACATCACCATCCAGGAAAGGAAAGTTTACAATCTCAAAAGCAAAATCATCGCGTTTATCATAAATATTACAGGAAACAAACCCATCTACAATAGATAAATGTTAATCCAAAAACGCGGCTTCGGTATCAGAAGAATTAGCTTTATTTAACTGAAGGACCCTTAAAAAGAGGGGAGGAAATGGAGCTGCAGAATTAGACTCTGAAAGGGAAGAGGAACTAATCGGTCAATTCAATGATGCGTTCAATACAACTAAGTACAACGAGGTTCCGTTAACTAGAAGGTTGTCCCCTTTCATGGATAGTATTGTGGTGTCTACAGAAGGAGTGATTAAGTTACTCAAATGCTTGAATCCCTCAAAAGCCTTAGGACCTGATGAGCTTCATCATAGAGTTCTAAAGGAGCTGGCAAATGTCTTAGGTCCAGTATTTGCACATTTGTTCCTACAATCTCTTGATAAGGGTGAAATCCCCAAGTAATGGCTTCTTGCAAACATTTGTTCCTTCTTTAAGAAAGGGGATAGGCCTCTTGCTTGTAATTATCGCCCATGTCCTTGATGTGCGTGCCATGTAAGTTGCTTGAGCATATAGTATGCTCAAATATCATGGCTCGCATGGATGGATATCGGCTCTTGTCCGACAGGCAACATGCATTTAGGAAAAGGCACAATTGTGAAACTCAGTTGACCACTGTTATAAATGACTGGGTAAAAATCTTGGACAAAGAATGGCAGATTGACACATTTATTCTGGATTTCAAGACGGCTTTTGACACCCCGCCTCATGAACTTCTTGAAAGCAAATTATTTGATATGGCATTGGCGGAAAGACACTTAGTAGATCCTTTCTTTGCTATAGAACACAACGAGCTGATGTAAACAGTGAAACTTCGGAATGGGCTCCAGTTTTGTCAGAGCTAGTGTCCCACAAAGGACCGTTCTTGGTCCATTTATGTTCTCCCTGTACATGAATAATATTTCCACAGACACAGACTCAGAAATAAGACTTTTCGCAGATGACTGTGTTTGCTATCGTGAAATCAGAGACACAGAAGACTCATTGAAACTTCAGAAGGATATAGATAGATTATGATGTTGGGCCGGAAAATGGGATATGAGATTTCAGCCAGTCAAATGCAATATAATGCAGACAACTAGGAAAAGAACAAATAAAATTGAGGCTTCTTACACTTTAGAGGGTACGGTCCTCGAAAATGTGGATTCCATTAAATACCTAGGAGTAACAATCACACATGATTTGAGATGGAATACACATATCAGCAACATGTGTACTCAGGCAAATAGAACGCTTGGTTTCCTGAGACTAAACCTCTCTATCAGTGCCCTCAGGATATTAAAGAGGCAGCATATGGGGGACTTGTTCGCCCTGTTTTGGAATATGGCAGACGTGTTTCTTCTAGAAAGAAATATTCCAAAGCGTGTTTCTTCGGCAAGAAATCGAAATATTCTTGCCATATCCCAAAGCGTGGTTCTTCGACAAGAAATCGAAAAAGTTCAGAATAGGGCTGCTAGGTTTGTTACTAGCAATTACTGTTTTGAAACTGGGAGTATGACTGGAATACGGGAAAAAAGTAAAATGGGCGTCTCTCAAGAAAAGGAGGAGAGACAGTAGAATGATTTTTTTGTACAAAGTTCTAAAGGGTGCTGCCAGCATTCCAACAGATCATCTTATTCCCCAGTTAGGCGCAGTAGAAATTATCACTCATTGATTTTTCAGATCCCCGCTACAAGAACTGACATTTACAAAGGCTCATTCTTCTCTCAAACAATCAGATTGCCCTTCCAGTTTCGATCATTACCTCTGCTGAAGGAGCAGAGGACGGTGTAGCTAAGTTTACCTCTCTGGTGAGAGATAGGGACTAACTTCCCATATCACAGGTCCTGGTGAATACATGTAATTGTCATTAGTCGTAACACCAGTAAAAATCTGATTCTGATTATTCTTATTCGGGGGCTCGGTACGTCTTTTCATTAAGATAATTTTGACATAACTATTTATTTGCCAGCCTCATTTTAATACAAGAGCATGTCCTTTTCGTAACGATGTCATTATACGTATTGCTATTTCAAAAAAAAAAAAAAAAAAAAAAAAAAAAAAAATACATTTCCATAACACTTCGGAATGGCTATGTGCACGGTTTGGTATTTATAAATTTATTTTTCAAAAAGACTTAAATGCATGCATACACGTAGATCTACATGTATTCTACATGAAAAATAAAAATAAGACAATATCTTTTTGGCTAACAATCTGTAAGTCCTTTTCTCAAGATAAGGGCTGGTTGCAATGTCCGATGTGAAACAACAATACAAAGATCCACCTTTTTTGCTAATGTAATAGTCCTTTTCGCGAAAAGAAGTCCCTTTTCGCATTTTAGGGTCCTTTTTCCGAAGAGAACTCCTTTTGGCATTTTAGGGCAACCACTCGGCCAGGTATGATTTTTTTACCGCATTTGGCTGCTCGGAGCATGCGTTAATCGTCCAATATTGGTTTTTCCTCGCATGCTCCCTATCGGTAAAACATACTCTTCAGAGCATGCTCGTGAAAGCATAAATTGGTGGTTCAGCGCATGCTCGCAGCTACAAAAAATGTATATGTTAAGAGCATTTTTGTAAATGCATGCGTTTTACCGTCCAGAAATGGCATTTCCGCGCATGCTCCCTATCGGTAAAACATGCTGCTCAGAGCATGCTCGTGAAAGCATAAATTGGTGATTCAGCGGATGCTCGCAGCTACAAAAATGTATATGTTAAGAGCATTTTTGTAAATGCATGCGTTAACGGTCCAGAATTGGTATTTCCGCGCATGCTCCCTATCGGTAAAACATGCTGTTCAGAGCATGCTCGTGAAAGCATAAATTGGCGATTCAGCGCATGCTCGCAGCTACAAAAATGTATATGTTAGAAGCATTTGTGTAAATGCATGCGTTAACCATCCAGAATTGATATTTCCGCACAACTCCCTATCGGTGAAATATGCGGTTCAGAGCGTGCTCGGCAAAGCATAAATTGGCGATTGCGCGCATGCTCGCAGCTACAAAAATTTGTATGTTAAGAGCATTTCCTTAAATGCTCCCGATGCTCGGAGCATGCTCCGGAAAGCATAAATTGTCGATTTATGCTCAGAGCATACATTCATGATTTTGCTCGGAGCAACAGCAGTTGTCCGTAAGTCACAGCTCTGCGCATAATTCTGTATAATTATGATCGGAACACCATAGATTATCGGTTCTCGGCGAACATATTCTTAATTACGCTCGGAGCACCTTAGAGTATCGATCGATGCTCGGAGCATACATTTCTAATTTCGCTCGAAGGAACATAGACGATCGGAGAACATAGATCATTGGTGCTCGGAGCATATATATTCATGATTTCATGATTACGCTCGGAGCACCAGAGATTATTGATGCTCGAGGCATACATTTTCTTAATTACGCTCGGAGCACCATAGAGTATCGATGCTCGGATCATACGTTTCTAATTTCGCTCGGAGCACGAAGCAACATAGACGATCGGCGCTCGGAGCACCATAAATTATTGATGCCCGGAGCATACACACCTAATTTAGATCATTGGTGCTCGGAGCATATATATATATATATATATATATATATATATATATATATATATATATATATATATATATATATATATATATTCACGATTACGCTCGGAGCACCATAGTTATTGATGCTCGGAGCATACATTGAAAATTACGCTCGGAGCACCACAGCCTATTGATGCTCGGAGCATACATTCAGAATTACGCTCGGAGCATCATAGATCATCGGTGCTCGGAGCATATATATTCTTATAATTACGCTCGGAGCATTACAATTTATTAATACTCGGAGCATACATTCATAATTACACTCGGAGCACGCTAGATCATCGATGCTCGGAGCATATATTCATAGATGATACCTTGTAAATGTTTGCTTGGCGCACCACAATCTATTGATGCTCGATGCTTAAAACTATAACTATGCTCGGAGCAAGAACAGACACTCATTAACCATGCACAGAATCCTGTTATATTACGCTCGCAGCACCATAGTTTATTAGTGGTCGAAGCGTATATTTCTCATTACGTTTGAAATAACAGTGGTGGCTGCCTTATAGGCCGACAAATCGTCGTGATTGTAGCTTTTATAATCTGCAGATCCCGATACAACCACGGCCAGATTCGCAAAGCACGGATGCTGGTACGTTCGCAGAAGCATGAGTTTGCTCAAAATATGTCTACGTAAAATTTTGTGAAACCATGCAATAGGGGTTGATTCTCAGTTTTGATGCAATTTCTCAGCTCTTTTCTCGCTCGGAGCACCTCAATCTGTTGATGCTCGGAGCATATATTCATAATTACCTTCGAGGCAAAGCATAAATGAGTGCGTTTTAAATTGGTGTTCAGAGCATGTAATTATCATTTATGCTTAGAACAACATAAACTAGTACAGGTTGGAAAATTAAGCCAACATTTCAACTCGCTTGCCGCCATTTGAAGTAGCCAGTACTGAAATGAAAGAAAACATGCTTTCCATATTAAACCATCGGAACTGATAAAGTATAAATTTTCATCATGCCATCACCCTGTTCGAACCAATATGAATGAAATTTTCACCAAACTGTTTATATGATATGGACTGATACTTTCACAGTCTTATTGTTATGCGTATTTTTTATTCGTGTTCAGTGATGAAACCCTTAATACCCAGCCCAAACACTAAATCGAATCAGCCGTTTTCAAGTAGAAGTTAACACTTTGCTGAAGGTGTTAAAATATTTTGAACATCACAATAGACAATAAATTAATTTGTTTCAAAGAAATCTTAACGTATGCTAATTTCATTATTTCTTTTCTTTTTTCTCCGAAGGAACTGCAAATCCAGTAAAAAATGTTCTGGTTTCTCTGGATTTCTGAAGGTCAGTGAAAGTTGCTACCATAAGAAAGTTTTGACCTGATAAAAATCTTCTCTACAATACGAATGCTATACTAAATGTTAACCAGTTATGGAATAAGAAATGAAATCGTAATTCCTTTGCAAACAGCTGATATATAGACGTGTAATTGCTCATGTACGTACTTATTTTTGTCCTCTTCAAAGAACGATAAAGGTTTCCCGGCAACCGTATGTAATACCGAATGTCCGATCTTCATGCTGCATTTTCAGCTAACAAGGCAGAAAGATTTTTTTTTCAGACACACTAGGTAGATTCTTATTTCTCATGTGTTTCGCGAAGGTACACACGCGCACACATACGCGCGTGCGTGTGCAACCAACGCAATTTATGCCGCTTAATGCCTGTATTCGTCTCACAGCACCAAATGTGTACTGAATTCCACGCAACCTTATCACGGTACACACAGATCGTTTCATCTTTATGCAACTGAAAAAGGGACTGGTTCCGAAAGATCTATTGCATTCAGCATTCAGATATTGTCTTCTGAAATAAAGAAAGAAACGAATTCTATACAGATTCAAAACGGTGTGTTAGGATCTGACTGTAAGAATATGACAGTCCTACTTACATTATCCATGTTAGTTACGTGTAGAAAATATGTGAAAACACATACTGAAAGCGCCTAATAATACTTGCTAACACACAACTACTTGTATATAAGTACTTGTCTATTTGTCTTAGACAGACCGCTACGAATCTCTTTTAAAATAAAGGAGAAAGGCGCAAAACCCTTGGGGTTAGACACCACATCTGTCGACCTGACTGGGCGGGGAGGCAGTGTGAGGCAGAGTGGGACCTTGGCTGCGGTCGGAATACCTACACCCCGCCATACTACTTCAGATATTGTCTTCCGAAATAAAGAAAGAAACGAATTCTATACAGATTCAAACTGGTGTGTTAGGATCTGACTGTAAGAATATGACAGTCCTATTCACATTATCCACGTTAGTTACGTGTAGAAAAATGTGAAAACACATGCTGAAAGCGCCTAATAATACTTGCTAATTAACACACATTTAAGTACGTGTCTATTCCTCTTAGACAGACCGCTATGAATCTGTCTTAAAATAAAAGAGAAAGGCGCAAAACCCTTTGGGTGAGACACCGCATCTGTCGACCTGACTGGGCGGGGAGGCAGTGTGAGGTAGAGTGGGACCTTGGCTGCGGTCGGAATACCTACACCCCCCCATACTATGAAAAAAAATAAATAAATAAATAAAATTAAAAAAAAAAATAATAAAAGATCTGTTATCAAGAACCCTAAAAAGCAGTAGGGTTGTAGCTAAACATTGTGCTCAAAATCTGTGGCTCCGATCGCTTGCTTCCCAAGGACAACCTCTTTATAGAACAAATTGATAATTATGTTGTATTTTTCCTGTAAAACAAAATAATCTTTATAATTTTAGAGGAAAAAATCCAGATCTTTTTATAATGCCTAGCTAGTGCATGTTATTTGGGAATTAAATTATTGCCCTTTACATTTATTACAACATAAGGAACCTTCATTCTTGATACATATCACAAAAGTGACAAGCAGACAATGACAAGTAATTTAGTGATCATTTTCTTATTCTGAAGAAAAACGTGTTGTTGAAATTTACCATAATCGTCTCGGCGAGGAGAGGAGAGGCAAGGCGAGGCGATTAAAATGTGCGTTATTATTATTATTATTATTATTATTATTATCATTTGTTGATATTGCCTTGGTGTAAGGTGTTCTAACATTCTTACAATATCTGTTATTGAAGAAATGTTGAGAACTATATCTTAATTATCCTTTAGGCAACCATTACTACACACAAGTTTACGTTGCTGCAAGCATAATTATAAATTACACTCGGAGAAAGAACTTCTGAGCCGCAATTTGTTGCTTCGAACAAAACAAAAACTGCACCTGGAGCAAGTACAAATTAACATTGCTCAGAGCAGAACTAAAAATTGCCCTCGGAGCAACAATTTTTTAGCATAAAGGTACGTTGCTCCGAGCACAACTATAAATTGCTCTCGATGCAACTATTTCTAAGCACACACACAAATATACCTTCGAGCATTTCTATACATTGCACTCGGAGCAACAATTTCTAAGCACAACTTTACTTTGCCCCGAGCATCGCTATACATTGCGCTCGGAGCACAACTTTACTTTGCTCTGAGCATCTCCATACATTGCACTCGGAGCAACAACTTCTAAGCACAACTTTACTTTGCTCTGAGCATCTCCATACATTGCAATCGGAGCAACAATTTCTAAGCACAACTTTACTTTGCTCCGAGAATCTCTATATATTGTGCTCGGAGCACAACTTTACATTGCTCCGAGTATCTCCATACATTGCGCTCAGAGCAACAATTTCTAAGCACAACTTTACTTTGCTTCGAGCATCTCTATACATTGTGCTCGGAGCACAACTTTACATTGCTCCGAGCATCTCCATACATTGCGCTCGGAGCAACAATTTCTAAGCACAACTTTACTTTGCTCCGAGCATCTCTATACATTGACTCGGAGCAACGATTTCTAAGCAAAACTTTACATTGCTCCGAGTATCTCTTTATATTGCACTCGGAGCAACAATTTCTAGGCACAACTTTACTTTGCTCCGAGCATCTCTATATATTGCACTCGGGGTAACAGGTTTAAGAATAAATTTAAAAGAAAGATGCCCAGGAAAAGCCACAATCAATTAACACAACCCATCTTAGCCACAAAAGGACAGGAGAACGTAAATGAAACATAAATGGAGATAAAACATCACAAAGGCAGACAAAGGCCAAACACAGAAAAAGTTTGAACTTATTAACCTTGCTCGAAGCATCACTTTAAATTGGGTTTGTGTAACAATTTCTAAGCACAAATTCCTTGTTCCTTCGAGCAAAACTGAAATCTGCATTCGAAGCGAAAGTTTCTTAAGCAGATATGTTTTTGACTAATGGGTGACTGCTCTTGCTACGAGCATAGTTATAAATGTCTGATCCGCGCATCAATAGGCTGTGGTGCTCCGAGCAACAATTAGTAACACACCATGCATTTCTTTTGCTCCGAGCGCAATGGTGAATATATGCTCCGAGCACCGATGATTTAGGGCGCTCCGAGCGTAATTAAAAATGCATGCTCCGAGCATTAATAATGCATGGTGCTCCGAGCGTAGTTACGAATATATATATATATGCTCCGAGCATCGATGATTTATGTTGCTCCGAGCGAGATTAGGAATGTATGCTCCGAGCACAGTAATCTATGGTGCTCCGAGCGCTGATGATCTATGTTTCTCCGAGCGAAATTAGAAATGTATGCTCCGAGCATCATTAGTCTATGGTGCTCCGAGCGTAATTATGAATATATGCTCCGAGCAACGATAATCAATGATGCTCCGAGCGTAATTATACAGGATCATGTGCGGAGCAGTGACTGATGAACGACTGCTCTTTCTCCGAGCATCAGCGTTATATTGCTCGGAGCATCAGCGTTATATTGCTTGGAGCATCAATCGCCAATTTCTGCTTTTCGGAGCATGCTCAGAGCGGCAAGTTTTACCCATCGGGAGCATTAGCGGAAATGCTCGTATCATATACATTTTGGTAGCTGCGAGCATGCGCGTAATCGCCAACTTGTGCTTTCCCGAGCATGCTCCGAACAGCATGTTTTACCGATAAGGAGCATGCGCGGAAATACCAATTCTGGACGGTTAACGCATGCATTTACAAAAATGCTCTTAACATATACATTTTTTTAGCTGCGAGCATGCGCTGAATCACCAATTTATGCTTTCCCGAGCATGCTCTGAACAGCATGTTTTACCGATAGGGAGCATGCGCGGAAATACCAATTCTGGACGGTTAACGCATGCATTTACAAAAATGCTCTTAACATATACATTTTTGTAGCTGCGAGCATGCGCAGAATCACCAATTTATGCTTTCCCGAGCATGCTCCGAGCAGCATGTTTTACCGATAGGGAGCATGCGCGGAAATACCAATATTGGGTGGTTAACGCATGCTCCGAGCAGTCAAAAATGGTATAAAAATATAGCTCCACCTGCAGGTGGGTCGCTTCGACCCTGTGTCGTTTCGGCCCATTTCATAGGGGTAGGGTACAGATATGGGTTTATAAGGCTGGAAGGAGAACAGACGGATAAATGGTTCATTAAATGATTTGTTTGGAGATATAGTAAACGAGGTTCTGAAGACAAACAAATGGACGGACTGATAGACGGATTGTTTGGAATTAAAGTAAAGGGGTTTATAAAGACAGACGTTCTGAGGGACAGACGGAAGGATGTCATCACGTCCGTTTTTATAACCCCATTTACTTTAATTCAAAACTATCCATCTGTCTGTCCGTCCATTTACTATATCTACAAACCATTCATTTAATGAAGGGCGAGAGATCTACGTTCTAGGTAGCTATATATCCTGGCATCATCGGTCTGTCCGTCCGACAGATGGACGGACAGACCGACGGATGGATAGATTGATGGATTGTTTGGAGTTAAAGTAAATGGGTTTATAAAGACGGATGGACGGGTGGACGGACGGATGGATGGATGGATAGATAGAGGATTGTTTGGATAGATAGGTAGATAGATAGATCTCGATCGATCAGTCGATAGTTTTCGTCCTTGATTTAATTAATTAAGTTATTAATAAAAAGCGGCAATCATTATTGATTGTTTGATTGTTTGTCTTGAGACGTGGTCATATATTTATGAAGGTGATAAAACTTGTGCCTGTTATTTAAAGCTGAGTCTTTAATCTTTGGTGATAATCCAGGTAGTTATCAATTAATTGGTGTGAAAAATTCGTGCATGTTAATTAAAGGCAGTTTGTTTGACGCTTGGCTTTGTCGGCGAAATGCGGGGCAATCTGCAGAAAAAAACAAAAAACAAACAAACAAAAAAAAAAAAAAAAAAAAAAAAAAAAAAAAAAAAAAACATAAAAAAACAAACAAAAAAAAAAAACAACAACAAGAAAAACAAACAAACAAATACAAAAAACCCCGATTATTATTATTTTTATTTTCAGAGAAATTATGGCTTGATTTTCATGTGAATGATCTATCTAGCAGACGATTTACATTTCATATCAAGACTTACTTTCTTTAAAAAAAAACAAATATGGTGAAAAAGATATCCAAACACTTAGGGTAAGAACGATAATTATAGCCACCTGATATATGCAGAATACATGAATTCTGAGGATTTTTAGTGATAAGCTCAGCAGGTTCAGTGTCCTCCGATGATACATTCTGCAGCATTCAATGAATCTGTAAAGAGAGAGCAAACAGCCTGATCGGACGGGTCTGAACTGTCAGCATATGCCTGAAGACACCGTTTCACTTGGTATGGCCCACATTGCTTGATACATTAAGTGGCAGATCAAATACTTTAATGCTTTACAAGCTGGGTAAAGATTTCAGTAGACGACATTTTAATTTTTTTTTTTCTTTTTTTTTCTTTTTTTTTTTCAAGAAAACAGGCTTTGATGTTCCATGCAAATTGTCACAGGAGACAATTTGCATGGCTATCTAAGCCTATTGTTTTTTATTTTATTTTATTATTTTTTTTTTTTGGAAAAGTAACAAAACATCACCAGTTTGTCGTCTTTTAAATTTGCTAAAAGCATACTGCATGTTCATCAGCCCTATTGATACACGTTGTATGATTTAGTTAAAAAACATAAGACAGAAATTTTAGTTCCATCCATTATCGAATTATTCCTGCTATCGGGTAACAGTGCAATTTAGTCATGAGAAATGAGAAATATATTTCGTATTCATCTTCTTTTTATCTTTTTTTTTTATCAGTATATTGTTGTTTTTTTTTTTTTGTTTTTTTTTTTTTTTTTTTAAGATAAACAGACGCACCTTATAATTTTGCCACCATTTTTCCAAAGGGAGATATTTTTTTGCTAGACGGGACTATCTTCCTAGAATTTGAAGTTGAATAGCTGCAATTCTTTAGCGAGATGAACATAATAAAACTACGCTAGATAACGCTAAATTGAGACAAAACCGATGGTAATCAATCATTTGATCAGATTTTTAACGCTACCAGGTTACAAAGTCACATAGAGGCAGGGCTAACCGATGGTAATATTACCAGTAAAACATGTAATGACCGTATCTCTCATAAACAAGATAATCAGGATACTCTCATAAACAAGAAAAGTAAAATATTTTAATTATAAACCGTTAGATAATTTGACGTCACAAATTTAGTTAGTTTGATGAAATATTATGAATGTTACAAATCTGAAAAGTCAAATTAAAAATGTTCCTGATTAGATGATTTATAACCCATAACAAAGGGTTAGCCCATGAAATCCCTAAGGCTTATTTCCAAAGGGGCCCATTTGGGAGGAAAGCAGTCAAGAATTTGGTACAGAAAAAGGAAATGCAGCAACTTCGAAATTTAGCACTGTTAGAAATATCATATTTTAAGCATATCATATCACAGATATGTGGCTCATTACAGTAGGAACAATTTAGCAGAAGTACATGATTCGTCAGTGGAAGGTCACATCGAGCCAGCGTAGCTAAGAGAGGAGAAAACTCCTGTAACAAATCGTGCATCGCTCACTAGCCATAAAATGATGTTTAACCCGATACAATCATGACGATATACCAGCTATACGGATATTTCACACTCTCTGGACCATCAACATGAGATTGGGTAATGTCTAAAAATCACCTACCTTAAATATCAGCCTGTGACAAAGTAAACCGTATTTCTTCCTTAATAATACACACAGTCATCTTGATCCTTACTATGATTTTGTGAGTGAAGAAATTTCTTCAATTGAACCTTCACCTTTTTATTATTTTGTACCCCCTTTAAACTACCTGGTAAGCCATTCCAGTCCTACATTGCACTGTAAAACAGGTATGACTTTTTGGACCCTGACAGCGAGAGATGAAAAAAATGTGTTCACTTGATCTGGTCTAGTACTTATGAACAACCTATTTGATAGTTTAAAAATTTTCTTTCATGTATGAGGAGTCTCTACCCAGTAAGCATTCTACATATATCTACAGCGGGCCGTTATCGGCCCGTCAGGGTAGCTGACGGGCCGATAACGGCCCGCTATAGATTTATGTAGAATGCTAGCTGGGTATTGTTTACTTGTTTGTGTACATGGTTTAATTTTTAGCTGTTTGACCCTTGTGTCAACATTAAGTAGATTTTATTCAGATAGTATTTTATTTGTTACTCTGCTTCTTGGTCCTAATTGATTTACAAATCTTACAACTTTCTTTTGGGAAACTTGTAATCTGTGTTTTAATTTTTTATTCAAGCCTGGATACCATGCAGAGCAGGAGTCAAAGTAGCATTTTTGTTTTATTCAAGCCACTGATGTAGAGCAGGAGTAGTCAAAGTGGCATAAAATCAAAGCTGAGGGACAGTGTTTTCCTAGCTTGCTTACTGGGACAGTCACTATGTCTGTACAAACATTCACGTCTAGCATTTGCTTTCTCAAGTACATTATTTACATATGTTTCACCTTAGAGATTATTTTCAATGTTCAACCCAAGATATTAAACCAGCTCAGTTGATTCAATAGTTTGCCCATTGCAGATAATCTGAAATGTTTCTTTTGTCTTCTTAATGTTTCTTTTGGAGCCAAACAAAATTGATTCAGTGTTCCAAAGGTTGTCTACAAGCCGAGACGAGCAAGACTCTAATATATTCAGTAAAAATGAAAACTTTACATGTTATTATACCGATTTATACATGTTTGCCTTTATAATAGAAACTCTAGAAGTACAGTAAATCATAAGCCGATCAATACATAAGACAATGGTAAGAGTCTCGATCTGGTGAATTGCGCACGAGGAACCCGAACTTAGGTTTCCGTTTTTCACCTCTCCCCACGCTGTGGTAAATTTCCATTCACTTCATGTACGCATTCTTACAGATAAACACTTACTGTGTAGCAGCGATAAGAAAAACAAATTTGTTTCATTCAACTATGTTGTACAGAAATGCCACGTCTTTTCTAAAAATCAACGTAACCAGGCCATTGGTATGCTTCAGGCTGACGCAGTGGTAAATGACGTTGCACAACATTTTGGATGCTCTCGTCAGATTATCAATGACCTCAATACCAGGTTTGCAGTCACTGGTTCCGCCCACGATCATCCGCGTTCTGGTCAGCGTCGTGTGACGTCACAAGAGAACGACCGCTATATTACGCTGACGCATTTGCGTAACCGAATTTGACTAGCAACGGCAACAGCTCGACAATTAGGGGTAAACGCCCAAACAATCCGAAACCGTCTAAGGCAAAACATCATTCCTATTCGAGCTCGTAGACCGTACACTGGTCCGATTCTCATTGCCTGCCACAGGGCCGCTAGGCTGTTATGGGCTCAACGTCACCTGCACTGGACCCGTCGTCAGTGGCATAACGTGATTTTCAGTGATGAATCGCGGTTCAGCGTAAGCCATGCTGACGACAGGATCCGTGTGTTTCATGAAATGAAAGATATGCTCAATGCTGCGTCAGGGAACGAGATAGATTCGGGGTCGGGAGTGTTATGGTATGGGGAGGTATCATGGGCAACGTCAAGAAATATCTTGTGGTTGTACAGGGTAATCTCAATACTCAACGGTATTTTAACCTCCTGAATAATAACCTCCTTCCATTCATGCAGAATTTTGGACCTGGCTTAATTTTTCAAAACGACAACGCCAGACTCCATACTGTCCTCGTAACTGCAAACTTTCTGGCACAAAACAACATGTACGTTTTACCTTGGCCGGCTTTATCCCCGGATATGAATCCTATCGAGCACATTTGGGATGAGCTTGGTCGAAGAGCTAGGACCAATCACCAGATAAACAATATGCAAGACTTAACACGGGCTCTTCAGCTGGAATGGCAGGCATTTCCTAACGTTTTGATTAGACGTTACATTAACTCCATGAGGAAACCGTGCATGCATTGCTAGCAATGGCGGCGACACAGCTACTGACAAATTGCTGCCAGGAAAAGCATAATTTTTTAAGAAAAAATGAAATAAAAATGTTGAAACTGATTTTTACCTTACATCTCTAAATTCTGTTGTTTTTTCTTTTATTTGACCCCTGTGTCATATTTTGCCAAATAAAAGCATGGTTTTCAAAGCAAAATCAAAAAATGAAAAATGCAATACAAAGTGATTGAGCTTAAGAATCACATATCACCATAGATATCACATAATGCTTCCTGAATAATGAAATATCTCCTTTTGAAAATCATGTTTTTAATTTTACTCAGTATACTTACTAAGTGATCACACTGGTAACGATCGGTAATCAGTGTCCTATAAATATCCCATAGGTCACTGCGGGTAATAGTAGTTGCGGTCATGGTACCAAAGCCGTAATCCAAAATCATAAATCCATAAACGAAAGACGAATCAGAATGTTCAGACCAACAGACATGGATCCCAGAACAAAGGGTGTAATCAGGCGTCCGCGGATAGTAAGCATTACTTGGTAAGCAAGCTTCGCCCACCATGCCCATGGGCCTGAACGAAGGAAATATCGGTAGAAGCGTATGTCCGGGATTCCTTTAATAGAGGACGAACAGGCTACAGCACAGACGTACATGATTATTCTTTTTTCTTTTTCTTTTTTTTTTTTTTTTTTTTGACATATAGACTACAGCTCTAATTGATGGTATTGGGTAGATGTATGTGTCATTTATTGAATTTGACTAGGTATTTTAAAATAATTAAGATATCTAATTTATAAAATATCTTATATAGAATATCATAACATTTAAGATGTCTTAATTACATTTCGTATTATACAATATCTTATATGTTATATCAGATATCTTTTTAACGTGCAAAATATCTTATGTCGTATATAAGGTATTAAATATAATATTTGATATCATTTTTAGCTCACCTGAGCTGAAGGCTCAATGTGAGCTTTTGTGATCACTCACCGTCCGTCGTCGTCGTCGTCCGTATGTCCGTCCGTCCGTCCATAATCTTTAAACAACATCTCCTCCTAAACCACTGATTGAATTTTGACCAAACGTCACAGGAATGATCCTTGGTTGGTTCTCTTTCAAAATTGTTCAAATGGTTCCGGTCCGTTGCATATCTAGGTCACAGGAGCTGCAATAGATTTTTTAACTAAAAGCTTAAAAAATCTTCTTTTCAGAAACTACTGGACCGATTTCAATATAATTTTGCAGAAATGTTCCTTTGGTGATCCTCTACCAAGATTGTTCAAGCCATTTGGATTCGTCAAAAAACATGGCCGCCAGGGGGCGGGGCACATTTTCCCCATATATCTATATAGAAAACTTTAAAAATATTCTTGTCTGAAACCACTGGACTGATTTCAATATAATTTTACAGCAATGTTTCTTTGGTGATCCTCTACCAAGATTGTTCAAGCCATTTGGATTCGTCAAAAAACTTGGCCGCCAGGGGGCGGGGCTTATTTTCCCTATATATCTATATAGAAAACTTAAAAAATCTTCTTGTTAGAAACCACTGGACAGATTTCAATATAATTGTGCAGAAATGTTCCTTTGGTGATCCTCTATGAAGATTGTTCAAGCCATTTGGATTCATGAAAAAACATGGCCGCTAGGGGGCGGGGCTTATTTGCCCTATATATTTATATAGAAAACTTTAAACATCTTCTTGTCAGAAATCACTGGACCGATTTCAATATAATTTTTTCAGAAATGTTCCTTTGGTGATCCTCTACTAAGATTGTTCAAGCCATTTGGATTCGTCAAAAAACATGGCCGCCAGGGGGCGGGGCATATCTTCCCTATGTATCTATATAGAAAACTTTAAAAATCATCTTGTCAGAAACCACTGGATCGATTTCAATATAATTTTGCAGAAATGTTCCTTCGGTGATCCTCTACCAAGATTGTTCAAGCCATTTGGATTCGTCAAAAAACATGGCCGCCAGGGGGCGGGGCTTATTTTCCTTATATATCTATATAGAAAACTTAAAAAATCTTCTTGTCAGAAACCACTGGACCGATTTCAATATAATTTTTCTAGAAAGGTTTCTTCCGTGATCCTCTACCAAGATTGTTCAAGCCACCATGATTCGTCAAAAAACATGGCCGCTAGGGGGCGGGGCTTATTTTCTCTATATATCTATATAGAAAACTTTAAAAATCTTCTCGTAAGAAACAGTTAGACTGAGTTAAATATAACTTGGCAGGAATGTTGCTTTGGTGACCTTCTACCAAGATTGTTCAAGCTTTCATGATACGTCAAAAACCATGGCCCCCAGTGGGGGCGGGGCTTATTTTTCGTATATATCTGCATAGAAAACTGTAAAATTCTTCTTGTCACATACCCCATGACCAATTTCAATATTACTTGGCTGGAATGTTGCTTTGGTGACCCTCTATCAAGATTGTACAAGCAATCATGATTCGTCAAAAAACATGGCTGCCATCGGGTGGGGCTTATTTTCCCTATATATCTAAATAGAAAACTTTAAAAATCTTCTTGTCAGAAACCACTGAACAGATTTCAACATAACTTGGCAGGAAGGTTCCTTTGGTGACCCTCTACCAAGTTTTTTCAAGCTGTCATGATTCGTCAAAAAACATGGCCGTTAGGGGTAGGGCTTTATAGCTATATAAAACACTTTTAACCACTGGACCAATTTCAATATGACTTGGCAGAAATGTGACCCTCTTTTAAGATTCAGTTCAAGTCGCCGCGTTAAAAAAAACATGGAGGAGGTGTGGTGGTGCGGGGCGGGTGTGGGGGGGGGGGGTGCGGGGGGGGGGGGGGGGAGGGTGTTGGTGCTATAAAATTTATACAATAAATCTTGTGAACTTGGCTGAAACTTCAACAGTAAATATGCAAATCTGTTTGCTCAGGTGAGCGATATAAGATCATCATGGTCCTCTTGTTAATACTTTAAAGATATTTTATATATCATTATATGAGCTGTTTTATATAATCAACTGATATCTGATATATTAATAAAGACATCTTATTTAACTGAATAAATAAGATATGCTATAAGATATCTAATAAAGTGAGCCGGCCTCGATGGCTCAGTTGGATGCGCCGTCCGACTGGAGACCATGAGGTCGCGGGTTCAACCCCCGCCGAGGTCGGCACCATCTTTCGTGGAGACTGATCATGAAATATTTTCTACGGTCATTCTCTTCCTATATACCCTACAGAACTCCAATTAAGTAGAGCAAATTCTTCCGATACCGAGGCACCTTGTTTTGATTTGAATCTATGTATATCTAATGGTACAGTTTCCATCAAAATTTATGATAAACGGGACGATTTTGATTTTGATATAGTCAATTTCCCTTTTCTGGACGGCGATGTTACCCGGCGTACCTCATATGGGGTATACATATCTCAACTTATTAGATTTTCTTTTTCTTTATCATGATTTTGATTCCCTTTATTCTCACGTCTTTTTCTTCTTTATTTTTCGTATTGAGGACTTCTGGAGCGGAACGTCTGTGGAGGGTGCACGGGCTTGGCCGTACTGATTGTATTTGGTACAATGATATTTATTTGTGTGTGATGGCATGTGTTCTTTTTCAGATTTTAATATCTTCAGTGTCATGAAGATAAAATCAGTTGAATTGTTCGCCTTCTCACACACACATAGGTATCGTATCAATATTGTGCCGTTTTTGTTCCGAATCCTTGTTCTGTTATACATCTGGAATAGAGTAGACAAATCCTTCTCTCTTTTATCAGCCATCAAAGAAAACCTTGAAGAACACAATTTTGTATTTCAAAATCACCTTAGACACATTATACCTGGCAAACACTACACGGAAAACTGTAAGTTTACACGCCATGGATTAGCATTTATTCTCCTACTGGTTACGATCGCCTGGATCTTTATACTTCTTCTTAAGGCCGGAGATATCGAACAGTGCTAATAGTTCGTCTTTAGCATCGGACATTTCTATGAACTTGTCCACTCTTCAAAACAAGTTATCTATTGTTCATTACAACGTGCAGAGTATTACTCGCAAGATAGATATTCTAAGCTCAGAACTATTTGAATTTGACATTCTCGCCTTTTCTGAAACTTGGCTTAATCCATCCATATCAAAAGAAGCCCTTCTCATACAGTCGTATAGGGAGCCGGAATGGAAAGATCGGCAGGGTGATAGTCACGGCGGAGTAATGATATACGTTAAAGATTCTATTTATTATAAACGCAGATTAGATCTAGAACCGATAGGAATTGAATGCATCTGGATAGTCCTTAAACATAGACATGTACTTTTTGGATTATTTTATAGACAACCCAATTCAGATTTAAACTATTATTCAACAATGGAGGATTCGATCCACCTTGCTGTAGACACCGGTATAAACGACATCATAATAACTGGCGATTTTAATCTTAACATGTATAACCCTCAATCGGCCAGGAAAATAAACGATCTTTGTTATCAATTTTCTCTAACTCAGGTTATAAATGAACCAACACATTTTACGGAACATTCTTCCTCCCTCATCGACTTGATGCTTGTGAGTAATCCTAATCATGTTATCTTAAACGGTATGGGAGACCCCTTTCTTGGCCAGGATTTGAGATACCACTGTCCAATCTTTAGCATATTTAAATTTTGCAAGCCGATACGTAGATCATTTACTAGTCACATATGGCGATACGAACAAGGGAATTATGATCTTCTAAAAGAAATGGCATCGTCAACAGACTGGAACGTTCTCCATAACTCTGACATAAATGTTTATGCTAAGAGACTAATCGACAAGATACTTGAAATTTCAAAAGATTGCATTCCAAATAAGATAGTAACAATACGACCGTCTGATCCACCATGGATGAGTACATCAATCAAAAGATATATTAGGAAACGTAAAAGAGCTTACCGTCGGGCAAAACAAACTAATTCAATGAATGACTGGAATACTTTCAAACGGCTTCGTAATAAAACTATATCCATGATTCGAGAGTCTAAAAAAGCACTTAACGAGTCTTTATCTGATAAACTTAAATCTGATTCTTTATCACCTAAACAGTGGTGGTCACTTCTCAAGTCTTTTATCGCCCCTTCTTCTCAATCTTCTAGTCCTCCATTAGAGAAGGACGGTCTAGTATTTGTTGAAGAGGAAGAGAAAGCTAACGTTCTTAATGACTTCTTCCGTGACCAAACTGTTGAATGATCATGATGCTGTGCTTCCTGAAATTGTTCCATATCAGGTTGAACATTGTTTAAGTTCTGTCGTTTTTTCACCAGATGAGGTTAAACTTATCTTAAAATCCCTCCCTGTTGGGAAAGCTTCTGGACCCGACGGAATTAGTAATCGAATTCTCTCTGCACTAGCTGATGGGCTTTCTATTCCTGTCTGTGCTCTTTTTAACCAGTCCTTACAACATGGAACCGTACCTGTTTGTTTTAAAGAAAGTCATGTTTGCCCAATACTCAAAGGTGGTGATCCGGCAGTTCCCTCTAATTACAGACCGATTTCACTTTTGAGTAACTTAGACAAAGCTTTAGAAAGACTTGTTTTAAAATATCTGTACAATCATTTTCTTGACAACAATATCCTTACATCGTTCCAGTCTGGCTTTAGACCAGGCGACTCTACTGTTAATCAATTAACATATTTATATGATACTTTCTGCCACGCATTAGATTCAGGGAAAGAAATCAGAGTAGTTTTCTGTGATATCAGCAAAGCATTCGACCGAGTATGGCATAGAGGACTAATTCATAAGCTTAAGGCAGCAGGAATAACTGAAAATGTACTTCAGTGGTTCACCAACTATCTGGAAAATAGAAAACAACGTGTTGTGTTATCTGGGGTCAAGTCTATCTGGAATTATATTAAAGCTGGCGTTCCGCAGGGGTCCATCTTAGGCCCTCTTTTATTCCTGCTATACATAAATGACATTGTCACTGAAATTCGATCGAATATCCGACTTTTTGCTGATGATACTAGTCTGTATATTATTGTAGAAAATCCAGATGCTGCTGCTGAAATCCTTAATACTGATCTTAACAAAATATCAAAATGGGCAAAGTCTTGGTTAGTGAAATTTAACCCAAATAAAAATGAATCTCTTATTATCTCTCGCAAAATAAACAAACCTGGTCATCCTCCGGTTTTTATGGCGAATCAAGAAATTAACGAAGTTCAGTTTCATAAACATTTGGGAATTTACATATCATCAGACTGCTCCTGGCATAAACATATAGAATATGTTAAGAGTAAGGCATGGTCGAGAATAAATGTCATGAGGAAATTTAAATATACCTTAGATAGGAAGTCCCTAGAAACAATTTATATTGCTTTTATTCGCCCAATACTAGAATATGCCGATGTAGTTTGGGACAACTGCACTCAACAAGAGAAACATGCTTTAGAAAAAATACAATTAGAGGCTGCTAGAATAGCTACTGGAACAACTAAACTAGTTTCTGTGCAAAACCTATATAATGAGATCGGATGGGAAACACTAGATGAAAGGAGAAGAAAGCATAAATTAGTCCTGTTTTACAAAATGTATAACGACATTGCTCCCTCTTATCTCTCTTCATTGGTTCCTCGGCCTGACCAGAACACTTCATGTTACAGTTTGCGTAACGCAAATAATATTAGAACAATCCATTCTCGCACTAGTCAGTATTATAATTCTTTTCTTCCTGCAGTCATCCGTGATTGGAACGATCTCCCCTGCCCTGACAGGATTGTAGATACAGTTGATGACTTTAAGAGACAATTAAATCAGGGCAGAGTAATTGTTCCAAAATACTTTTATACAGTCAACAGAAGCATGCAGATACTTCATACTAGACTTCGAACTGGTTGCAGCACTCTCAATTATGATCTCTACTCGAAAAACATCATAGAATCTCCTCTTTGTAATTGTAGATGTGGTGACACAGAAAATGCAGACCACTTCTTTTTTAGATGCCATTTATATCGAAATCATAGACAAGAATTAATGGCCACTATATCACAACATGGCAATATCACGCTTAACATAATCCTAAATGGCGATCTTAATTTATCTAATGAATCTAACATGGTCATTTTTGAGGCAGTACAAAGGTATATCCAAAGAACAAAAAGATTTTAAGCGAAAGTTAATCGGTTGCACTCGTATCAGTTGTTATCTGTACCAGATAAAATGGAATTTTATAGAGTGACAGTGATTCGGAGCATACATCGATGATATTAGTCGGACCTCTCCAGCACCACTCACAGCCCCAGTAACTTCTTACTATATCCATAGTCTTCGTATAGATCTGCTCCACAGTTCTTATTTTTTTTCTTCCTCTCTGTTTTTTGTTGTATCTATTTGCGTTATTGTTTTTCTCTTTTCTTTTCTTATTCTCAATTTATACTTGCTCATCATTTCACAACTATCATTCACTAATAAATTGTTGTTACTTGAAGAGGACTATTGGAAATTAACCATTCTGGATTTACTAGTATACTCATATTTCAGACAATGATCACATTTTTAGGAAAGGAACTAAATAAGCTTTTATGCTTTCGTTCTAATCCTATCGTTGTATTTTTGTATGTATTGTACATGTAAACATTTTGGAAATAAATATGTTTAAACCAACTTATTAGATTCTCCAGAGCTTCTTCAGATCTTAGTGACTTTAACTACCGTAATAAAGCCCTTACTGCCAAACTTCTTTGGCAGGGCTATCGTTATTTCAAACTTCGTAAGGCGTTTTCGAAATTTATCGCAGACACAGTGCCTTGGTAGAAAAATATAGCTTGGTAGACAAGGTATATCGGAACCAGAATTTTACGGTGACTTAGTGTACTGATTTAGAAAAATTGTAGGAAAATCTAACTTTCCGGAGCAATTCAGAAACCTTATTAACTGTTATAGAAGAATTGGCATAGCCTGGATATTATGCGGCAGACTGCGTGCCTAGTTGTCAACCCAATCATTGTTGATGGCTATGCTTCACTGTTTAATTGCACAACGGCGGTTCGGGCCTCAGACTCAATGACGGCCTCTTTGTAAAACTTTAACCAGTGGGTTGGGGCTTGACGATATGTCTTTGGCTTGGCCCGCCGTGGTTCAACTATTGTTTTCAGTTACTCTGACATACAATAGAATTTGCCATGAGTACTCGTCTTTGTTTATTATAGTGATTAACTTGATTTTTATGTTTTCGCTTTGATGCATTGACTGAGTTGGGAGCCTTTATGCGAACCGAATTTTTATGTATTTCTGTATTAAGAGTAGCATCGGGACCCAGGGTGAAGTGGCTAGCTGTAAAAGTGCTTGAAACCCCTCCCGGTGGTTTACTCTACTAACCGTTCTAAGGCGGTGGTCCCGGTGTTAGTCTTACTCTTTTTGCTTTGTGGTTTATTCTACGAGGCGATTTGTTTTATGTCTTACCTTGTGTCATTTTGTTCTTGTGGTTTTCAGTCCTTTTAACATTGCGATTACCTCGCTTGGGGAAGAGAGAGAGCTAATCTTAGTGCTTTTCGTACGTTTGTTCGATTTGTGCTTGTTTGGATTTGTCGGTTTCCTCTTCCTCTTGGGGTCTGGGAAGGGCTGCGGTTTGTGATTGTGGAACTCCCTAGACTTTTCTCTTACCTTTTATTTCAAGAAGGGCAGTTGTCAATTTCTGGCGAAAGAATGTGCACAATACTGGTTAACCGCTTAGAGGACTAAGCCTGCCCAGTAAACGTGTGATAAGGTAAACTGACCGCGCCCGACATGACCACATTGGGTTGACTGGGCCGTAAAACCCCAACACAAACAAATCCAATAAAGTAAACAAAGCATCATGCAATCTTATATATCCAGTATACTGCAAAACGCCTCATGTTTGTGGAAATACCATTAATGTACAGAGAGAATAACAATGGACCAAAAACGGTCCCTTGTGGAACCTCAGACAATTCTGGAGCCCACTCCGACGTTTCACCGTTTACAACAGCTCGTTGTGTTCGAATAAAAAGAAAGGAATCTATCCACCTAAGTGTCTTTCCGCCAATACCATAACCAAAAAACAATTGCTTTAAGTAGTAGGTGTCAAAAGCCTTCTCGAAGTCCAGAACAAATGTGCCATCCTGTCCTCCTTTGTCCAAGGTTTATAACATGATCAGCTGAGCTTCACAACTGTGCCTTTTCCTAAATGCGTGTTGCATGTCTGACAAATTTTGGAATTCATCCAAGTGAGCCATGATATTTGAGCATATAATATATTGAAGTAACTTACATGGCATGCATGAGGTTCCACAAGGGACCGTTTTTGGACACAGGGAGATAATTACAAGCAAGAGCTCTATCTCTTTTCTTAAAGAGGGGACACATGTTTGCAAGGGGCTTTTACCCATTTCAAGGTATTGCTGAAACAAATGTACGTGCAAATACTGAACCTAGTTCATTTGTTAGTTCATTTAGAACTGTAGGATGAAGCTATCACGTCCTGAAGCTTTTGAAGGATTCAAGCCTTTAAGTAATTCCCTCCGACGACACCACAATACTATTCAGGAAAGGAACCGATCTTCCAGTTGAACCTCCTGGTACTCCGTTTTATTGAATGCATCACTGAATTGACTAATAAGTTCCTCTGCCCTTTCAGTCTTCGTCTGCAACTACTCTCCCCCCACCCCCAACGTTTTTAAGGGATTGGAATATCTTATCTGTGTGTGTGTGTGTGTGTGTGTGTGTGTGTGTGTGTGTGTGTGTGTGTGTGTTTTCCTAACCATTAATATACTGCTAGTAGAAGTCTTAGGGATTTGTCGTTTTATCTTCTACACGGTAAAACAATCCAGTAGATTTTATGTTAAAATACTGGGCCCAGTTGTTCAAAGCACCGTTAGCTTAACAAGCTCGTTAAGGGTAATTTCGTTAACTGTTTTAGCAGATTCAATATACACTATATTGATATTTTTTGCTGAAAAAATGTGAGTAGCTTTTGCATTGCAAAAGCTACTCACATATTTTCAGCAAAACATTTCAGCATAGATGTAAATTTTAACGAATCTTTAACTAACGATGTCGTTAGCTTTGAGCAACTGGGCCCTGGCAACTGGTTGCCAGCGCATTTATCGTAAAATTTACGAGCCGCTGCAGAACGTTTGCAGGAATTACCTCGTAGGACGTGGTAAGGATGGGTAGGCTCAAGATACAGTGCGGTTATTCACATCCCAGTGAGCATTCTTTATAAATCTATAGCGGGCTGCTATCGGGCCATCAGGGTAGCTGACGGGCCGATAGCGGCCCGCTATAAATTTATAAAGAATGCTAGCTGGGATCCCTACTAGTTCTACGTTACCTACCTTGCCATACGCACTTATGATGGCTTGGCAGTTTAACGACCGTTCTTCTTCCAGAAGATGACAGTCGTAGTTTTGGAAATGTAATTTCGACTCTCGTTATCTCGACTTCGCTTATCTCGAATAACCGCTTATCTCGAAGTGTAAATCTGGTCCCTGTTCAAACATGAAAATATAACAACAGGTATCAAAATATTGTGGAAAAGAGGAGAAACGGCTCCCAAGGAGCAATTTCTCCTCTTTTCCCTCATATTTTCCTCTAACTGTAGGAGTAAAATATTTTACATATGCATTCGTGGAATGTGGTTGTTCGATTTATTATTTTCCTCAGTTCTGCAAATCTGATATGTAGAGGTACGGCGAGCTACGGATAATCCATTGGACTCTGAAATAATGCGAGTTGACAATATTTCATTCTTACACTACTATACAAGATGTTGAAGCCCATGAAGGGAATGTTCCATCTGTTCTCCACAAATGTAATGAAATGAAATAGTACTCGTTTCCATAGCTCTAGATAAGGCGCTTTTTTTTCCAAATGAAAAGTACTGATATAGCAAGAAAAAAAGGCACAGCTTCAGATAAGAGGGGGTATCCACATACTGATATTTTTTCTTATTTCTCCACAAAAAAAAAAAAAACAAAAAAAAAAAAAAAACAACAAAAAACAAACAAACAAACAAAAAAAAAAAAAAAAAAAAAACACACAAAAAAAAAAAACAAAAAAACACACACACAAAAAAACAACAAAAAAAACAACAACAACAAAAAAACATGATGCTCACTGAACAAAAGCACTTGGCATGGATTGCATGTATATTTAAACGACCATTCTTCCCAACAAAAAATGGAGTCGTAGCCTCTGTGTTGTACCAATATTTTAGTAGTGTGTGTTGTAATGAAAACGAGTCATCACGAAAACACGCCTATATGACTTTGACCCCCTTAAACCCTACTTTTATAGAGTAAAACTTGGGTTTACAGGGGTATACATTATTTTTCTTATTTTGCTAAAAAAAAACATAGATTGTAGGAATTTGTTAGAACCGCCTCGCCGAGGCGGTTCTAACGAGTACCCGCAATCTATGTTTTGGGCAGAAATATGAAAAATATCAGAATTTTTTATCTTAAAATTTTCCTTTTTTGGTTGTAAAACTTTCAATATATTTGAATAGGCGTGTTTTCGTAATGTGCGTATCGTCATCGATCCAGTCGAATTTAAAAGTTTCGGCAAAGAGTATTACCATCCACCTGAAAAGAAGTAAACAGTCTTGTGAAAATTTTACGCTCTAGAGGTTTCATATTCTGACCCTTAAAAGCAAATTTGTGAATATTCGGTTCCTTTTGAAAAGCTAATGCTCAGTGCTAATGTCACTCCCGCTGAGATCATTGTAAAATCGAACTTCTTTTGGGCCATGTAAATTTGTTATAGACATGGATAGTTCGAACCACTGAGAGTTAATCATAACGCCATGTCAAGGTGCAAATGGGGATGATTTCGGGATGTCTTTTCAATCTTCTATAAAGTGATGGTGTGTAAATTCGCCTCATTTAGGCAATTTCTATGAATACACACGATATACATTTTCACGATAAAAAATCCCTAAAATAGCCCTAAAGTATTTCTTAAGATCTCAGAAATGAGTTCAAATCAGCCACGGTAAACCAGCGGTGTTCGAATAATTGAAATTTTACTGTAATGTATGGTAAATGAATCAATAAAATTAATGTAAAAAACCTGTTCTATTCCGCAAACTGAATTGTAGTTCAGAATACAGCAGCCTTTGAGTCCGCATTGCAGTCTGTGCGTCCTCTCTTACCATGTATGAACGTAAACATAGAAACTACACTGTTATTAAGTACGGGGAGACGTCTCCCCGTACGTCATCACAGTGTAGAGTACGGGGAGAATTTACGTCGCCTCATGCAGTCGTTTTACGTCTCCCCGTACTTCATCACAGTGTAGAGTGCGGGGAGACGCTTCACGACTCCTTGTGCAGTCGTTTTACGTATCCCCGTACTTCTATACAGTGTAGAGTACGGGGAGACGCATTATGTCTCCTCGTGCAGTAGTTTTACGTCTCCCCGTACTTCTATACAGTGTAGAGTACGGGGAGACGCTTTATGTCTCCTCGTGCAGTCGTTTTACGTCTCTCCGTACTTCATCACGGTGTAGAGTACGGGGAGACGCTTTACGACTCCTTGTGCAGTCGTTTTACGTCTCCTCGTACTTCTATACAGTGTAGAGTACGGGGAGACGCTTTATGTCTCCTCGTGCAGTCGTTTTACGTCTCCCCGTACCTCATCACAGTGTAGAGTACGGGCACACGTTTTTTTTTTTTTTTTTTTTTTGTTTTTTTTTAATACTTTCAAAAGTAGAATATTGCTTGAGCCGGTTGTGGGAAGCCTGGGCAGTGTTGCAACTGGTGGAAGTGTTCATGAACAGATTAAATATGATTATAGATGTTTTTTTTGTTTGAATGTCTATGTGTCTGTGTGTCATTGTTTCTTCCTTATCTCTTCTTTCGTCATGACTAGGGACGGCTGTTCTTCGTGGTTGTGGCCTTTCTTATTACACTCATCACGAAAACACGCCTATATAGTTTTGACCCCCTTAAATCCCACTTTTATATAGTAAACTGGAGTTTAGAGGGGTATACAATTTTTTCTTATTTCTGCTCAAAAACATAGATTGTAGGTACTCACAATCTATGGAGCAGAACTATGAAAAATATCAGACTTTTTTGTGCAAAGTTTTCAGTATATTTAAATAGGCATGTTTTCGTAACGGTTGGTAAAATTTGCATCAGGATGCATGGTTTGTCAAGGTTATTCATTTACATGTATTTGATGCTAATGCTGCGTTTCCCTTCAATCCTTTCATCCCTACAGACCAACACAGGTACTTTTTGTAAACAGTGCAGATCCGGATGAGTCATCTCATCAGGATCTAAATTGCTTCCAATCCTGTTACTGATTTATGACTGAAACCCCTATTTGCACAATGTGTGTGTCCAAATTCAGAGAAGGAACAATCCATTTAAGAAATTAGGTTCAGGCTAAGGCGAATACACTTTCGATGACATTTTACTGTGAAGGTTTTTGCCTCCCTTCACAAGGAGGACAACTCATGAAGGGAAGACAATCCACCATCTGGGGTATCTTTTTCCGGTGTACAATGAAGGCTGTGCTTCGTGCCCAGCAAGCAAAAGATATAGGACCCACATGGGCCACAAATGGGTATTTATATGGGTCCTATATGGGCAACCCATAAGGGACTCATGAAGGATTTGCAACAGGGTTCCATGTTGGACCCACATGGGCAAAGCCATATGGGAACTATATGGGTTCAGTATGGGAAAATCAACCCACATTTATCTTCCAGAAAAAAACCCAAACTTTTAGACATTTTTATACAAATGATTATAAGTCCCCAGTCCCAGCCCATATGACGAACTGGTAAGGTCCCAACAGAGAGAGACCTTCGTACATGTGCAAGTTATTATATAGATATATAGAATCAAGAGGCCTTAAAGATATAGGCGTCCTTTTTAATAGTTGGACATGGTGGCCTCATGTGTATTTATATATACCTCAATTTTAAAAGTAATAGAGATATACAAGTTAAAATAAAAATATGACCATGACTCGACGTCCATGTCGGAAAAATAGTCAAGATAAATTTAGTAAATGCATTCATTTTGTAATGAACAAACTATTATTTTTTATTTTCTTATTATCATTATTATTTGCATTTATGTCAGAAAATTTACTATTTTTTTTAATATTTTGTTTAAATAGTGGTACAGTTGTTCCCCTTAATGCCCATACTGACCCCATATGGGTCCCATATAGTAATGGGAGGTCAACATTGGAACCATAGAGGTCCATAGGAGCCATTTGGGCCCCAATTATGTATCTTGAAATTATCATTTTTCCATGATTATTTCAGTTTTATCTCGGGGTCCCACAGATTGGAATTTATTTTTATAGTTATCGAATTTTATCAATATGCGACCTGTATGGGTCTAATACGGGCAAAAAAGCCTATATAGGGCCCATTTAAGACCCTAATGGGATAAATGCCCAGAATCTGCTCATATGGTTCCCATATATACATGTTTGTTGGCGAAATTTTACCAATATGGGACATATATGGGTCTTATATGGGCAAAAAAGCCTATATGGGACCCATGTAGGACTTGAATGGGATAAATGCCCAGATTCTGCCGATATGGGGCCAACATATACATGTTTGCTGGGTGGTTTTGGCCTTTCCTGTGTAACTTCATTTATCATCACGAAAACATACCTATATAATATTGACCCCCTTAAACCTAACTTTTATATAGTAAAACTGGGTTTTACAGTGGTATACATTTGTTTTCTTATTTCTGCTCAAAAACATAGATTGTGGGTACTCGTTAGAACCGCCTCGCCGAGGCGGTTCTAACGCGTACCGACAATCTATGTTTTGAGCAGAAATATTAAAAAAATCTGAGTTTTTATCTGAAAATTTTCATTTTTTTTTAGGTGAAATGTTCTATATATTTGAATAGGCGTGTTTTCGTAATGTAAAGTTTTGCAAACTGGGAGGAAGATTTCTGCTGCACCGCACTGGACACTAGCGCGGAACAATTCCAAAATTGCGCATTAACATTATTGGGGCAATTCTGTGTATTGGTTCCTAAATAACGCGCAACATATTTATTCACCCTATTACAACCTTCCGTTCAGTTGTGACAGTTTTCGGCGGATGGCAACGAGTATCCGCGAACTTTTCTCAAGATTCTTTTGGTACAACCAAAATGGCGGCCTGCGCAATAAACGTTTTGCATGCTTGTTCGTAACAAAAATATAGAACTGTTTACTGGACTGATAATACACATTAGACTCCTTATAAAATTAATAATTATTGATATAATTTCAAGTATTGTTTACGAGAATAAGGGCTACTCTCTATAGTACTGACTCTAGCACTCAATTTTTGCTAACCCCAACAGCGGAAAGATATACGATTTATTTCGATACAGGAAGAAAGCCTGGACATGTCTGTATATACAACAACTGTATAGCTGATATGCATACATTGTTTTTTGCGAAAACTTGCACGTTTCTATGGAGGCCCAGTCGATACTTAACAAATTCTATGTATACAAGACCTTGTGTATTCAGGTTAAACATAAAAATAAATAAATAAATAAATAAATAAATAAATAAAAATGCTCAAAACAGAAAGTAGAATGTTTATTTCCGAATGCACATATGCAAACATTACGTCATTCGTTACACTCCGTTTGTTTTCCGCGTATACAGAAATGGATTAACACCAAAATAGTTTCAATTTTTCGTCTAATATGTCCGCTATCATAAACCTGAGAGAAAACGTTTGATTGCAAATTTTATGATACCATTTTGAATGACACATTTTAAATTTGATCAGGCATCTTTCGGGCGTTCGTGCTTATGGTTTTTGAATACAAAATATTCGTAGAAAACACTATATTGTATTTACGCAAATCTTATGCATGTATGTTGAGGGGAATCGTCGCGCATTTCTTCATGTCCATAATTTCAGTATCTATATTGACAAACTATACTGGGTAAGAATGCATGAGGACCAAACATAATAATTGACGTAATTTCCGCGAACTAAAATATTCATCAAAATTCCATAAACTACACGCCGTTCTACGAAACGAGACAAGAATTTTAAACAATTGGTGCTAATTTATATTCAAACATCAACTGTACAGATTAATTTATCGCAAGTTGGGTGTATATTGGGTGTATTTTATCCGTTAGTATATACACGCTTAATGGAACTTACAGTTGCTTGGCAAACTCTAAACCAGTATCATGCAAAATGCATGCGTTTCTCCAAAATGCAATAAGTTTCGCATTGCTATATAGCTGATTACATGAACTACTGTACAAGCTTTACATATATATACGAGCGTATCTTTCCGACGCTAGGGTTGCGTTTTTTTTTTGTTGTTGTTGTTTTTGTAAGGTACAGGAATTGAGAAATCCCGAGTACTAAGTTGAGGTCACATAAGATGTGTTTACAATAACCGTTCAAAAAATGAAAACAAGTTTCGAAGCTCTCTCGAGTATTTTACTCAACTGAACGCAGCCCTGGCTCGTTGACGGTGTACAAACTGTTCCGGACCCATTTCGAGTGATGCGACTCCATTTAGGCCGCAACGTGAAATAATGTACCGTCGGATATGTGTGCCCAGAGAAGATTAAATTCAGCCTGCGCATTCGCGCAGTCTTATCAGAATATTCACTGGACGCATTTTGTACAGCCAAGAATGCAAAAATGTACCGTCGGATATGTGTGCCCAGAGAAGATTAAATTCAGCCTGCGCATTCGCGCAGTCTGATCAGAATATTCATTGGACGCATTTTGTATAGCCAAGGATGCAAAGTTTCTTCATGTGGACAACGAAAGCTCTGATCAGACTGCGTGGATGCGCAAGATACGTTTTCTCTTTGCAGCTTATTTGTTTCAGTAATCTTTGGAACTCACTTTCCAGATTGTGGACGGATAAACTGACGACATGTTTTTCGTCGGCTCCTCTTAGTAGTGGATGCTCCATAGTGATACCTCACTGAGGTATGGCTGGGAGTAGCCATAATTAGTAGCCAGAACGGAAATATACTTACGGGTAAGCATCACGAAAAAAAATAAATCTTCTTAGGATCCCTTCCTATATGGGAGCTACTCTTAAAGATAAGGAGCAAATTCTTACCTTTAAGAGTAGTCCCATCTGACAAAGGAGTAAAATATATAATGCGTTTGGTGATCTCCCTTCAGGGAACTGGGTGGCGAGGACCAGCCGAGGACTCGAACCAACCAAAAGAATAGTGATGTCAACGGCAAAGCTTAAGACTGTTTGAAATTATGTGAGTTTTTACACAAAAATATATATCATTTAATTGCAGACCAAATTTAAGTTTGTCGGTGGTATGTTTAGTGCGCTAGTGTTGAAAAGCAGAACTGGTTAACCTTTTTTCCCCTTTTCTTGAGTTTCCACCAAAATGTGAGTACACGTGATGAAGTGCAGAAAGTGCAAAAACATGCTGATAGACCCACTTCTTTTTTGTGGTGTATTTTGTAATTCTAAGGCTAACCTTTAATTTATGACTAAATCTGAAAGTCAAGGAATATTGTGAGGGTAAAAATTTAACAAAATGCTAAAAGGAAATCCTGTGGAAAAACAATAAAACTCCTGGGCCCAGTTGTTCAAAGCTAACGACGTCGTTAGCTAACGATTCGTTAAAATTTACATCGAGTGATACGCAAATACGCTGAAATTTTTTGCTGAAAAAATGTGAGTTTTCAGCAAAAAATATCAGAATATTGTAGATTGAATCCGCTAAACAGTCAACGAAACGACCCTTAGCGAGCTCGTTAAGCTAACGACGCTTTGAACAACTGGGCCCTGGTCCCTTTATTGCAAATATTTTTACGTAACATGCGTAAATAGCGCTACTTCTATGGTAACGTACATGTATGATTTATATAGGACACAGACACAGGCACAACGTCGCTCCTACGTCATGTAACAACGTCGGTCCGACGTCACCGCGACGTATACAACTAACGGTATACACTAATAAGCAAATTTTAAGACGTTTTCAATTTTTGAATTAACTATATAAAATTTTATACTTGGAAACAAAGAACGCATAAAAGAACGTAAATCGGAGCCTGGTTTCAGTTTTCTTTTATACTGCATAAATATGTCTTTATGTTCTTAGTCAATTTTTAAATTAACTCTATATAAAATTTTATTCTTGGAAACAAAGAACGCATAAAAGAACGTAAATCGGAGCCTGGTTTCAGTTTTCTTTTATACTGCATAAATATGTCTTTATGTTCTTAGTAAACAAGCAATCCTCTTTTTCTCCTTTTCGTATCATGGAAATTACAGGGACTTGGACGTTTTTGTTTGCTTGTTGATTTGTTTTTTCGATTAAAGTAGAAATATACAAAATAGTACCTGCAGGATAGTTGTATGATTGACCAGGGAGGAAAGTAACATTGAGACCGAACGATACCCTGACCTACTTTGCATGCCAAGTTCTAACAAGATCAAACATATCGTTTCAAAACACTTATCCCTGTCTGTTCCACAGTTTTCCTAAGTGACACGCAAAATCCTTGAAATGGCTTTGAAGAATATATAAACGACACGTTTTTCAGCAATTGCGTTGTACATTTCTTCAATCTCGCAAGTCCGCACTTATGCTCCGCCCACAATTAAGTTTGCATTCCGGAAATGGGTGTTTCCCAATGCCGGATGTATTTTTGATTGGATGACGTAAATAAAAAAAACTCCGGCACTTGGAAATACCCACTTTCAGAAAGCAAAATTTACTTATGGACGAAGTGTAAAAGCGGACTTGCTGGAACTGAAGAACTGAACAACAGAATTGTTGAAGAACGTCTCGATTATTTTATGTGCACAGGCTAGTTTTTACATAACCTTTGTGTCATGCGTGTGCACAGGCTAGTTCTTACATAACCTCTATATTGTACATATGCACTGGCTAGTTCTTACATTACCTGTGTATTATGCGTGTGCACTGACAAGTTCTTACATTACCTTTGTTTTATGCGTGTGCACTGGCTAGTCCTTACATTACTTTTGTGTTATGCGTGTGCACTGCTAGTTCTTACATAACTTCTGTATTGTGCGTAGTGCTTGCTAGTTCTTACATTACCCTTGTGTTATGGTGTGCACTGGCTAGTTCTAACATTACCTTTGTATTGTGTGTGTGTGCGCATTGGCTAGCTCCAACATAACCTTTATGTGATGCGTGTGCACTAGCTAGTTCTTACGTATCCTCTGTATTGTGCATGTGTACTGGTTAGTTCTTACATTACGTTTGTATTGTGTGTGTGCATTGACTTTTCTTACATTAAATTTGTGTTATATGTGTGCACTGGCTAGTTCTTACATAACCTCTGTGTTATGCCTGTGCACTGGCTAGTTCTTACATTACCTTTGTGTCATGCGTGTGCACCAGCAGCTAGTTATTATATTACCTTTGAGTTATGTGCGTGCGCAGGATAGTTCTTACATACCCTCAGTATTGTGCGTGTTGACTGGCTAGTTCTTACTTTACATTTGTATTGTGTGTGAGCATTGGCTAGTTCTTACATGACCTTTGTGTTATGCATGTGCACTTGCTAGTTCTTACATTACCTTTGTGTTATGCGTGTGCACCAGCTAGTTCTTACATTACCTTTTTGTTATGCCTTTGCACTGGCTAGTTCTTACATTACCCTTGTACTATGCATGTGCACTGGTCAGTTTTTACATTACCTTTGTACTTTGCATGTGCACTTCTGTATTATGCACTGGCCAGTTTTTACTTCACCTTTATATTATGCGTATGCGCTGGATGGTCAAAAAATTACCTTTGCATTATGCGTCTAAACTGGCCAGTTCTTACATTATCTTTGTATTTTGAATGTGCACTGACTTGTTCTTACTTTGTATTATGCTGTTGCTATTACTTATATTACCTTTGTATTATGCGTGTGCACTGGCCAGTTCTAACATTACCTTTGTACTGTGCATGTGCACTGGCCTGTTCTTACATTACTATTGTAATATGCGTATGTATGTAGCTCCAGTTGGGATATTTGCCTCGATTTCCAGGGTATGTGCGTTACAGACAATTGCTACGACAGCCTTTGGTGCAGTCCCGGCAATACAGTCCTGGCAAGTAACTGTGACATATGCCTGAAAGTATTAGGAAGGGATATAATCCTTTAAAGTCTGAACAATGAAATTAACAGTTACATGAGACAACGTACCTTCTGACGCATGTGCGCCGTACGAAGATTCAAACCAACTTGTATTACGAAAACAAGCCTATTCAAATATAATGAAAATTTTACCACCAAAAAGGGGAAAAACTTAGATAAAAATTCTGATATTTTTCATGTTTCTGCTCAAAACATAGATTGTGGGTACCGTTAGAACTGCCTCGCCAAGGCGGTTCTAACGGGTACCCACAATCAATGTTTTTGAGCAGAAATAAGAAAAATAATGTATACCCCTGTAAACCCCAGTTTTACTATATAAAAGTGGGGATTAAAGGGGTCAAAATTATATAGGTAAGTTTACGTGATGCATATCCGAACAATTTCATCAGGGCCCAGTTGTTCAAAACTAAAGATGTCGTTAGTTAACGTATCGTTAAAACTTTGATCGTTAAAATGGCATATATGTTAATATTTTTGTTGAAAGAAAAAATGTGAGTAGCTTTTGCATTTGCAAAAGCTACTCACATTTTTTCAGTAAAAATACAGGTGAATTAGATAGTGTACTTACAAGAACAATTAATATTTTGACCACTAACGAGCTCGTTAAGCTAACGATGCTTTGAACAATTGAGCCTAGTTTTAATTGTCCGCATGAGAAGACGTTGCATCCTTGGCTATCCAAAATGCGCCCTGTGAAGATTCTGGTCAAACTGCGCAGGCTGATCTGAATCTTCGATGTCCTTAGGTACAGTCAAAAATAATTTTTCAACACCCTAGCGGAAAATGGCCAAAGGTACGCTTTCTGACGTTGCGACTCCACTGGATTTGCTTCAATGTGATTACAGACAACTCTCTTTATACCGACACTCGATACAACGACGAAATTCGTTATAATGAAGATTTGAATGTCACGAAACCGTCGCTTAAGAGATAACAATTAGTAACAAACTATTCAAGAATGTTGTATTTAATACTTGAAGAAGACAAACCAAAAAAAAAACAACAAAAAACAAAAAACAAAAAAAACAAAACAAAAAAACAAAAAAAAACAAAAAAAAAAAAAAACGTATGTTTTGGATATTTGTTAGAATCGCCTCAGGCGATTCTAACAAATATCCAAAACACGTGATCTATGAGAGGAAATAAGAACAAAATAAGACCTTTCTTACATATCAATCTGCTCATTTAGTATTCTGTACAACAGCAAATTCGCTTTAATGGCAATGTCCTTGGGAACGAATGCTGTCGTTGTGTCGAGGGTTAGCTGTACATAGAAATAAACCATACACATTTTACATAGCCCATAGAACACTTAGTATTTTCGACATGCTTTACTTTTTTTCAGGAAGGTCAGCAATACACTTGAGCTCTAGAGATCCAAAGGAGAAATGTCAAAGACTATTTTCTGGGAAAAAAAAAGAACAAAATTTCAAAAATGTCGTCTGCTGAAATTTTTACCCACACTGCCAAGCATTAAATAATTCGTGACACGTTTAGAATGACAACGAACAAGAATATCTAGACAGAAACCTTACACACTCCCAACATTAAGTTCATGCAGAATTGAAAGATATCTTATTTACACCTTTTCTGCCGATTTATTCTCTTCTACACTGTTCCTGTTGGCTTCGCTGAAAGGACAGCCATCTGTTGTGTCAGCACTGATTCATCAACGCCATCAAAACGATTACCCCGGATGTATCCAACAAACAAAAACAATACCACAGAAACAAAAACGGCAATACCGGATATTAGCATAGCTATTAGCATAGCTCTTGGACCGTAAAAGTCATACATGTATCCAGTCATCCATACATAGAAGGCAACTCCAAGTCCTCCTGACAGTTCGCTTGACATCAACATAATCCCTCGTACCTCCACTTGGGTGTTAGCATAGGTTATACCACTGCCGTAGATTGGAGAAACAACAAAACCTACGACTGCTGTGGATATCCACAAAGACAGTTGAGTTCTTGAAGCCACCAGGTGGACTGCCATGCTCGTTATAAAATATGCCAACACTTCTATGAAAAATAAGTATCGTATCGGTATCCATAATGCAATGATAAAACTAAAGAAGCGACCTAAGGCATGAAAGAACCAGTATGTTAGATTTAGATATGAAGCATTATCCTTGCTAAATTTTAGAACGTCGACTGAGTAAGTTCTTACAAAAGTACCGAACGAATGTTCACCGCCAACTGCATTTATATAAATAATACAGATCAGTACAATTATGCATATTCCATATACCATTGACCCTCCTGTATAGTTAGCCGGGTTCAGTATTTCTTTGAAAGATTTTCTCTCCTGCTGTGTTTGGTTTTCTGGTACATTTACTTCACTTCCGGTTGTCATACACTTTCTGGCTTGGAAATACCAGAATGGAAACGCGCCTACAAGTGTTATTAAGGATATTATAATAAATACATACTGCACACGCGATTCTTTTATCACATGGAGTGTTTCTTGCAACTGCGTATTAATTTCTGTTGTGGCAACACTGGAACTATTTGCAGCTGCTACTGATACTGTACTGGATACTGTACTATTTGATGCTATTGTTACTGTATTGTTTGTGGATAACGGTATTGTACTATTTGTGTCTATTAGTACTGTAGACGTTATAGCTAAAAATGGGTTAGCTAGAAGCGGTGCCAGAAGAGCTCCAATACCAAATCCCATGTGCATTGCATGCATTGGTGAAGGCGACTTCTCTGCCCAGGTCTCCAACAGAATCCTTTGTCCAACTGAAAGTCAAAGTAAAAAGAAATAGAGAAAAATAATACACCATCTGTAAAATTGAAACATATATGAGCCGGCCCACGAAAAAGGACCATGGTTTTCCGGTTCTTCAGATGCGCATGCGCAGTCCCTATCTGGGCTACAGGCATGCGTTTTTGCCGTAAACTTTCTGAAGGTCTCTACTACATGTCTACGAACAGCAAAGGCTCTGGCGAGACTGCGCTTATGCCCATCATGAAAACACGCCTATATAATATTGACCCCCTTAAACCCCACTTTTATACAGTAAAACTGGGGTTTACAGGGGTATACATTATTTTTCTTATTTCTGCTCAAAACATAGATTGTGGATACTCGTTAGAACCGCCTCGCCGAGGCGGTTCTAACGAGTACCTACAATCTATGTTTTGAGCAGAAATATTAAAAATATCAGAGTTTTTTATCTGAAAATTTTCAGTTTTTAGAGGTGAAATTTTTCTATATATTTGAATAGGCGTGTTTACGTAATGCTATGTGATTAGTACCCTTTTCTCATGTGCTAGCAATGCACAGCAAGGGCCCTGATCATACTGTGCAGCTTCGCTAGCTAATCATGATCATTATTGTTCGTATACATTACGTTAACAGGTCTTTCTAATGTATAATCTAATATTCCTCCATACTGTATAGTGAAAACATGGAAGTCTGTACCTTTTTACAACACTGCATACTGAATCTATCTTAATGTACTTATTGACCGAATCTTTCTCAATTCTCATATCAAATGGTGAAAATACCACGGCTTATCAAGCTCTAGATAAGATAGTTGTTCAGATAAATAGTTGCTCAGATAAATACTTTTTTTTTTCTGATTTCTCCACAAAAAAAAAAAAAAACCCTTAAAAACCAACCATAAAAAAAAAAAAAAAAAAAAAAAACAAAAAAAAAACAAAAAAAAACAACAACAACAAAAAAAAAAAAAAAAAAAAAAAAAAAAAAAAAATAAAATAAAATAAAAAAAAACACACACACACATGTTGTGGGTACTCATTAGAAGCGCCACTCCACGCCGAGGCGCTTCAAAAAAGTACCACAACATCTGTTTTTGTGGAGAAATGGGGAAACTCAATATTTTTGCTAGAAAACTGGCTAAGACGTATAAATTTTACATAGTTGCGGAACTTGTATATGCATAAAATAAGCACAGGAAAATACCGTTTCAACCACTAAATCGAATAGGACGACCGAATTGACGTATCCCTTTGACCTTTAAACTTAATGTTCATAGGGATACGTTCACTGTACTCATTGGGTATGACAGTCAGAAAATTATGAGGTACCTTATCGCTGACCTTTGCGGGTAAAATAAACGTCAAAAAGATTGCCTTTGGAAACAAAGAACACACTACGGATTATAAAATGGGAGTCTCGGTTTTATTGAAACTTCTCATAAGCAGTAATGATGTTTGCAACACTACTCATTGCTAAAACCCGTTAACGCAATAAACGCACCTATACTTATAAATAAGAGCCAGCGCGTGACAAAACCAACAAAATGACATATGCGCCCAGCGAAGACTCAGATCAGCCTGGGCATCCGCCCAGTTTGATCAGAGTCTTTGCTGTCCGCATGATGAAAAAGCTTGGGTCCTTACCTACCTAACAAACGCACAGCGAAGACTCTGATCAGACTGGGCGGATGCCCAGGCTGATCTGAGTTCGCTGGGCGCACATGCCACTTTGTTGGATTTGTCATGCGCTGGCTCTTATAATATACAGAAGGTCAAAGAGACAAGTCAGTTTGGTTGACCTATACAACAAGAATCGGTTATCGGCGCGGGAATCCCGCCGGTCTCTTAATATAGCTTTGGATTTTTACATATGGTAGACTATTCAATTAGCTCACCTAAGGACTTTTTATATTTGCCGGGATCGGCGGTTTGTGACGATCCCGGCAAATATAAAAAAATCTTAAAACAAACTGTGTTATAAGCAGATTAATGTCTATTTTATTTTCATTTCAATCAAGAAATTTCATAAAGCTTAATAAAAGCAAACAGTTAAGAATCACGTTGTTGTTCTTTTTTATCTGTTACAATGAAAATTTATTGAACTTTATTATACCCTTGTCCCATATCTCAAAGTAAACATGAACAAAATTTGCACCGGTACTTAGACGTCTACGTCTAACTATTTCGTCTTGTTATGTTTCATGCGCCGTTAAAATATGTTATACACACATGTATTTTATATTATGTAAAATCTTTTTAAAGGGACTGACTTCACTTGGTAGTTTACAAGGGCGTATCCTTTTTTTTTGAAAAAGTGTCTACTATAAAAGGAAAGATTTTTCTCCCTATGGGAGCAAATTCTTTCCTTTTACATTAGACCCTTTTCAGAAGGGAGGAATGTTAATTTTGACGGCATTGTCTTTCCTGAATTGGTATCTATTCACTTTTATATGTATGGTGAAACATATGTTACAAAAAATAAAGAGGACTGAATGCACTAAATAGATATTCCACCATTTTACAAGGGGCACAACTTTATTTTGTTGACCTCTTTGTTTTCCTGCAAAAGTATCCCCTTCTGAAAAGGGATCTACTCAAAGAAAGAATAACGCTCCCTTCCCTTGGGAGCAAATGCTTTCATTTCAGAGAAGAGCTCATCTCCGAAGGGAGGCAAACATTTTTGACAGAGTTGCCTCCCATGAAAATGCGCTCATTCCCCTTAAGCGACGTCGTGTTGAATGAGGTCAGCGAATATGCGAACATCGAAGGCTCTGATCAGCCTGCGCATCAGATCTTGCATTCTTCAGCTCATTCATATTTCGCCTGACGGAGGCTGGGTAGTGAAACATCTACATTTTGCTGGAGAAAAAGAACTTCCCTGATCAGAATACGCGAACGTGCCGTCATTATTCGCATACATTACGAAAACAAGCATATTCAAATATATTAAAAATTTTACCACCAAAAAATGAAATTTTTCAGATAAGAATTCTGATATTTTTCATATTTCTGCTCAAAACAAAGATGTTGGGTATTCGGCGCGGTTCTAACGAGTACCCACAATCTATGTTTTTGAGCAGAAATAAGAAAAAATAATATATACTCCTGCAAACCTTTTTTACTATATAAAAGTGGGGTTTAAGCGGGTCAACATTATATAGGCATGTCGTCAAGTCCATGCGCGCCATGCGAAAACATGTCTCTGAGCATATGCGGACAGCGAAGGCCCAAATCAAACTACGATTCTGCGCAGGCTAATCAGGACCTTCACTGCCCGCTTATAGAATCATTGAGTATTGTAGAATATAATCCCAGTAGGCATTCTTTATAAATCTATAGCGGGCCGTCATCGGCCCGTCAGGGTAGCTGACGGGCCGATAACGGCCCGCTATAGATATATAAAGAATGCTAGCTGGGATGAAGCATGGTAAAGTTTCTGATTAGACTTTATATCTCCGCTGGCCAATCTAGCCCCCTGCTGCTTGAATTAACCCCGAAGACATATTTTCTCACGCTCATATTTTGAATGCTGTTTTCAATTACTTACCGAAATTTAGGACAGTATTGGCAATGCCAGTTACGAAGAGCACACACCATAGACCATGTACATTTTTGATGAAGGGTACACTAAAGACGGAAATAGCAGCCACAGTTTGACTCACTGCCATAACCAAATTTTTCTGGTTTCCGAATCGGTCTGTGAAAAACGCCGAGGCAATGATGGCAGGGAATGGTCCTATTCCAAGTGCTGAGAATGCTCGTGCGACTTCCTCGATGCTCAGATTCAGTGTGAGCATAAGATCGATCATAGTTGGACCACCGATTACGTTGTAAAGGCCCTGTAAATAGAAATGTTTTTTTTTTTTTTTTTTTTTTTTTTTTTTTCTGGAAATTGTAATAAGGACATCTGTCCCCATAGTTTCAGATAAGGCGCCTTTTCATCCGAAATGTACTGATATTTTGGCTGGACTTTAGAATCTGTCCGCCATTGGCTACTGACTTCAGCATTTGTATGCCCACCTATTAACTACACTAAAAGTTAAGGCTAACTTGGAGCTTGGTCACCGATGGTTAGGTCAGGTTTGGGCTAGGTTAGCATACCTGTATCTGGAATATTTACAGACAGCTAGGATAAGATTAAGTGGCGGGCAGATTCTAAAGGGGTTGATGGATCATAGTTAGCATACCGATATCTGGAATGTTTACAGACAGTTAGGATACGAATAAGTGGCGGACAGATTCTAAAGGTATTCCGATGTTTTTTGTTGTTTTTTTTTCTCCAGGAAAACATATTTATTGTACTCATTAGAAGCGCCTCGGCGAGGCGCATCTAATGAGTTCCCATAACATATGTTTTCCTGAAAAAAAAAACAAAAAAACAAAAAACAAACAAAAACAAAAAAACAACAAAAACAACAAAAACACAACAAACAAACAAAACAAACAAACAAAAAAAAAAAAAAAAAAAAAAAGAACAGCAACATTTATTTGGATATCCCTCTTATCTGGAGCTATGCTGCAACTTATTAATTTTTAATTATCATCTATGTATTTATTTTTTTTTATTTTTTGTGTTCGAAATCATTTATTATTTATATTTTTCACGATCATTGAGAAGACGCATTTTACATTGATACAAAAATCTAGAAAAAAAAGACCTTATGTCATATTGAAACGGCGAAGGTCCAGATCAACTTGCTGTTCGCGCTGTCTGACCAGTGTATTCTCTGTTTGCCGATTTATTTTATAGTATTCAAGTATTCTACAAACGGGCAGCGAATGCTTTGAGCAGGCTAATGTTTTTCATGTTTGAATTTTGTTTCAAATTATTTTTGAAAGAATATTATCATAATTGAACCAGCGCACGACACAACTCACAATAAGACCTGTATAGCCAGCAAAGACCCAGATAAGCCTGTACATCCACCCAGTATGGCAAGGGTTGTCGTTCATTCCTCTGGATAGTACGGAGGCTGTAAAATGCACATGCGATCAGCGAAGACTTTGCTCAGACTGCGCGAATGCGCAGGCTGATCTGAATCTTCGCTGGGTGCATATATTTTCTGATAGTCCTACTAATTCAGTGTGAACATAAGATCTGTCACAGTATAGGAACACCGAGAACATTGTAAAGGCTTTGTAATTAGAATGTGAAGGAACGATCAAACCCAAATATAATTTCTGTTCTCTTGTTTCGGTTTAAATCAGCATCAAATGGCAATAGCTATTTCACTATAACTGTTAACTAGTCACTTGGTAATATTAGCAGCTTTATGTTCAAATAGCTATTGCCAGTTAACTGGTAATAGTGATTATAAAATTACTTTGCCAGTTAACTGGTATTAGCCATCCGGTTTTGTTCCATAAATTGTAGTAACAATGACATATACAAGCTATTGTTTTAAATAGGTTGAAGTTTTATTGCATTTTTCTTCACTAAAATTAAAGGCTACAAACATCAAGTTTCATTATTGCAAACCACTACGAAAACACACCTATTCAAATATATAGAAAATTTCACCTCCAAAAACTGAAAATTTTCAGGTTAAAAAAAACTCTGATATTTTTTCAAAGTTATGCTCAAAACATAGATTGTAGGTACTCATTAGAACCGCCTCGCCGAGGCGAGTCCCCACAATCTATGTTTTTGAGCAGAAATAAGAAAAATAATGTATACCTGTATACCCCATGTAAACCCCAGTTTTTCTATATAAAAGAGGAGTTTAAGAGTCAACATCATATAGGCATGTTTTCGTGATGCAGTATCATATACAAAATGTCGTCTGCTGCAGCCGAAACTTCAGCTGGGGCCACTGAGGTATTTTATTCTCAACTTTTATTTCCATTGCAATTTCAGACATGACAATGACCAATATAAAATGTCATTACCAGATATTACCATTTACCTAATATGTCTGGTAACGTATTTTACACAACTGTTACTGCTATTCTTAATAAGACTCCTTGCATATTTCCACTTAGACTGTTACAACATTTATTGTGCTTCTAAAGACAGACTTAACAAAATAAGACAAAACAATGAATAATCATTACTATTATAAGGTCCCATGTTCTTTAAAGTCATTTTTCTTTCTGCCCACACACTGTTCAGTCTTCAAATTTACATACTTCAGACATACTCTGGTGCTTAGAATGTAACTTCTGGCGCTCAGAAGGCATATTCTGACCATTACGAAAACACGCCTATTCAAATATATTGAAAATTTCATCACCAAAAACTGAACGTTTTCAGATACAAAATTCAGATAGTTTTCATATTTCTGCTCGAAACATAGATTGTGGGTACTCGTTAGAACCGCCTCGGCGAGGCGGTTCTAACGAGTACACACAATCTATGTTTTAAGCAGAAATAAGAAAATAATGTATACCCCTGTATACCCCAGTTTTACAATATAAAAGTGAGATTTGAGGGGTCAAAATTATATAGATATGTTTTCGTGATGCACTAGGAATAGGTTTTCTGGGTCCTTTCAAAGCATTACAAAAACACGGATTCAAATATATTGAAAAAATCCACTACAAAAAACTGAAAGTTTTCAGATTAAAATTCTGATTTTTTCATATTTCTGCTCAAACCAGAGATAGGGACACCGTATCCCAAATTCATGCAAAATCTTCTCGGGCTTCTTAACGCTTAGCACTCTTGGTAAACTTTTCAGCATTTTGAAAATGTTTTTATTTTCCCCAAATGAAGACAATTTGCTGTTTCCTGGGAAAAATGAGAGAAAAAAAAAAAAAAAAAAAAAAAAAAAAAAGAATGGCCAATTTGTTGTCTGCTGAATTAGGCAAGGAAGTGGTAATGGTAAAACCTGGTTTGAAATTGTCAAATTCCATGACAAACATGACTTGTAGCTGTACGTGCGGTGAATGAGTGTTTGTGTGTGCGTGTGTGTGTGTGTGTGTGTGTGTGTGTGTGGAGGGGTGGGTGGGGATGGGGGCGTGGTGGGGTGGGTGGGTCATTAAACATGAGATATTTATGTCTCACTCATTGCTCCAGTTCGATTTGAAAAATCTCACTGATAGTATTTCTCCATCTCATCGAGGCGGTTCTAACGAGTACCCACAATCTATGTTTTTGAGCAAAAATAAGAAAAATAATGTATACCCCTGTAAACCCCAGTTTTACTATATAAAGTGGGGTTTAAGGGGTCAAAATTATATAGGTTTCGTGATGCATGTTAGCAGCAGACAACATTTTAAAATATATTTCTTATTTTTATTTGAAAATAGGTTTAGACATTTCATGCAAACTCAATTTCCATGAAATGTCAAATCTTGCTTTCTGGGAAAAGTAAGAAACATAGCACCTATTTGTCGTCTGATGAATTAGCCAGAGAGTGGCAATGGCTCAACCAAATACTCAAGCAAATGCACTGGGCATTAGTAATGCGTTAGATGACTTAGCTTCGGTAGGTTCCAAATTATTGGGAATGACGACTAGACCTAAACTGACAAATAAATAAATAAATATATATATAAAAGAAGATCAATATTGTCAACTGCAATCTTGGCTGACCATACTCCACCCTACCCCACCCCATCCCTCCCTCCCTCCCCTCACCGAAAAGAAAACAACAATCTGAATCTGTGGCATACCAAATGACATTTTTTCACCAAGGGTGTGCAAGAGGAGGATGCAACAGGGAGACGAATCTCTAGATCTGACCTCTGTCAAATCTTAAGATACTATGTTTAGAAGCTTCAGCTAAGGCCTCTATGGAAGCTGAGGCCAAAAATAACATCGTGAAAACACGCCTATATAGTTTTGAACCCCTTAAACCCCATTTGTTTATAGTAAAACTAGGGTTTACAGTGGTATACATTATTTTTCTTATTTCTGCTCAAAACATAGATTGTGGGTACTTGTTAGAACCGCCTTGGAGGCAGTTTTACAAATACCCACAATCTGTTATTTTAGGGTACTCGTTAGAACCGCTTCGGCGGGGCGGTTCTTACGAGTATCCACAATCTATGTTCTGAGCAGAAATTTGAAAAATATCAGAATCTTCAATCTGAAAATTTTCAGTTTTTGGAGGTAAAATTTTCAGTATCTTTGAATAGGCATGTTTTTGTAATTAAAATTTGTTTGTTTACAAATTCCTACCTACACATCAAAAGCCTCCCTACCCAAAATATTTTTCGACCACTTGGGACAGCATTTTGTTTTTCTAAATGGCGAATTAACTATGATCACCCTAAATAGCAGGACAAACAGGTCCGAGCAAAAAGTGTGGACCCAGATCAGACTGCTCCAAGGAGGTCTGATCTGGGTCTACACCGTTTGCCTTTCCACCTGCACATTTAGAGTACACCATTTGTGGGAAAGAGAGATTTGTTCAAATTGTACGATGCTGTTAACTCAGTAATATGGGTATTTATTGTAAGAATGTGTAAAATTTTATGTGGAATATTGTAGTACTAGGGCTATTTTTACATTTTGCAGAAAAATAAATAAATAAATAAATAAATAGGCCGCCCTATACCCTAAGAAATATTCATGGGTTGGAAACTGCAAACAAAGTATTCTTTATCCTGGCCTGAAGAGTTTATTCCAAGAATCTAAAACGTCTTCAGGCGGACGGCGAAGAATATGATCAACCTGGGCAGACTGACTGGAGTATTCGCTGGGCGCACACGCAATATTGTAGGAAATACTGTGTCCCGGCTCGTATGATGTTCACTGTTGTTCCAGTCTGTATATGAAGAGGTCATTGGCCACTGAAGTCAATGACCCATGTATATAATGAGGTTATTTCTCCATTTATTGTTTCCCCATGTAATAGTACATGACTGTTTATATGGCTTTGTTCCAGAAACAAATAAATATCCCGGTCCTCTTAAAAAAAACAAAACAAGAAGGCCATGATGGCCCTGTAATGCTCACCTGAGTATAATAGCACTTAGAGAACCTGACCCATAAATGATCAAGGCAAACATTCTGACCAAGATTCATGATGATTATATTAACAAGTAAGACAATGTAGCATACCTAATGGACCATGGAATATAGATCAAGGTCAAATATGAATAACTGCACTCAAGAGGCCATGCTAAGATGTATGCATGTGCTAAGTATCACTGGCTGTAGGACCAATAATTATTGAGAAACTGACCTAAATGCAAAACCTTAACAAAGTCAGTAGACCGTGGAGTATAGGTCAATGTCAAATATAGATGACTGCATTCAAGAGGCCATGCTAAGATGTCTGCAAGTGCCAAGTATCACTGCTGTAGGACCAAACTGACCTAAATAAAAAAAAAACTTAAGAAAGTCACTGGACCGTGAAATCTATGTCATAAATGTCCCAGGTCCAAACTTGACCAAGAAATCATCAAGACAAACATTTTGAGCAAGATTCATGAAGATCGCACCTTCTTAGGGCCCTTTGGTTTCGGAGAAGTTTTTTCTTTAAGTTTTAGCTCTATAGCTCTATATTTATGAATGACCCCCAGGACATGGCCAATTTGGCTTTCAGGGACATGATTAGTAGGATTTATGTAGGAGACCACTAAACATTGCTACATACTAAATATAATATATAAGCTGTGGGTCTCATGGTTTCAGAGAAGATTTTTTAAGGTTTTCCCATTATAAGTCTGTAGGAGCTAATGACCCCAAGGGCATGACCAATTTGGACCCCAGGGGCATGGTTGGCAGGATTTATGTAGGAGACCACCAAACATTGCTACATACTAAATCTTTTAGCTCTGGACCTCATGGTTTCAAAGAAGCTTTTTGAAGGTTCTTTATCTATACAGTTTTATATAAACATATGACCCCTGGCGTGTGGCCAGTTTGGACCCGAGGGACTTGATTGGCAGGATTTATGTGGGGGACCACTAAACATTGCTACATACTAAATATATAAGCTGTGGGCCACATGGTTTCAGACAAGAAGACTTTTATTTATTTTTATTTTTTTAAACTTTTTTTCCATTATAAGTCTATGGGAGCTAATGACCCCTGGGGCGTGGCCAGTTTGGACCCCATGGGCTTCATTGGCAGTAATTATGTAGGGGACCACTATAAATTGCTACACACAAAATATATAAGCTCTGGGCATCATGGTTTCAGAGAAGAAGATTTTTTAAGTTTTTCCCATTATAAGTCTGTGGGAGCTAATGACACCCGGGGCTCGACCAATTTGGATGGTTGGCAGAATTTATGTAGGAGACTACTTAACATCGCTTCATACTTAATCTATTAGCTCTCGGCCTCATGGTTTCAGAGAAGACGATTTTTGAAGGTTCTTTAGCTATATAGCTCTATATAAACATATGACCCTTGGGGCGTGGCCAATTTGGACCCTATGGGCTTGGTTGGTAGGATTTATGTAGGGGACCATTATATATTGCTACAAACTAAATATATAAGCTGTGGGCCTCATGGTTTCAGAGAAGCAGATTTAAGTTTTTCCCACTATAAGTCTGTGGGAGCTAATGAACCCCGGGGCGTGGCCAGTTTAGGCCCCAGGGGCTTGATTGGCAGGATTTATGTAGGGGACCACTAAACATTGCTACATACTAAATATATACGCTGTGGGCCTCATGGTTTCAGAGAAGATTTTTCAAGTGTTTCCCATTATAAGTCTATGGTAGCTAATGACCCACGATGCGTGGCCAGTTTGGACTCAAGGGGCATGGTTGGCAGGATTTATGTAGGAGACCACAAAACATCGCTACATACTTAATCTGTTAGCTCTGGGCCTCATGGTTTCAGAGAAGAAGATGTATAAAAGTTCTCTAGCTATATAGCTCTATATAAACATATGACCCCCTGAGTTGTGGCCAGTTTGAAGCCCAGGGGCTTGATTAGCAGGATTTATGTAGGGGACCACTTAACATTGCTACACACTAAATATGTAAGCTGTGGGCCTCAAGGTTTCAGAGAAGATTTTTTAAGTTTTTCTCATTATAAGTCCATGGGAGCTAATGACCCTATGGCGTGGCCAATTTAGACCCCAGGGGCATGGTTGGCAGGATTTATGTAGCAGAGCACTTAACATCGCTTCGTACCTAATCTATTAGCTCTCGGCCTCATGGTTTCAGAGAAGAAGATTTTTGAAGGTTCTTTAGCTATATAAATCTATATAACCATATGACCCCCTGGGTGTGGCCAATTTGGACCCTAGTGACCTGACTGGCAGGATTTATATAGGGGACCATTAAACATTGCTATATTCTAAATATGTAAGCTGTGGGCCTTATGGTTTCAGAGAAGATTTTTTAAAAATTTTACCCATTGTAAGTCTATAGTAACCGCCGGGCCGTGGCTAGTTTGGGCCCTAGGAGCTTGATTGGCAGGATTTATGTAGGGGACTATTAAACATTGCTACATACTAAATATGAAAGCTGTGGGTCTCATGGTTTCAGAGAAGAAGATTTTTTTTTAAGTTTTTCCTATTATAAGTCTATGGGAGCTATAGATTTACGGACCGTGACCGTTTGTACAAATTTTCAATCCCCCTTTAACACAAGACTCCACTTGGGAGGAGAAGCCGCTCAAATGTGTGAACGGACGAATGGACGGACAGACAGACGACGGACGGGTAGTGATCATAATAGCTCATCCGGAGCCTTTGGCTCAGGTGAGCTAAAAAGTAAATAAAATACACGCACACGCACTCACAGACACACAGTAAGGCTATTCTGTATATATGGGCAGAGAGAACCAATTGTGTCAGGACTGCTGATTGGTGAAAAAAAGTGCAGGGAAGCCCGGGGTATTTATTTTAAGCAAGGCGACCTGTGATTGGTTAATAATAAAGATGAATTAAAACTTATGATTCTAATTTGAATAAACGTCAAAACGATTGCCATTGGAAACAAAGAACACACTACGGATTAGAAAATGGGAGTCTTGAAACAAATGTTTGTGTGTAATTTCCTGATTGTTTCAGAAAAATAATGTTTCTTGGTTTGTGTATGCTGGAGCCAAAAGAAGAAATGATGAAATTTAAGTTTCAATTTTTGACACCTGCAAATTGTGGGTTTGCTACATTCAGCTTCCAAAAAGTCCCAGAAAGTGCTGGTGACAGTCGTGTTTTTCCTTATTTGATTTTGCTGCGCTAAGCCTGGTCTCTGAATTAAAACAAAATTTGGAAGTCCAGCCATACCCTGAAATAAACTGTCAACCACCAAAAAGGGTGAAACTACTATGGAGATATATGGGAAAAATAATTAGTTCCCTGTACCCTACACTGGAAATAGACTGGGAGAAGCAAGTATATAATATTGCTGATTGTTATTGATCGTTATTGATCTTTAACTGCTTTTTCAAATCCCCTGAATGAAAATAAGCAAATATGAGCCAATAAACATGGAATCTGGGATCAGTTTGTAAAATTTACTTTGAAATTGACGTCAGCTGAAGTAGGTATTTTTGTAGGTGGTATGTACACTAGTATTCACCATGAACATACTTTTTCACATCTTCATCTTCTGTCTACCCAGCAGGCACACAACGTCAAATTGACGTCGCATCAACGTCGATGCGACGTGATCACGTCGCATCGACGTTGATACGACGTCAATTTGATGTTGTGTGCCTGCTGGGTATACTGTTTTGTTGATAGATGTCAACAAATGTCTAGCTGATTATATTTTCAAACAAAAAAAGAAAAAAAGTAAATATGAATAAAAAATAACAGGGAAAATTTTCTCCTCACGCGCAGTAACATGCGAGTGGCAAAATGACCAATCTTGAACCCGCGCAGGTTTGTTGAGATTTGCCAGTGCCTTATTAGAACTTGCGACATTACGCACTGAAACCGAACAAAGCAAGTGAGAGTACTTACTTCAGTGACTTCGAAATGACCTCGACCTTTGAGCTGTTAAGCTCTTTCCGAACGATAAAGACTCTCTTGTCCTTCACTACGCACATTTTTGACTTTCGTTTATTTTTGGCGTTAAAAAAATGTAGCTGCTTAGCAATATATAATTATATTTTTGCGGCGCCGAAACAGCTCCTGTAGTTCAGTCGGGAGAGCGCCCACTTCCCACACGGAAGGTTGCAGGTTCGAAACCCGGAACTTGTTTTTCTCTTCTCTATGACTCTGTTCCGTTCCTTATTGTTTTCATTGTTATAAGCATGTAATTATACTTTCGTTCCTACTTCGTGTATCTGTTTTTACAGACATAACTTGTATCAAATGAACTAGTATAGCACCTTTCCAAAGCACATATGCATAACGTTACTATAGATACCAATATCATAACCCTAAACGTACTTTTTGCAGTGTATTTTTAAAAGGCCAGTTTAAGGCCAGCAAACAATTCACTTGAAATGATAATCCTGAAACATACATTAAAAAATAGAATGCCGATTGCTCAGGTTTTAATGGCGAAGATTTACTTGTATCTGTGGAACTAGGTCAGGTCGGAGATGCGTGAACCTTTACAGCGTTAGGCAAAAATGTAACTGACGAGATTCTATTTTATTATAATTATTATTATTTTTCAGAGACAATAAGACTTAGCATTTCATGTGAAGACGATTCACATGTAATATCAAGCTTTACTTTCTCGGAAATAAATACAATAAATAAATAAATAAATAAGTAAATATATAGATAAATAAATAAATAAATAAAATAAAAAGATATCGAAATATCGCCTGCTGCAGTTGTGATTAGAGGTGAAAATACAAAAAAAGAAACATAAATAAATAAATAAATAAATAAATAAATAAATAAATACTGCTGCAGTTGTGTTGAACGGTATAGGGGTCACGATATGAAATTCGTTTCGTGCCATTCTACACGCGCAGTGCGCATGTCCAGACCATTCTGCGCGCATACGCAGTCTAGTCACAGCATATACAGTTGGCATTTTAAAAAAAATCTGAAAGATTTCCTGGGCAAAGTGCTTATGCTCTGATCGATGTCAACTGGTAGGTGCTTGCACAATTCGTATATACAGTCGACTCTCGTTATCTCGAACTCCAAGGGACTTTATGAACATTTCGAGATATCCGTACTCTGACATATCAGATTTGCGGAACTGAGGAAAACAATTAATCGAACAATCACCTTTAACAGAATGAATATGTAATTTGACTCCGGAGTTAGAGATATATTGAAAATATTGTGGAAAAGAGGAGAAATTGCTCCTAAGGAGCAATTTCTCCTCTTTTCCACAATATTTTGTTGCCTGTTGGTAGATCTCCGTGTTAAAACAGGGACCAGCTTTTCACTTCGAGATAAGCGGTTATTCGAGATAAGCGAGGTCGAGATAACGAGTGTCGACTGTACCAGACGACAATTTTTTTATACTGCTCAGGTGAATATTAAGGGGAATTAATACATTTTCGGGGGAGACAACTCTTTAAACATTGTTTTACCTCCCCTCTGTGTAAAATGGTATCCTTTAAAAGGTAAGAAATGGCTCCCAAATTTTTTTCTTTTAAAATTGACGCATTTTAGAAGGGACATAATGCGCAGAAAAGCAAACAGGAAGTCACAAAAGTTATCTTCCTTGTAAAAATGCTGGACTATATACCAAGTGCATCTCCTTAACGAATTACAGCAACATGCCATTTACAAGTCACTTTGCTTTGAATACTTTTCAGAAAGCCGTTTTTGGCTTGGCGCTTTACACAGAAGAGGTCAATTCGCAAACTTCTGTCATGAATTAACCATTTCTCGTAACTATTTACAATAAGTTTTGTTCTAATCAATGGGTTTCAAACAGTCAAGTATATTCACTTTTTCCCCATAATAAAACTGGATGGAAATTATGCAGAGATCTGCAGGGTAGAAAATTAAGAGGCAGATTTTCAACAACTTACTTTCACAATATTGTTTTTAAACATCAATAGTTCAATTCAGCAAAGAAAAAAATATTTTCTCAGACAAAAATTCCGAATTGCATAGGTCAGACCAATTTTTGGCCGTAAATTCAATTTCAGGGGAACATTTGAGAACAAAACGCAGAAACAGGAAAGACAAATACTTTCTGATAAGATATGGTCAATTAGAATAAAACATATTGAAATATATATTTTTTTCATTTCTTCCTAGAAAACAGGATTAAACATTTCATGCAAATTGTCTCCAAATGGAGAAAGTTTGCATGAAATGTCAAATCTGGTTTTCTGGAGACAAATTGCAAGAAATATCAAATCCTGTTTTCTGTGGAAATTAAAAAAAGAACACTAATTTGTCGGTGATAAATTAGCCCAGAGAGCGGTAATGGTTAAGAAGGTTCTTTTTCGGCGCCAAATTTCAGATTACATTTGTCGTCTGTTTTATTATTATTATTATTATTATCGCCTGTGGCAGCGAAATTAGAAAGCTCATACGTTTTGTTTGTGAAGCAGTAGGTCAGTGATACGCAGAATGGTCCGGATTTTTGCTGCTTGCTTTTGGCATTGTTTCGCCTAGTCTCCTTTGGAAAACAGCACTTCTCCCCTAAATGACTTCTTAGGTTTGATAGCTCAAGATAAGAGGAGGTGTCCATCACGTAATATTTTTCTTTCAATGAGGTACTCATTAGAAGCGCCTAGATGAGGGCTTTTAATAAGTACCCACAATGTATGTTGTGGGGAAATCAGAAAAATGTCAGCACTTTTCAGTTTAAAAAAGAGCCTTTTCTGTCAGGTACAAAATGTAGCAAAGATGCAGAGAGAGAGAGAGAGAGAGAGAGACAGAGAGAGACAGAGAGAGAGAGAGAGAGAGAGAGAGAGAGAGAGAGAGATATTACCTTTGTTATCCATACATAAAGCAGGATAGCAGTAATAACTTTCTTGTTAACTCCGAACATCGCTAAAACCTTTATATTCCCGGAATGACTCGTGGAGAAACGAGAACAGTAGCAGAATATAAATCACCCACTAAAAATAACATTTTTTTAACCTTTACCACTCTCTGTGCAAATGTAGCAGACGGCAAATTGATGATGGTTTCCTTTTTTTTCTTAGAGAATAGGTTTGACATTTCATGCAAGTTGTCTCTATGGAGACAATTTGCATGCAATGTCAAAGCCTATTTTCTGAAAAAAAAGAAGAAAAATAATTAAAAAATATACGCCTGCTGTATTGATGACCTAGCATACAAAGTGTTAATGCTACTTAGTAGATGTTAAGTCGCGTCTTGTTAAAGCCACACAGGCGGAGTTCTTTTATGCGCGGACTGGATTTTTAGGCGCGGACTGGATGGTTGTGCAATATGAAACGACGAAAAATAATACCCTGACGAAAAATGATTCTCGGTATCAATTTTCGTACGTAATGTACAAAACTTGATATTTGGTATCATTTTTCGTACATCATGTACATGTACGAAAACTGATAGAGGGTTTTCAGAGTTGCCATTTTCGAATACTAGTAGCCATGAAAATGATATCAATAGAAAACCACTTTTGTACGCACGCACGCACGCACGCACGCACACACACACACACACACACACCTATATATATATATATATATATATATATATATATATATATATATATATATATATATATATATATATATATAAGCACCATACCTAGGTGCATTTACTATTCTCTACTTTGAGACATTCTACAACAAATAGGACGTTTCGCCCGTCGACAAAGACAGTGACCAGGGCCCATGATTACAATACCTTACAATATATCTTAAGGTCCTTTTTAACTTGATAATTTCCCCCAAATCTGACAAAAAGTGGGTTTCATGATCTTAGATAGGCAATGAGGCAACATATGGTCATCATGCACCAATTTTGCAGACATATAGGCGTGGATGCACAGGCTATTCTGAATCTGTTCCGGTGACACCCAGTTTTAATGACATTTACACAAATTACATTGTTGTGTATGAAGAGACTTAATAAAACCGAGTCTCCGGTTTTCGTTGTTTAACCTTTACCACTCACTTGGCATTTTCAGCAGACGACAAATTGATGATATTTTTTTCTTATTTTTCCCAGAAAACAGGATATGACATTTCATGCACGTCATATCCTTTTTTTCTGGGAAAAATAAGAAAAAATATTTCAAAATATCGTCTGCTGAAAATTTTACCCAGAGTGCTAAGCGTTAAGGGACATATTCAGTATTGCAAACTGCTTTGTTTATTTGCAGAGACATAACATTACGAAAACCTGCCTATTCAAATATATTGATAATTTCACCGGAGAGGCGATTCTAACAAATATCTAAAATATATGTTCTATGTGGAAATAAGAATAAAACAAGGCCTTTCAGTCATATTATTCTGTCCATTAAGGATTCTTTACAACAGCAAATTCATTATAATGGCAACATTTTTTGAACAAATGCTGTCGTTGTAACGAGGATTCACCGTACACCCTTCAAGAATTTGTTTGTGTTGAAGTTTTACGGCCCAGTCAACCCAATGGAGTCATGTCGAGCGCGGTACACCCTTCAAGAAGGCCTATCTGCTTTTTAAAGACTGACGTTTTGAAGGAATATTGGAGAACGAAAACAGTACTTCATGTGTACATTCGTTTTTCAACAGCTAACCTTGATTATGACGTAGCAACACCGTGCCTGTATTTGACCGATACAATGAAAAATAATACCCTGTCGAAAAATTATACCCGGTATCAATTTTCGTACATTGCATACGAAAAAATGATACTGAGTAACATTTTTCGTACATCACGTATGAAAAATACCAGATTTTCAAGGTTGCAATTTTCGAATGCCAGTAGCCACGAAAAGTGATACCAATAGGGAAAACGTCTGCATACATGGAAAACCGCCTTTGGTAATTTTTTCTTAATATTCATACCGACTTTCTCGTTTGTTTTCTTTTTTATATATGGTGGATATAGGTTATATTAATTTGACAAAGTTAGCACCTACCCCGTGGTTTATGTACTCTCCGCCTTTTTGTGTAAGACGTTCTTGTAATAAATTTACCCCATTTAAGCCTGGCGTCCCATAAGAAGGACATTCGCAAACAGTGTAGACCCAGATCAGACGCCGCAGAAGGCGGCGTCTGATCAGGGTCTAAACTATTTGCAGGGTCTACACTGTTTGAATTACTATAAAACATAGTCATAATAACAACTAACCAGACATCCTGATATTGGAAATAGACCGGTCCAAAGAGTTATAGTGGAAGAGTCCATCAGGCATTAATGGGTTAAGTGAACGTTCCTGACCTCGACAAAAACAATGAATGATCAATTGATTGTGAATACTGTCAAGAGAATAAGGTGTATGGATGTGTACATTATTCGAAGGGTCCATGTTAGTTAAAATTAGGTATTATTTCTCAAATTTATTGTTCTGTATACGTTTAAATCGTTGAATGTTACATGATTTTAGCCGCTAAGTGAAGAATAAAAATCTAAAAGGTTGCTTTTGGAAACACAGAACACACAGAAGAACGAAACCCGGAGACTCAGTTTTATCACCACGAAAACATACCTATATAATTTTGACCTCCTTTAACCCCGCTTTTATATAGTAAAACTGGAGTAAACAGGAGTATACATTATTTTTCTTATTCTGCCCAAAAACATAACTTGTGGGTACTGGTTAGAACCGCCTCATCGAGGCGGTTCTAACGAATACCATCAATCTATGTTTTGAGCAGAAATATGAAAAATGTCTGAATTTTTATCTGAAAACATTCATTTTTGGTTTCAATAGGCAGGTTTTCGTAATGTTATGTCTCTTCATATAAACAAAGCAGTTTGCAATACCGTATATGTCCCTAAACGCTTAGCACTCTGGGTAAAATTTTCAGCAGACGATATTTTGAAATATTTTTCTTATTTTTCCCAGAAAACAGGATGATGACGTTTCATGCAAATTGTCTCCTGAGGAGACAATTTGCATGAAATGTCATATCCTGTTTTCTGGGAAAAATAAGAAAAACATTATCAATTTGTCGTCTGCTGAAAATGCCCAGAGAGGGGTAAAGGTTAAACAACGAAAACCGGAGACTCGGTTTTATTAAGTCTCTTCATACACAACCATGTAATTTGTGTAAATGTCATTAAAACTGGGTGTCACCGGAACAGATTCAGAATAGCATGTGCATCCACGCATATATGTCTGCAAAATTGGTGCGTGATGGCCATAGGTTTCCTTGAAGATTTTATGCAATGTTTTTGCATAATTTCTCATTAAACGTCACCTCTTTAGCGAAGGTTTCGTGACATCACGAAAACACGCCTATATAATTTTTAACCCTTTAAACCCCACTTTTATGTTGTAAAACTGGGGTTCACAGGGGTATACATTATTTTTCTTATTTCTGCTCAAATACATAGATTGTGGGTACTCGTTAGAACCGCCTCGCCGAGGCGGTTCTAACGAGTACCCACAATCTATGTTTTGAGCAGAAATATGAAAAATATCAGGGTTTTTATCTGAAAATTTTCAGTTTTGAAGGTGAAATTTTCTATATATATTTTAAATAGGCGTGTTTTCGTAATGATATTCGAATTGTCATTATAACGAATTTTGTCGTTGTATTAAGTGTTGGTATAAAGTGGGTTGACTGTACATGCAGAAGTTTACTCACATGAAATATGGATAGTTTGTAACATTTAGCAGGATATTCCGTGCAAGTTCAGCAGACGACAAATTGATGATATTTTTCTGATTTTTCCCAAATGATAGGCTTTGACATTTCATGCAAATTTTCTCCTAAGGAGATAATTTGCATGAAGTATCAAAGCCTGTTTTCTGGAAAAAATATAATAAGAAAAATATTTTTAAAAGTCGTCTGCTGAATGTTTATATATATATACAGGATGCTTAGCGTTAACGCTGCTTAAAAGATGCAAGTCATATCTTGTTAAAGTCACACTGTCGAAGGATTTCAACTTACCTTAAAAATAGGTTTATCTGTAAAACTCATTTTTTTGTCAGACATATTGATCCAGTGTTAATTTTATAACGTCAAAATTGACGTCAAATGTAGAAAAATGGTGTACACGTAAAACACTGGTTTTAAGGCCGAGTTAAAGTAAGTAGAAGTGAAGCCTTGCACAAGGCTTAGAAATATTATTATTTTTATAAGCAATGTCATATTGTCGATTTCTTTTTGACGGCTTCTCTGCTGGACTTGGCACTAGGGAGAAACCTATATTTTTTGATACATTAAACCAATCGAGACTAAATAATTATTTCTAAGACTTCCTTGGGCAAAGCTATAGCTGGTGTGTATTGACCTGTCTTTTTGATCCCGGTCCGTGAATATGCATATCAGAAGAATTGATAGCAAAATAGATAAACTAAATTGGAAAAGAGTTGTGCTTTGGTTAAGAATGAATAAGTCGTATTAACATGATCAAAGGACGAAGTGACAGCTTGCCCTACAGGATAAGTTTCTGGCAGTCCCATCACGAAAACACGCCTGTATAGTTTTGACCCTCTTAAAACCCACTTTTATATAGTATAACTGGGGTTTACAGGGGTATACATTATTTTCTTATTTCTGCTCAAAAACATAGATTGTGGGTACTCGCTAGAACCGCCTCGCCGAGGCGGTTCTAACGAGTACCCACAATCTATGTTTTGAGCAGAAATATGAAAAATATCAGATTTTTTTATCTGAAAATTTTCATTTTTTTTTGTGGTAAAATTTTCAGTATATTTGAATAGGCATGTTTAGGTAATGATAGGCACTATAGTCATGTGTCAATTGCACTCATCGGCGTCTGTTTGTTTGAGATAAGTTTAAATGCCATTGGTCAACAGACTTACAGTCCTGTCCTGTCGTATGACATGGTTAGGAATTCAACCCAAAAACCTCCCGATCCGAATCGGTTGCTCTGTCAGCTGAGCCAGTCAGACGGGTCTTAGGTTTGTTAAATGCACGACATAGAACACATAACTTGGTAGATTTTGTTTCTGTTGAGGTTTTACGGCCAAGTCAACCCAATGGGGTCATGTCGAGCGCGATCAGTTTACCTAACCACACGTTTACTGGGCAGGCTTAGTCCTCTAAGCGGTTAACCAGTATTGTGCACATTCTTTCGCCAGAAACTGACAACTGCCCTTCTTGAATCAGCGGAAGGGAGAGAATGACTGTAGAAAATATTTCATGATCAATCTCCACGAAAGAATGTTGCCGACCTCGGCGGGGGTTGAACCCGCGACCTCCTGGTCTCCAGACGGACAGCGCATCCAACTGAGCCACCGAGGCTGGCATAACTTGGTAAACAATTATCAAATGATCATTACTGCCAGTATGGTTCACATCACTGGGTATGGAGAAAATGCAGTTTAACCATTTTCCCATTATTTCTGCATTATAAGTCTATGGAAGCGGTCTGTTGGCATGGCAAAAACAACTAATAGACTAGCTAACTTTTAGCCATGTTGAATTCCACTTACCCAAGCAACATTTGTACCAAAATGGAGGTATACTGCTTCAGTAGTTTAGGAGGAGTTGTCATTTAAAGTATTACTTTTCTAAAAAAAAAAAAAAAAAAAAAAAATAATAATAATAATAATTGTGCCATGGCAACCAAAAAAATGGCCACTGGTCATAAAACACATACAATGAGTAGACAATAATCAACTGATTATCACTGCCAAATATGGTTTCCATCACTTGACTGGTAATGGAAAACCAAGAGGCAGATCACCATAATTTTAGTCATTTTGAACTGCCCTTACCCAAGCAACATTTGTACAAAATTAAAGCCATAATGCTTCAGTGATTTTGTCATTTAAAAAATCCTTTTTTAAAATTTAATGTTGCCATGGCACCCAAACAAAATAGTCACTGGTCATAAAACAAATACACTTGGTAGACAATCATCAAATGATCATAAGTGACAAATATGAATCACATCACTTTACTTGTTATGGAGAAACTACAATTTAACTATTTTCCACTATAAGTCTATGGGAGATATCTGTAGCCAACCAAACAAAGAGACAGATCACCGTAATTTTAGCTATTTTTAAATCCCCCACCTATGCCAAAGCAACATTATTTACTTACAAGTACAAAAGTTGCTGCAAAAAGCAGCATAACGGGAAGCACGGCGCCCAAGGAAAGGCTGAGCTAAAAATATGCACTGTTGCCAGTCTTTATACAGCATGATCAGATTAAAACTGCAAAACAGTTTGCCTGATGTGAAAATCAGGTGTAAATTATTTTTTTTTTAAAAAAGGACAGTTTTTTAAGAGTAATAATTCTGTTAATTTTTTGGTACACTGTAACCTTCATAAACATGGGCTGCTGTACAGAAAGTCTTGTATTGTTCACCAAGTATCACCTTTTCAAATTAAAATATGTACATGTAGTAGTAGGTTTGAAAGAAGAGGAGCTTGGCAGACAGACAATATTATCATTACCCTTCGCTACTGTGATGTGGCGGGCTATAAAAATGAAACCTCATCTTCACAATCAGTACCAGAATAATCATATGTGTAATTGATATATTGCTTTACTTACTACTTCTTCACAAATGGAAGAGATTGATTCGTCATCAGATGCTGAGCTTTGTAATGTTGAAACGGAGACACTTACTGTTAGGTTGCTTATATAGAATCAAGTTCTGGGCCCAGTTGTTGAAAGCTAACGTCCTTAGTTAACGATTCGTTAAAATTTATATCGTATGATACGCAAATATGCTGAAATTTTTTCTGAAAAAATCTGAGTAGCTTTTGCAGCAGAGCAGTGCAAAAGCTACTCACATTTTTTCAGCAAAAAGTATGAAAATACTTCATGTTGAATCTGCTAAAACAGTTAACGAAATGACACTTAACGAGCTCGTTAAGCTAACGATGCTTTGAACAACTGGGCCCTGTAGCTCAAAGTTAACGACGTTGTTAAGAAAATGTTAAAATTTTTGTGTTGTGATATGCAAATATATTAACTTTGTGGGGAAAATGTAAGCTTCTTTTTTCAATGCAAAAGCTTCTCAGTTTTTTTTTCTGCAAAAAATATGCGTGTATTTGAATTAACTTTGCTAAAGCAGTTAACAAATTAACACTTAACAAGCTCATTAAGCTAAAATTACATTGAAATTACCAAACGGCTGGCAACTGTCTGCAATTTATCCAAGCCGCCTACTGATGAATGTCATCATTCTATCACTTACCATGCTTATCTCATCAATTACAACAGTATGAACACCAATAAATTTTCTCCGCAATGAGCTGAGTGCATAAGAACTAAGACCAGCATAATTTAAATACCTGTCAACAGGAATATGGAGCAGAGAATGAATAGTTATATATAGAATATATATGCCTAGCTGCTGTCCCAGTCGGTGAGCAACACTTTACAGGTGAAGAACCAAGATGAACTCCTGTGTATAACTGCAAATATGCAACAATGATCTTGAGAAGGTATGATTTACCAACACCAGCACCACCAGTAATAAAAAGTAAAAGCGGTTTATTTCTTCGGCTGGAAAAGTGGTTTTGTACAATTTGTAATGCTCTTTTCTGACAATTAGTTAAACTATTTATAGACAGAGAAAACTCATCATGGGACATGTAACACGCAGACATTTGATGATAGTGCAACAAATCTGCATCAGAGTTGCAACTTATATTTGTATATGACCTTGTTGCGGCAACTGATGAAATGTTCAACCCTATATCAATGTTTGAAGGTACATCTTCTACACCAGATTGTTCCTCAAGCTCAGCCTCAGCAAGACGAATGCGCCTAATACAGTTTTCAACTTGAAGTAAAAAAGAGTTATGCATTTCCACTGAAAAGTCGAGCAGTGAATGTTTCGCATTGAAAGCTGCTTTTGCGCTTGCATATGTACCAACAAGGTCCTGTTCAGAACGAAAAGGTAGCAATAACATAAGCAAAGTAAAGTAGTAACCATCATTGGAAACTGACAAATGAGGAAACCGAATAACAACTGATGACTATCGTTTCCGAACCCAAACATCATACTTTTCTATATAAACTCTTTCCAAGCATCTTGTCTGGGACTGGCCAGCTGGAGCTGGACATTTTATATACCAAGAAGCAAAGAAATGTAGAGACACTGTTTCCATGGACTGAGGTCGTGCCATATAGTAATCAATAATATTGTGCATAAATATGTCTGTCTCTGTATCATTCATGGCTTCAATTTCAGCTAATGGTTTTAACATTTTAAATCTTTTGTTCTGAGGCCTGATGTTCAAATAAACAACAGACCGTGAACATTGAATAAGTTTAAGGTGACTAAGACGAAATGCTGCCTCTTGAGCAGAAACCTGTCTGTGTTTTAAAACACATAAACCAATATTCCAAAGACGCTGGAAAACTGTCATTTCTTGGTTTTGGTGAAAAACAGTATATATTAAATTGCCAAGTGCACACCTCAATTCATCAGGTTCTGATTTACATAAGTAATGACAAACATAATATGCTGCTCCATCAGCATCATTTATGAGCTGTACATCCATATTTGCTCGCCAGTGAAGCAAAATTTGAGGGTTATAAGCATTTATGAAAGCAGAATTTTTTGGCCTATATGTTTCATAAAACTGGCCTCTATTCTTCATAGTCATAACCCTTGAAAGTAATCTGCTTTTTATGCATTCACGTTTCGGAAAACCAAAACGACAGGGGTGTTTTCCTGAACGCATGCAATAGTTGGAATGTGAGTGAGTTTGAAGTTTTTTAACCAGATGATACAATTCAGGATTTTCAGTTTCCAATGGGATATGTGTATGAATGGTATTAGTAATGTATTGCAAAACAGTTTCGCTTGTATTTTCATTAATATCATTAGGCACATTACCAACCCAAAAGAATATGTGATAGTGAGGGGAGCCCCTATTCCGAAATTCCACACGTGCAAAAAAATCCTTGACAATACCTAGAGGTTTCACAGGCCCATGAATTACATATTTCATCAAAGCAGTAAATCGGCGATCAAAATGAATTGCAGTCATTAAGGGATCCTTCCTCATGCTGGAAAAAAATGAGTGCTTCGACACTGCTTCAGCATAAGATAAGTTTTCCAATAGCATGCCCAATTCTGGCCAATGCAAATCGTCTGCTGAAAGAGTCATAAATAAGGTAGGAGGACCCAAGCAGCGAAACATGGCTAAAAGGTCATACAAGGCATTTCGAAAATAAGCAACTGTACCACGAATATTTTTCATGAACATATATAAGTTCTGAAGAATGTCAGGGTCTGTATTTCTAGACCGAACGTCTGCAGCTGTAGTTGGCAGACCTGGCCCTGTATCAGAGAAGCCTTTACGCATTTTCATGCAAATACCAATATCTTTCTTCAGAAGATGTTTATCGTATGATACAGCAGCATGCAACATATATGAGATATCTCTTCGCCAATAACCATGGCGGTTGTTCAACCGGTATCTGAAGTATAAACTTGGCTGAATGCTTTTTCGTCTTGGGTATGTAAAGCCAAATTTGCCTGAAGGGAAAAGCCATGGGAATGCCTTTTCTTCACCAAATGGCATTTCATATATGGAGACTGGGGTAGCATCATTACGAGGAATTAAAAGTGGGCTAGCTTGACTAGATACTGAAGAACCCAGGTTTGTGTTTCTCAAGGAACTCTGACCTCCTGTCTCAGTGTTACTGCAGTACTCAACAGGAGCAAAAGTTACATGCTCCAAACAGCTAACAGTATCTCTTATAACAGGAAAATCAGTTGAACAAATAGTGCTATCATCAGAATTACAGGACTTTAAATTCAAGTCTGCTATTCTTGTGTTTGCATACAGTCTATTATTAGCTTTAAGCCATACAAAACCTCTTACAACTTTAAATGGATCTGTTAAAAAGCACCCCTTGAACCAATTGTGCTATCAAATTCAAATTGCACCAAGCACATGTTGTCAATAACTGTTATTTCTTCCACGAATGACTCAACATCTCTTGGCATGTCAACTATTAGACCTTTCTCAGCATACTGTCCACCAGGAAGTAAAATGACAGTCATGCAAACTTGAATTCTGGCTAAAAGTTTCTTTTCTAGTGAGCTTAAAGAACTGATTTCATTGGGAATATAGTCTATACCAAGAGCATTTAGTTCGGAGCTCAAAGGAGGAATAGTTCCTTGACATACATATTTATAACAGGTGTGACAAAGTTGTGTAGGAGAATTGAATTTCAAAGCCTGTATAACTGAATTATTTTTACAACCTAAATGCTTGACTTGAGATGAGAAAAGAAATCGGTCACAACATTTGCACCAATACTTAGGTGTGCTACGAATGTATGATTCATAATCTTGGTTAGTTTGGTCAGACATACACACATTGGTATTATCACTGACTGTTGACCTCTGCTGGTCACTAGTACTAATATTACAAACAGCAGCCACATCTGAGCTACACATAGTCAACTCACATGTAACAGAAGACATATTCCTACCATGAAGTTGTGTCTGCTGGCTTGCATACAAATCACCAATTGTCCTGCGATCTTTATCTTTGCATTGCTTTTTATAAGATTTTCCTTTAGGTTTATTTCCAGGCAATGCATGGTATGTATGATCAAATTCATGTATTACACTGTCAACAGCTACATGTGCATCAGTTGGAAGAATGAATGTGTTTATTTCAGCTTCATCACATATCATTTCTTCGACATGTTCAGTACTCTGTATTGGTTCATTTAAGATGGCACTAACCAACTCTTCTGGGCCACGCAGTTGAACTGGAGATATGTTAAAAATATGATCAGGATAGACTGCAGATAAATACAATGACAAAACATTTACATTATCATAACACAGAAGTATGCTTCTACCTGCTGAATCAATTTGACCCACTGCATTTCGTGAATGCGAGTCGAAAACAAAAAACATGTCATTGCTTCTAAATAAGGCTACTGATCTTCCACCAAAAGTTCCAATAAGCCAAGGAGACTGATTGAAAGCCATTTCTAAGGCATCTATTACTGTGTGCCCGCCTGCCTCTACAACTGCCGGACGGTTATTAATAGCCCCATGAAAAGTTGAACCCAACCTCTGTTGGTATCTTGCACCAAAAGCAGTAAATTCTAATGGCAAATCTTGATGCCCTAAATAAACAGTGGCATCGCCATCATATCTACTTTGAACGATACTGTTATACAAAGTATCACCTTCAAATACTACAGTATCCAAATGCTGTGATTCCCATGTGGTCACATCTACTTTAAAGCAGGCAAAAACCAAAGCAATTAATGCAATGGCTGTACACTGAGTGCCAAAGGAGGCGCTCAGCACAGAAATGCCCAATGAACCCTGATGAATACTTCCCTGCACAAACCTCGAGCAAGGCATCTTATGGAAAACAATACAGACGAGCACGTCTTGCTTTTTTTGTGGGCAAAAAGTGTCTTACCGAGTCTGGTAAAAGGACTAAATAAATGTCACGAATGTGGATACTGCCTACAGAAACGGGCGGTGAAATGGTCATAAAAGTTCCGCTAGGATTGAAAAAAACATTCCTTTTTGTATCGAATTATAGAGCCTCGACAAATATTTTAATGCACGCAAAAATACAACCAACGAAAAAGCAGATACATAGCAACATTTATGTTTATTTACCCAAACTCATGCAGCTTCGATTCATCCAATATGGCGATCCGATCCGCCGATCATTTTTCTGCCGATCATAAATTTTATTTTTGTCATTATATCTAAACTACGATTCAAATGTCCAGTATATCAGTTTTGTATTATCATACATTGCTTAATTAAATATTCGACAAAAGATATTTCTTTTTTCAATGCTTTTGGATTTGATTTTTAAGCAGTTTTCTGTCTTCTAGGGGTATAAAAGCCAAGTCCAGTAAATATAAGAAAATCATAGTTTTCTCAGTAGTGAAGCTAATATATACAGAGATTAGCTCTGTCGCAGAGAATAAATGGTCACTAGAACATTCAGAGCTTCACTACTGAGAAAACTATGATTTTCTTATATTTACTGGATCGGATCGGACTTGGCTTTTATACCCGACCATTTTCTTCAAAGGCACGCTGACTGGTTCTCCACATAGAAAAACTAAAACGCGAAATCTTCAAATTAGAACGGGTACCAGCTCCAACCCGATATTTTTCGCCCCCGCCACAAAAACCGAAAGGATACTCCTAAAATATCCGGTAAATAAACGCATGTTGGTTATACAAACAGGGAAGTTTGGACCCTGTATTTATCACGTAGCTGAAACATTATTTCTGTCCACAATTTGTAGCACATTAATATATCACAGGACCTTTTATTTAATACAATCGTCATATGTTTTTAAAAAAATGTGAACCGAAAGGTTACGCCGTTTCCGACACACACCAACAGTTACAAAGTAACCACAATATGCCCGGCGCTGATGCGCCGTGCAATTAGGGACAAATCGCTTCAATGGCTTTGGAGGAGTTGCCGTTTGAAAATATTAACGGACAGACGGACAAAAAGTAATCACTATAGCACAGGAGAGCTAAAAACCAAAGGAAACTTCAAACTTTTGAACAAATAAGATTTTAATTATATTGAGTACAATATCGCAATATCATTGGACAAATATGAATACTCCAGTAAAACGGACCAAATCTGCAGGATTGGTAAAAAGTGTTACCCGAGCCGCGGTTCTACTAAACATTGAAAAGGACCATTCAATCATTTCTACCTGGCTTTCTGCTTTCAGATGACATTTTACTAATGAATTTGTATACTATATATATATATATATATATATATATATATATATATAGAGAGAGAGAGAGAGAGAGAGAGAGAGATAGATATATATTGTATATGTTTTTTTTAGATTTCAGCGTAAACCCCAATCATTTCTAGGGTCATTTTAAAATTGAAAGCAGCCGCCTCCATCAATGTTCTCAGTATGGGATCCAGATTCATATAAGTCTTTGACTTTTTTTCTGAATCCCAGTTGAAATATGTTTATGTTGACATGTATTGTATCTGTATCTCAGTACTTTGATTTCTGTATTGGCTATTTGGAGACAATGGATTTTATTCATGCAGAGGCATTCTTCTTTAATGAGTGTTAACCCTTAAAGCGCCAAGAAAACTGCATCTGAAAATGTCGTCTGTTTATGTCGTCTGCTGAATATTCTTGCAAACTTCTCAAAGCTATTTTTTGCATACCGGCAAACAGTGTGGACCCAGATCTGGGTCCACACTGTTTGCAGAAATGACTTTTAAAATCACAAGCAGAAGACAAAACAGACGACAATTGTTGTGATTGGCGCTTTAAGGGTTAAAACCTTTTGTACGCATGAACTATTTCGCAGGGGTATTGCGAGTCTGTACATTGGAAATGGCGGCGTAATTATATTTGATTTTCATTAAAATTCGGAAAATATGTAACTATAGTAATATGATATACCTTTCTTCGAAACAAAGATAATAACAAAAACGATAGTTTCAAAGTAAAAAAAAAAAAAAAAAAAAAAAAAAAAATTTGTTATTTAATACAATATTTAACAAAATATACGGGTTTTGTTAAATTAGTCCACCATTATCGGTCTTAAGGATAATGGTCAGCCATTACTGCAAACTTTGTGAAATGTGGAGAAGGCTAGAAACATTGTGAATACTCTAAAAGCATTTACGACTGTGAGGAAACATGTTATTCCATCACAAAACACATAAAATAAGGTCCAATGACGTGTTATCAAACAAGAAATTAAATGACACGAAAACTGTTAAACTTTCCCCTGAAAATCACCTATTTTATTTTGCGGATAACTTGAATTCTATTTGCGAAAATTGCAAAAGATTCATATCATAGTAATGCATACAAGATGCTGCAGGGGAAAGGTAGACCAAAAGTTCAAGATTTTCAATAATAAGCCCGATAGAGGTAAATGTGTGAGAAAAAATCAAAATAATTCAAGAATTTACCTCAGAAAACGCCAGTTTTATTTTGCGAATACTCCTTTTCTATTTATGCAAGCCATAAGTTCTTTTCATCAGCGTAAACTTTAACCTCTTTTTGAGTGAAAAGGTTTCTCAAAACCTGAGCTCAAAACACATGAAATCGGTGTCTTTCATTCCAAAAACACATTGTTAAAGTTTATATGTCAAAATTTATTTTCTACATGTACAAAACACGTGTTGGATACAATCGTGAAGAAGTGCAACCTTTGTTCAAAAGTGTTCCTCCTAGACATTCAGGTTCCCTTTGATAATTGCGCTCATTTGCCCATAACACATACAGCTGCTGACGTAGCATTATTCGCCCAAATGAGGAGTAATGTTTATACATGAATGTCAGTTAATTATTCACTTATTAAGACATATTTTCAAACTTACATTGAAATGTATGACAAAGACATTTTGTTTCCGCCTGTTATACCCATTGAAAACGTGTCATCACGTAAACTTAGAAAACAACAACTTGGGGTGGATCTAGCATGCACATTTATTGAGTGCTGCGTGTTTATGAAAAGGGTCATCCAGTTTCATGCAAGCTTTCCAAGTCGCCGGGAATAATGCTTTGGATCTCAAAGCTTTTAATTTACATTCAAAGAATGACAAATAACTTCGCTAACTAACGGAACAGCACATGCTTCTGACACTAGAAAAATGACTATTGGCTTTTGTTCAGCTAGATCCGTGAATGTCAGTTTCGTACTAATAATCATAAACTAAACAGTGAAAATGTGGCCAGATCCCCCTTAATACGTTCAGCCCCCGTTTCCCACCCGCACCGCCTCCCCACCAAGGTGTAGTATTGAAGGGTTAGTCCCAGTGCCTACAGCGGGGTTCTCCGCCTTTAATTCCTTAGGACATAGCAAACAGGCCAACCATGACCGGATATGAAAAAGTAAATTCAAGAAATATAAGATACTATAACTTTATTTTGAGACGGCATTGCATAAAATGTATTATTTACAAATAAATAAAGTATCCTATTTACTCTTAATATTCGGACAGCCATGCCTTTGCCTATCCAGAAAATCCTGAAAAAAAAAACACACAAAAAAAAACCAAACAAACAAAAAAAAAAAACACTGTTTTTAAGACCAGGTTGTTTCTAAAAGTAGCAGTGAGGGTCTGCATTGTTTGTTTGTCTCTGAGCCCTTTTTCAGATACCTTCCTGGGCCCAGTTGTTCAAAGCGTCGTTAGTTTAACGAGCTCGTTAGTGGTCAAAATGTTAACTGCTCTAGTAAATACAGTATCTAATTCACAGTTATTTTTGTTGAAAAAATGTGTTACATTTTTTCAGCAAAAATATTAGTGTATATGCCATATTTAATGATCAAAGTTTTAACAATCCGTTAACTAACGACATCGTTTCGAACATCTGGGCCCAGGACACTAAGTGAACTTGTACTAAGCACTATAGAAATGAATTATTATTTTTTGGATTTTACCGATGTGTAAACTCCGGCAAATCACTTTATGTAAGTTTGTAAGTGATTCGCCGGAGTTTTCACGTTGATAAAATCCACAGAAATGGCTTTATTCAGTCTGTGAGTCTTCCGCCGGAGTTTACACCGTGATAAAATGCATAATTATAACAATAATTCATTCCTTATAGTTCCAACTTTTTCATCAAAATGATACAAAATGTTGCTAAAAACGTCAATCTTTTGAGACGGCGGAAGGAAAATAGATCCGACGGATTCCTGCTCTGGGCTTTACTGAAGTGACAAACTTGTCCTTCAACCAATCAAACTGCGTGAAATGTGTATTAAGATTTGGAGTCGGAATTATAAATCTTTTAGGACATGTACGATAAGATGTTGCGGTGTCGGAATTTTAAGGGTAACTTTATCAAGCTCTGGGAAGTTTTAGCCGTCTTAAATGTATGTCGGAGTATAAAGGGTAATTACAATGTATGATAAGCTCTAGGATGAACTAACCGTCTTTAACGCGATTTACAAAACCCTTATGCCATATGAGAACAGCAATGACCAAGATCAGCCTATTCATCCTTGTAGTCTCGCCAGAGCCTTCTCTGTTCGTTGAAATATTCATTAGTATCAAATGACACTGTAAGCGGGAAATGAAGGCCCTGATCAGACTGCGCGAATGCGCAGTCTGATCAGGGCCTTCATTACCCGACCAGGGCATGTGAGCCTTTTATTGCGTCACATGTCACTTCTCATCACTTTACGTGCCCGGACAAATAAAAAATGTACCTTATCGCATTAGTGAAAGGTGCAGACCATAATATGACTGTGGAGGCGCAGTCTGAACAGTTTGCATGAATAACCAGTCCTGTAGAATACGGCGAATGCTCAGATAAGCCTGCGCATAAGTGCATCATCAGGGCATTTACTGATTGACATATTCCTCTGTCTCCAATTAATCTGCAATCACACGGCGTAGGTCCTGAGCAGACCGGGAGGAAAAGCAGGCTGATCTGGACATTCATTGTCCATAGACCCTTTTACACCTGGTGAGGTCTTTACCGAAGGGTCTTCCTTCGTGCATGTGCGCCCAGCGAAGATTCAGATGAGCATTCGCGCATTCTAATCATAATATTCACTAGGCGCATTTTGGATGACCAGGGATGTAAAATTTCTTCATGTCCGCCGGTACGGTTTCTGACATTGCGGCTCATTTTTGGAACTTGCAGACAGTCATCGCCTGTACCGCAGACATGGTACCCATCCTGTTCGCAACAGCTGTCACTTCCAGGTTATAACTTGATGTTTCGCGCCATGCGAAAACATGTCTTCGGGCATATGTGGATAGAGAAGGCCCGATGCGCAGTCTGATCAGGGCCTTCACTGTATCCTAACAGAAAGGGCATTGAATACAACAGAATGTATGAACTGAGAGCAGAGGCCCGGATGATACTTTGCGCATGCGTAGGATAATTTGCATGTGCGCATTTTGTGCATACTCGAAGACACTGTTTTCGCTTGACGCGGCCCAGATAAAGGCAGTAATCCATAGAAAGTTTTTGCACCAACGTGTATCTTCTAAAATACTAATTCATTACGAAAACAAGCCTATTCAAACATACTGAAAATTTTACCACAAAAAAAAAAATTGAAAATTTTAAGATAAAAATTCTGATATTTTTCATTATTCTGCTCAAAACATAGATTGTGGGTACTCGTTAGAACCGCCTCGCCGAGGCGGTTCTAACGAGTACCAACAATCTATGTATTTGATCAGAAATAAGAAAAATAATGTATACCCCTGTAAACCCCGGTTTTACTATATAAAAGTGGGGTTTGAGGGGGTCAAAATTACATATATATATATATTGTATATAGGCATGTTTTCGTGATGTGTAATCGCCATTCGGATCCGACTGTACACTTAACTCCACAAGATATGTTTTGACGCAAAAATAAAATAAATAAAAATCTTTATGAGCCAGCGCACGACAAAAAGCTACTATAAGACCTGTGCGACCAGGGAAGGCTCCGCGCAGTCTGATCGGAGTCTTTGCTGATCGCATGTGCCTTCTACAGCCTCAAGTTATCCAAGAAGAGGGATAAACTAGAATCCTTGCCATACTGTGTGGGTGTACAGGCTGATCTGTGTTTTTTCTGGTCACACAGGTCTTATTGTAGGTTTTGTCATGCGCTGTCTCTTTATTAATATATCTCTTAAGATATCACCTCATGTTCTGGAACTATGTATATTATAGTATTGAACCTGTATAAACGGTCACACCTCAACAACAGCCAGCTCCCTATAACAGCCCCTTTTCTAATTCACAGAAAGGCTGATTTACTACATTCAGTAAAATTCCGCTATTAATAGATTGTGGGTACTCGTTAGAACCGCCTCGTCGAGGCGGTTCTAACGAGTGCCCACAATCTATATTTTTGAGCAGAAATATGAAAAAAAAATATCAAAGTTTTTTTTTTATCTGAAAATTTTCTTTTTTGGTGGTCAAATTTTCAGTATATTTGAATAGGCTTGTTTTCGTAATGAAGCGCTTTTTCAACCGAAACGTGCTGGCATTTTTCTTATTTCTCAATAATGATTTATGTTGCGGTACTCATTAGAAGCGCCTCGCCGAGGCGCTTCTAATGAGTATCAGAAAATATATCAGAAAATATGTACATGTATTCGAAGAAGTGAAATAAGAAACATTATGCGGATCCCCCCTCCCGCACCCCCCCACACACACACTTATCTGGAGCTATGTAGAATTACAAGAAAAAAAAAAAACAAAAACAAAAAAAAAACATTTGGGACAGGCAAAAGCTGGTCATTTTATCGAGTTAATCGCGGAAATTTACTGTATATATTTAACCACCAAACCTCCCTGCAACAGCCAATTTTGTGAGTTCCAAAGGATGGCTGTTATAAAGGCATTACGAAAACACGCCTATTCAAATAATGTAGAAAATTTCACCTCCAAAAACTGAAAATTTTCAGATAAAAAAAAAACTCTGATATTTTTCATACTTCTACTCAAAACATAGATTGTGGGTACTCGTTAGAACAGCCTCGGTGAGGCGGTTCTAACGAGTACCATAATCTATGTTTTTGAGCAAATATAAGAAAAATAATGTATTCACCAGTTTTACTATATAAAAGTGGGGTTTAAGTAGGTCAAAAGTATATATATATAGGCACGTTTTCGTGATGTGGTCGCACTATATATATATATCTAAAATATATACCTACAGTTAGAATAAAACAAGAAGCAGCCACACATAATTAGGCATACGAAACAACAAACACAAAAATACATTGAGCAAATACTGACAGACAATCCAAAAGGGAATACATTTGCATATCAAAGAAGTATTTACAGATATTTCACTTTTCATCACGAAAACACGCCTATGTAGCTTTGACCCCCTTAAACCCCACTTTTATATAGTAAAACTGGGGTTTACAGGGGTATACATTATTTCTCTTATTTGCGCTCGAAAACAAAGATTGTGGCACTCGTTAGAACCGCCTCGCCGAGGCGGTTCTAACGAGTACCCACAATCTATGTTTGGAGCAGAAATATGAAAAATATCAGAATTTTTTATCTGAAAATTTTCCTTGTTTTGGTAGTAAAATTTTCAGTATATTTGAATAGGCGTGTTTGCGTAATGTAACCCATTTATGTCGAGTGGATTCTTCTACAACGTTTTGGACTGGCATGTTTCCAATGGCAGGATATCTGGTTAGTTTTTATCATGATTAAAATCGATGTTGTTTTTTTTCTTTTTAAAACTGAATTTTCGCGATTTTCCCTTAAATACTGGATTTTTGTAAAACAAGTCCCTGATCATCACGAAAACATACCTATATCATTTTGACCCTCCTTAAAACCCATTTTTATGTAGCAAAACTGGGGTTTACAGGGGTATACATTATTTTTCTTATTTCTGCTCAAAAACATAGGTTGTGGATACTCGTTAGAACCGCTTCGGGAAAATCGTCGCAAAATTCAATTTTTAAACAGTAAAACATCGACATAGTATTTTATAGAAATTCCTACAGTTAATGCAAACAGTGTAGACCCTGATCTGGGTCTGCAGTGTTTTGCCAGTTACCCTTTTGAGGATTTCCAGACTTAAATGGGTTAACCTTTATCCCTTTCAGGGTTAACCCATTGTAGACTCGATACCCCTAAACGCGTAACTGGCAAACAGTGCAGACCAAGATCAGACGCCGCAAAATGCGGCGTCTGATCAGGGTCTCTATTGTTGGCAAATAGTTCAACCATTTTCCTGTAGGAATACCTATATAATATAGCCGGACATACCTAAATTCGAAAACAGACCCTTCCAATATATAGTGTGGGAGAGTTTATTCAGTCTTGAATGGGTTAATTCAGCTGATGGCAAATTGATGGCATGTTACTTAATTTTCCCAGAAACGAATATTGTTTGACAGTTCATGCTAATGGTTATTGACAGCTTTTTGTGACTCTTCCGGATATACTACGTATATGTTTGTGGAAATTCGCTTGTTTTCGAACGCCAGACAGTTCGGTTATTTTTAAATTAATTTCTCTCTCTCTCTCTCTCTCTCTCTCTCTCTCTCTCTGAGAGAGAGATTAATCGATATCTCATTTTAGTTCCAAATTATGAAGAATATTTTAGCTCTAGTGAAACAAAAGGACTAAAACTGTTTATCATAGTATCCGGTGAATAACACTATAAAATTATGGGTAGTCCTTAACATTGGCTTGGACCTTTTAAAAATGATAGATCTTAATGGCCAAGACATAAAATCAAGTTTTATAGTTTGTATTTTTTTTCATTTTGAGGTCAAAACGGATAAGTAAAGTTTAAGATAAACGTATAGTCATGTGGGATCGTGGTACCTGATCAGGGTCTACACTGTTTGTAACTCAGCGGTTTTAGACACATAATCAGGTAGTCATCACGAAAACATGCCTATATAATTTTGACCCCCTTAAACCCCACTTTTATATAGGTAAACTGGGGTTTACAGGGGTATAAATTATTTTTCTTATTTCTACTCAAAAACATAGATTGTGGGTACTCGGTAGAACCGCCTCGTCGAGGCGGTTCTAACAAGTACACACAATCTATGTTTTGAGCAGGAATATGAAAAATATCAGATTTTTTTATCTGAAAATTTTCATTTTTTTGGTGGTAAATTTTTCAGTATATTTGAATAGGCATGTTTTCGTAATGCAAACGGCCTTCTTTAAATCATTCTATAATTTTCCCACTCTTCTTAAGTTCTCATTACTCTCAAGGGTCATTCCTTTAAGAGTCTACATATATTCACTACATCCTGTGTAAGTGCCGTATGGTGCCGTACAATGTCTCTCCCCGTACTTCACTTTAGTTTAGTTTATATTTTCTGGTCCTTTATATTCATTTAGTCCATTCCGTGAGTTTTGAAACTTTATATGAGGATCACTGATGGCGCCTAATGGACCGAAATTAGCTAGTCTGATCCACAAAAAGTCACGCTTAAGCTGTTTTCAGCCTTGTGAGGGTATGGTCATTTCTTTTAGAATCTATCATTTAAATGTCAAAACAAGTATGGTAGGCCAAACAGTTTAATTATACTTACGTTACTTATCGTGGACCTATGCGTTAAGGCTGGCACAATTAATCGGATAATCGATTAATTAAGCGATAAATACCACAAAAATGATTATCATTACAGATTTGCTAATAATCGATCATTTGATTTCTGTGTCTTTTATTTACCGTATTTACCCTCAGTATTCAGACCTTTAAACTCCTTACCATACTTTATCTAAATCTGAACAAGTACAATTTACTACCAACTTTACTGGATGAGTGGGAAATAGTGCAGACCCTGATGAAACGCCGCGTTTGTGGCGTCTCATCTGGGTCTACACTGTTTTCTCAGGCCTGTCTAACCAAATACATGCAATAAAGTATAATATATGGTACATGTAAGAATCATAGACAGACAGTAAAAAATATGACCAAATCTTCAGTGATTATAATCGATTATCGATCACAATGGCAGGACTGATAATCGATTAACTTTTCACCTCTGATTAGCCAGCCTTACTATGCGTGCACCCAGCGGGCTCGAAACGTTGAGACAACGTCGCATCAACGGCGATGATAACGTTGCATCGCCGTTGACGCGACGTTGTATAAACGTCATGTGCCCGCTGAGTATAAATGCATAGTTAATTACAAGCACTTTTTCGGTTGAGTATTTATGAATATCAGGGTAGCTGACAGGCCGATAACGGCCCGCTGTAGATTAATAAAGAATGCTAGCTGTGTTACCCTTCTTTATATGTGCCGCAACGTGAGAAAACGTACCTGCTGATATATGCACCAAAGGAAGACTCAAATCAGTCTGCGCAATTGCATAATCTGACCAGTCTTCTTTGTATGCATGAAGAAACTTTGCACCCCTGGCTATCATAAATGGGTCGAGTGAAGATTCTGATCAGACTGCGCGAACGCGCAGGCTGAATGTTCGATCGGTCCTTGGCCCGAAGGTACGTATCCTGACGTTGCGGTCCATTTAATTCGATAATTATTTCAGCCTTTACACGATAAAGCATGTACAAAGCAAACATACATTGTCACACAACGCAAGTAGCCACAGAAATACCTAATTTATTACTTACTATTCAAATACATTAACCGTTTCTAAAGTTTCTAAAGTGGACTCTTCCATCTCTGAATTTGGTCAGAACCATTGTTGAAAATAGGGATTCAAGTCATAAATAAATAAATAAATAAATAAAATAAATAAATAAATAAGTAAATAAATAAAACTGTGTAGAATCAGATGAGATGGCTCGCTACGAATCATTCCATTTGGAGCCACACTGTTCGCATAAATAAATAAATAAATAAATAAATAATACTTTAGTTTACAATGATTAAAGAGTTGAAATGATATTTTCTTGACGTTATTTGAGCCTAAACGATTATCTTAAATATACAGACACTCGGGTGCCAGTTTCACTATCAGTGTCACCTTAAATTAAGCTGCCCCTTACTCAAACGATAAGCACTCTGGGTAAACTTTTCAGCAGACGACATATTGAAATAATTTTCTTATTTTTCCCAGAAAACAGCTTTTGACATTTCATGCAAACTGTCTTCAATGGAGACAAATTAGCATGAAATGTCAAATCCTCTTTTCTGGGGAAAATAAGAAAAATATCATCAATTTGTCGTCTGCTGAATTAGCCAAGAGAGTTGTAAAGGCTAAGAAATGACGACGAAACTGGGCCCAGACTATGCATATTAGTATAAGACTGGTTTTAGTTTGGATCGCCGCCATTCGCATTGTTGACCCGTTGCACTTTTTCGGTTACACAAGGTGGGGAATGAAAGCAATCCCTAAGTACATTACGGCTTATATATTTCATTTATCCATAAGCCACGTAAGATTACTATATTATGACAGAAGTGGAATCTTGACGTTCATGAGCCGCGTAGCGAGAAAAAGGCCCTTTGGACTTTCCGTCGAATCAATTTATCATTGCGCATGCCCGGCCCCTCAGCACGGCCACATGTCTAGTTCTTTGATTCAAGTTTCTCCATGGCCTACCGTTTACGTGAGCGAACACCATTGGTTTAGGCAAGACTGCGCGGATGTGCAGTCTTGCATGAACCTTTGCTGTTCGCATATGCAATAACGGCCATTTTCTCATGACGCATTCGTTATTGTTTCGGCGTCTTTACAAATTTCAATTTTTCATAATATAAGTGTATTGGACATTAGTAGAAATCAAGATTCCAAAATCATTGCAACAGCGATACCGGAGAGTGGAGGCATGTCGATTTCTATATAATGACAGCGTTATCGATTGATGCTCGGTTGATGACATCGATTAACGAAAATCGTCACGGTTCCGTCGCTATTTTTACACACTGAAATTTACACCCGTCCTTTCGATTCTGGAAGGAATCAGATTCCTTTCGTGAATACCTCCCGTATTTCAAAGACACAGCTGCCATTATCTCAAACACTGATAACTCAAACTACTGCTTAATTAAAATAAAATACAGTCGACTCTCGTTATCTCGAATTCCTAGGGACTCTCTGAAATACTTCGAGATATCCGTACCTCGACATATCAGATTTGCAGAGTTCAGGAAAAAATAATTCGATTAACCATATTTTATTAATATATATGAATATGACTCTTGAAGTTAGAGATATATTGAAAATATTGTGGAAAAGAGGAGAAATTGCTCTCCTCTTTTCCATAATATTTTTACCTGTTGTTAGATTTTCATGCTTAGGCAGGGACCAGATTTTCACTTCGAGATAAGCGGTTATTCGAGGTAAGTGAGTTCGAGATAGCGAGAGTCAACTGTAAAATAAAGAGCAATATAGGTTTAGTTTGCGACATATTTCTTACAGTAAACCTCTTTTTTTTTATTTCAAACCAAATATTCCGGTCTCTTGGAGTCTGTAACGAGAGTCGACTGTATATCACCGAGCATGTACAAAAAAGAACACACGAGCAAACACACACACACACACGCACGCACGCACGCACGCACGCACACACACACACGCACACACACACACTTCATACTGCTGTCTATGCCTGTCAGCTGGCTGTTCTATATCTGGACTAAACACACACACACACACACACACACACACACACACACACACACACACACACACACACACACACACACACACACACACACACACACACACACACACACACACACACACACACACACACACACACACACACACACACACACACCATATTGCTGTATGTCTCTCAGCTAGCTGTTCTGTTTCTGGATTTTCACTAAATGCGCTAACTACTCGAGCTCTGGCAACCAGTTGTTCAAAACTAACGATGTCGTTAGTTAACGTATCGTTAAAACTTTGATCGTTAAATATGGCATATAGGTTAATATTTTTGCTGAAAATATGTGAGTAGCTTTTGCATTTGCAAAAGCTACCCACATTTTTTTTTCAGCAAAAATACATGTGAATTAGATATTGTACTTACTAGAACATTTAACATTTTGACCACTAACGAGCCCGTTAAGCTAACGATGCTTTGAACAACTGGGACCAGAAAGGAGATTTATGCATAAGCGAACTCATCTTGCATATCCGCTAAATCTGATCAGGGCATTCGCTGATCGCTTGTAGCAAGGCTGGACACTTGCAAATATAATAGCGAAAATGCCATGATAAGCCTGCATGAATGTGCAATATAATCCGCCTATATTCGAAGTTCGCATATGCTCAAGAGGATTGGTCACATTTGGTAGATTTTCGGCCAATGGTTACAAGAGAGACAACTTCTGTGGCTTCCTGTTCACTTTCGTGTACACAAAGTCCCTTCTGAAAACAGGTCTACTCTAAAGGAAAGAATTTGCTCCCACTGGGAGCAAATTCTTTCCTTTTAGAGTGACCCCTTTTCAGGAGGGAGGCAAACAAGTTTGACAGAGTTGCCCCCCCTTGAAAGTAATTCCAATCCACTTAAGTCCCTAGATGGCGTGACGCAGTTTTCTGTAACTCCAGATTGCAGACGGAAGAGTAATTAAAGATTCGTAATTCGAGGTACTTCACTGTTGGTCTGGAAAATTTGGCGCATCCATCAATTTTGAACGGGCACTATCTGCTTTCGCCTCCTGCAAAAATAAAATAAAATAATAATAATAAAAAACAACAACAAAACAACGAAGTCCATGGGAAACCAATATACAGTTGACTCTCGTTGTCTCGAGTTCGCTTATCTCGAATTACCGTTTATCTCGAAGTGAAAAATCTGGTCCCTGTTTTTAACATTGAAGTCTAACAACAGGTAACAAAATATTGTGGAAAAGAGGAGATATTTCTCCTAAGGAGCAATTTCATCTCTTTTTCCACAATATTTTCAATACATTTCAGGAGTCAAATTACATATTCATTTGTTAAATGAGGTTGTTTGATTTATTTTTTACTTAATTCTGCAAATCTGATATGTCGAGCTACGCGTATCTCGAAATAGTTTAGGTAGTCACTTGGTCTTCGAGGTAACGAGTCGACTGTATATATGTCGTAGTCCAACTAGGAATTTAGCCAGATCCGGAATTCGCCTGGGCCAAAATGGAATTCTTAGTTGGACTTTCATCTCATCTTCCAGGAGATCGTTTTCCTCCCAAGTAATTTAACCTTTACCACTCTCTGGGTTAAGTCAACATACGACAAACTGCTGATATTTTTCTTATTTTTCCCAGAAAACAGGATTTAACATTTCATGCAAATTTTCTCCATTAGGAAACAGGATTTAACATTTCATGCAAATTGTCTCCAATGGAAGAGAGGGACAGGGAAGAAAGAGGAACAGGAATGAAAGTGAAGAAACAGAAGAAATAAAAAGATTCCCCCTCTACCCTTACCCACTACAAGGATAGCAGGCCTTGCCCAACTGTAAGCCAATATCAGTTGGACGCCCCAGTGATGTAAGATACACAGCACCTTCGCACCACCCGACCACCCCCTCCCCAACGCTATAATTAAATTTAAACATGACTATGCAAAATACATTCATGCAGATTTTGACCCCAAACTACACTCCTAATTTTTACCCCCAAATCGGTATTTCCTTAGCGTTTGCACCCCGTTTACAGAATAGCTAAATATTTGCACCCTCCATTTCAAAAGTCTGCGTAAGTATCACAAGGTGGTGGGCCTTGATCCGGTCCAACCAACCTATCCCATTTTCGATGGACCGAGACGGTCACGATTTTCATGCTTTGTTTCAATATATGTTTTTTACATGGGTACAAAATTGCACACGTATCGAGTCATTCTTTAATAAGATATTGAATGTCAAACATGACTAGTGATGCAAAGACATGCTTTTCATCTAAATTTGAGTACCGTGCTGTAATTCGGTACTTGTATTTAAAAGGTAAAACAGGCAAGGAAATACACGGAGAGTTAGCCGATTTTTATGGGTCTTCTGCACCATCTTATGCTCAGGTTAAATTCTGGGTAGTGGAATTCAAATGCGGTAGAACGTCTTTAGAAGATGAAGCCAGATCTGGACGCCCACTGGATGCCACCGACGAAGAAATGTGTAAGAAAGTTCGGGATCTGGTATACTCTGATAGGCGAATTCAGGTGGAAGAAATAGCGCAGGCATTAGGCATTTCACATGGTAGCGTTTCAACAATCTTACATGATCTTTTAGGTATGCGCAAGCTAAAAGCCCGTTGGGTCCCCAGATCCCCTAGCGATGAGCAAATGGCAACCAGAGCTTCAGTATGCAGCGCCTTGTTGAAGCGTTTTAGGTCAAAAGATGATTTTCTTTTGCGTCTGGTAACTGTAGATGAGACTTCGGTTCACTGTTATGAGCCAGAGAATAAAGCTCAGAGTCTTCAGTGGGTAGGGCCTGGGTCCCCGAGGCCAAAGAAGTTCAAGACGCAACCATCTGCTGGCAAGGTGATGGCCACTGTATTTTGGGAAGCAAAAGGCGTTATTATGTTGGACTTTTTACCCAAGAGAAGTACAATAACTGGAGTGTACTATGCAAACTTGTTAGACCAGCTGAAAACCGCCATCAGTGAAAAACGCCGAGGTAAACTCACTAAAGGTGTTTTGCTGCAACAGGACAACGCGAGAGTCCACACTTGCAAAGTTGCAATGGATGCTGTAGAGCGAAACGGGTATGTTAATACCACATCTTGCCTATTCGCCTGACCAAGCTCCTAGCGACTTCTTCCTATTCCCAAACTTGAAAAAGGATATCCGTGGACTTCATTTCCGGTCTGATGAAGAAGTCGTGACGGCAGTTGAGGAGTGGGTCAATGGAAAGGACGCTGACTTTTTCAGTTCTGGGCTGATGGCACTTGAACACCGTTGGTCTAAGTGCATCACACTAGAGGGCAATTACATCGAAAAAGAAGAGGTGGATCTCAACCGGAAATAAGTTAGGCTGGTTACTTATTGACTCACCCTCGTAAACTGGTCAAGAAAAAAAATGTGGTGGGCCTAGGTCCGGACCCAAACTGATCCTTATTGGCACAAAAACAGTCGTATTAATTACTGAAATCAAAACTCAAGAATACCATGTAAATCTGCATCTTCTTTTAATAGTTTTTGATAAGCATGGTCCCGCACTTGGGGGTCAGTGAGAAAAATAATCTTTTTTTTTTTTTTTTTTTTGTGGTTTTCTCAAAAACTGAGTTAAATGTCGAACGTGTAATTAGTGTGTGGTGGTTGACAAAACACGGACCACTTACGGACACGGACTCTGGACTTACGGACCTCTTGACAATACACGGACTGCATAACAAAATACGGACCAGTTATTCATGGATCTCTTGACAAACTGCGGACCTACAATTCACGGACGCCAAACCACGGACCTATTATTCACGGACTTGATAAAGCACGGACCGTTATTTAAATTACGGACGCCACTTATGATATATGAAAAAAAAGCAAAAAAAAAAAAAAAAAAAAAAAAAGAACTAGGAGTAATATCAAAATCGGAATAACGTAACGTCACGAACCAATTAGCGGTTAAGTTTACTATATTTTGCAATTCATACAGATTATTCACGGACTACGGACACGGAATTTTTATTGGTCCGTAAGTCCGTGAATGGTCCGTGTTTTGTCACCGGGCAACATGTGATTGATTTGACTGAGTTCGGGTTTAACGGCACGTCAACTCTTGTGGGTCATTTTATGTCGTCTCCCCAGAGAAAGGGAGAAGAGAGATAGGAGATAGTAAAGGAGATGAAAGAGAGGGACATGGGAGAAAGGAAAATGAATGAAAGTGAAGGAACAGAAGAAATAAAAGCATTCCCCTCTACCTTTACCTGCTGCAAGGATAGCAGGCCTTGCCCAGCTATAAGTCAATATCAGTTACACGATACCTTTGCCTCACCCCACCACCCCACCGGGCAACGTGTATATTCCATGTTTGGAACACATATCAGAAAATTCATGTTGGATTTTAAAGTGTTTTTTTTGTTTTTTGTTTTTTTGAACAGCGCAAAAGTCCTTATCCAACAATGAGCAAATAAAATGATTGTCTACGGCAGACGGATAATTATTTCTAAAAAATGTGGATTGCCACCGACAACAGCTATTTTGTGAACTTTCGGAATCAAAGGGGAGTTTTTGTTTGTGTTGAGGTTTTACGGCCCAGTCAACCCAATGGGGTCATGTCGAGCGCGGTCAGTTTACCTAACCACACGTTTACTGGGCAGGCTTAGTCCTCTAAGCGGTTAACCAGTAGTGTGCACATTCTTTCGCCAGAAACTGACAACTGCCCTTCTTGAATCAGCGGAATGGAGAGAATGACCGTAGAAAATATTTCATGATCAATCTCCACGAAAGAATGTTGCCGACCTCGGCGGGGGTTGAACCCGCGACCTCCTGACGGCGCATCCAACTGAGCCACCGAGGCCGGCTCAAAGGGGAGTAATCAACTAGAGATAAACCGAAATCGGACGTAAACGAATTCAATGTAAACCGCGGTTGGCGGAACACTCCTCGTCGGTGAAGTGAAATCAACGTCGGATTCATTGTTAAATATACCAGAATTTACTTTAATACGTCTATTAGATATTCCTGATACCCAGTTATTGCATTTAAGTACATAAAAATAAAGTAAAATCGGTAAAATACAACAAATTTTTGTATAACCCCGCCCCCAAAATTTCCCTACCCCCGCCCCTCTTCCCCCGTCCCCCGCCCTCTCTTCCCCCGTCCCCAGCCCCCCTTTACCCCCGCCCCCCGCCCCCCCCCCCTTATCCCCGTACCCCCGCCCCCTGTCCACCCTCTCATAAAATCTCAACACAAACAAACATAGCACATCATACTGACTGCGGTGTTTGGAAAAGGCCAGAGGTGGTGATCGGGTTGAAAGTGGGGTTTAGGAAGGGGTCAAATCACAGCTTTTTAAGTCGATTGTTTTACAATCGAGCCATAGTATACAAACGCCAAAGCTTCTTCAAGGCAGTTTTCCACATGATTATTGGTAATCAAACTTCGCGCGCATTATACGAAATCCAGTTAACGGTTATTTATAGCCGCACTTGTCTTGTTGCTGTGCCGTCAGAGTACATTGTGAAAAAGGGTTATCTGTAAAACCTGGACCGGGACATTGGCAAATAGTGCAGATCCAGATCAGACGCCGGAGAACGTTTGCTTATATTACAGGAAGTTAAGAATTAAATGAAACAGTCTTACGTCCCCGTTCAGGACTATTTTTCCAACCTACACTCAGAGACAATCGACCCACTAGTGCTGTCAGTGCTTTGATTGTTCCCTTGTCGTAGGCTGGCTATGATGTAATGTCACTATGAACTACATACATGCATATAGAGATGGGCAGCAATGCGTGTATATATATTTACGAATTTTTGCAATGTTGTAAGCATGGTTTTCGTCATTCTGTTCATCCGTCCGTCCGTCCATACCAAATTGTTGATATGTGGTGAGAAGTGCTATTGGATATATCCAGGTCAGTTAACCCTTAAAATGCCAGTCACAACAATTGTCGTCTGCTTTGTCATCTGCTTGTGATTTTAAAAGTCATTTTTGCAAACATTGTGGACCCAGATCAGACTGCTCCTCTAAGAGCAGTCTGATCTGGATCCACACTGTTTGCCAGTATGCAAAAATAGGTTTGAAAAGTTTGCAAGAATATTCAGCAGACGCCATAAATAGATGAAATTTTCAGATGCAGGTTTTTTTGGTGTTTTAAGAGTTAACAAAATCTTGCTTCTGCTGCAACGTCATATAACGTCGCTTTAATGTGGTTGTGGGCACATAAAGTTTGCACAACGTCGCATCAACGTTGATGCAACGTCATAATGTAGCATCGACGTTCATGCATCAGAATCAGAATCAGAATTTTTACTGGTGATACGTCTAATGGCATTCATTCACCAGGACCTGTGACATGGGAAGTTAGTCCCTAGCTCTCACCAGAGGTAAACCTAGCCACACCATCCTCTGCGCCTTTAACAGAGGTAATGATCGAATCTGGAAAGGCTCTCCAATCTCTGATTGTTTGAGGGTAGAATGCGCCCTTATAAATGTCAGTTCTTGCAGCAGGGGTCAGCAGTGAATGATAATTTCTACTGCGCCAAATTTGGGGGATAAGATCATCTATTGGAATGCTGGGAGCACCCTTTGGACCTTTATACAAAAGAATCAGTCTACTGTCTCTCCTCCTGTATAAACGTCATGTGCCCGCTGGGCGGAGACCATAGACAGACCACACTGGAGATTGTGAACGTTTACATCACGAAAACACTCCTATACAGTTTTGAACCCCTTAAAACTGGGGTTTACAGGGGTATACATTATTTTTCTTATTTCTGCTCAAAAACATAGATTGTGGGTACTCGTTAGAACCGCCCCGCCGAGGCGGTTCTAATGAGTACCCTTAATCTATGTTTTGAGCAGAAATTTGAAAAATTATCAGTTTTTCAGGTTTTGGAGGTGAGCTTTTCTATATATTTGACTAGGCGTGTTTTCGTAATGCATCAAAGTTTTGCATTTTGCTTTGCGTATGTTTCCATAGCTACAGATAAGAGGGGGTATCCACATAAATTTTTTCTTATTTCTCGACGAAAACATATGTTGTGGGTACTCATTAGAAGCGCCTCGATGAGGCGCTTCTAATGAGTACCCACAACATATGTTTTTATTGAGAAATAAGAAAGATATCAGCAGTTTTCGGATGAAAAAATAATGCCTTATGTGTTGCTATGTGTTTCTGAAAGTCTTGATAAAATACTTACGGCCTGTTTAATGCTGGCCTCTTGACTCTGTGCCTGTTTCTGTAACTGTTCTATCATAGCTTGCAGTTGTTCCTGTTTCTTTCTATTCTCCTCGGCCTGAGCTGCCATCATCTCTAGCTTGGCATCTTTCGCTTCTTTCGCTTTTCGTATCTTTTCTTTACGCTGTTCCTCGTCAAAAAGTTCGTCGTCCATTGTATGTACCTAGATAAAAAAAAAAAAAAAAAAAAAATTGAAAGAACTTCGTTGAAGTTAATGTCGCACCTGCGTAAAATATTTCAAACGGACAGACAGGCCTGAGCAAACAACGTAGACCCAGATCAGACGAGTTCAGCGGCGTCTGATCTAGATCTTCGCTGATTGTCACTCATCCATACGCACCTACTCAAATAAGTAGACAATTGTGACTTTCATAAAGCCATATCTTGGCCTAAATAATCGGGCAGGTCTGAGCAAAGTGTAGACACAGATCGGGCGCCGTAGAACGCGGCGTCTGATCAGGGTCTACAGTTTGCCTTTCATTCATGAATTTTAGATTCAACAGCAGGGCCCAGTTGTTCAAAGCGTCGTTAGCTTAACGAGCTCGTTAAGGGTCATTTCGTTAACTGTTTTAGCGGATTCAATATACAATAATCTGATATTTTTTGCTGAAAAAAGCTACTCACATTTTTTCAGCAAATAATTCCAGCATATTTGCATATCACTCGATGTAAATTTTAACGAATCGTTAACTAACGATGTCGTTAGCTTTGAACAACTGGGCCCAGGTAGTTAAATTGATTTGTGCAAATTTTAGAAGTACGGTTAGGATTAGACTGGCTCCCGTCTAAGTGATAAGCTTAACTTAGTATGAGTTAAGCTCTTCTATTAGCTTCTTACGTCTATACAAATAGTGAAGATAGACTATTAGCCCAGATGTTTCGGTGTTTTGATGATTTGACCAGACCTATTATGATTCGGAACAGATGGCAATCATCTTTGTATATATCTGTGTTACACCTTAACTGTACCACCCGCTTCAATAATCAACTTTTGTCTTACTGGTCAACCAAATGATGGAAAAAAGAAGAAAATGGTCTTGAAATTCACATTGTGCCTCTCAAGACAGAGTTCACTGGGTGAAAAGAACTTCTGCTGCAGCCCTTCAGTTTTTGAAACTCTGTTTTGTAGGATAATTGCGGCTTGGTGCAAAATTGAAACATCATTCGATTCCAAATCTATGAACTTGTCAGAGAGGGCCGTGTTGCAGTCTTCTGATTCATTGGTATCTTGGAAGGATTTTTCCAGCTGAAAATATAGACATGGGCCTTCAGCCCTCATAACATTGAACAGAAGATCAACCCCTGGAATAAACATCAGTCCTGGTCAAATCTATTTCATGGCTTTTTATGTACATTGTTTTAAACTTATGTTTACCAATGGATACATCATTTTCAAACATCATTTTTAAATTTCTATTAAGCGTGACCTCAAAAATGATAATTCAAATACATATTTTTTTTCAGTTTCAATCTTTCCTTAAAGTGTTCTTTACATGGCTTTAGCTTTCTCCAACTTGCTTTGCTCAGGCAGGGTTTTAAATGCATTATTCTTTCCTTCAGCAGTAAGTGGCAAGACAACTTTTGTCTTGATGCTACCATCACGAAAACATGTCTATATAATTTTGACCCCCTTAAACCCCACTTTTATATAGTAAAACTGGGGTTTACTGGGGTATACATTATTTTTCTTATTCCTGCTCAAAAACATAGATTGTGGGTACTCGTTAGAACCGCCTCATCGAGGCGGTTCTAACGAGTACCCGCAATCTATGTTTTGAGCAGAAATGTGAAAAATATCAGAATTTTTGATCTGATAATTTTCATTTTTTGGTAGTAAAATTTTCAGTATATTTGAATAGGCATGTTTTCGTAATGATTGCTTCATCAGCAACGAGATCTCCCTTTGCACTTAAGTTACAATATGGATATTATGCAGCAAACTGCATGAATGGCTGTTAACCAATCATGATTGGTAACTTTGCTTCCGTCTTTAATTGCACGAAGGTGAGTCGGTCCTCAGAACTAATGACGGCTCCCTCCTCAATCTGATTCAGACGTTTAACACCTGACTATGAATGTCTGCATGTGGTTGGGCCAATTGTGGATCTATTTATGGTATTCTTGTCTTCAGATTGTCATTGTGTTTTTTGCTTTGTTTCATCACAGTGTTTGAGATTATTTGTGCTTCACTCTGATGATTCACTGATGAGGTAGAGGACCGAACATTATGTTAGTAATTTGGGGCTGCATCAGAATCAATGGTGAGGAGGTTTAGCATAAAAATGGTTTAATCCCCACAGTAGCTTTTCAACTGACCATTCCAAGGTTGTTCCGTTGTTGCAGGTTTTCTTTGTTTATGCATCGATGGTTTCATAGGGAACATTTCATCACGAAAACATGCCTACATAGGTTTGACCCCCCTTAAACCCCACTTTTATGTAGTAAAACTGGGGTTTACAGGGGTATACATTATCTTTCTTATTTCTGCTCAAAACATAGATTGTGGGTACTCGTTAGAACCGCCTCGTCGAGGCGGTTCTAACGAGTGCTCAAATTCTATGTTTTGAGCAGAAATATGAAAATATATTAAATCGACCCCCCTTAAACCCACTTTTATGTAGTAAAACTGGGGTTTACAGGGGTATACATTATTTTTCTTATTTCTGCTCAAAACATAGATTGTGGGTACTCGTTAGAACCGCCTCGTTGAGGCGGTTCTAACGAGTACCCACATTCTATGTTTTGAACAGAAATATGAAAATTATCAAAATTGTTATCTGAAAATTTTCATTTTTGGTGGTAAAATTTTCAGTATATGTATATAGACCTGTTTTCGTAATGTGCTTTGTCATTGTTTTCCTCATCTCTCCTTCTTTTGAAGACTAGGGAAGGCTGTACTTTGTGACTGTGGCATTGCCGGGGTATATTCACATATTTTTGAATGCAACTCACTATCAGCCTTTAGTGTAGATAAGTCAAGCGATTTGGAATACAATGATTTTGGACCACGTTTTCTGTGTTAAGCACTGCACTTTTGTCCACAAATGAAACATTTTTTTTCTCGGAGAAATACCGATGATAACTATTAATTCCTAGGATTTTAAAATACCTGGGTTTTATCATTATAGACTGACTAACGTATTTAGATTGGGTTAATGTTGAAATATGCATTACGGAAACACTCCTATTCAAATATATTGAAAATTTTGCAACCAAAAAGGGGAAAAATTTCAGATAAAAAATTCTGATATTTTTCATATTCCTTCTCAAAACATAGATTGTTGGTACTCGTTAGAACCGCCTCGGCGAGGCGGTTCTAACGAGTACTCACAATCTATGTATTTTAGCAAAATAGGAAAAACAATGTATACCCCTGTAAACCCCAGTTTTACTATATAAAAGTGGGGTTTAAGGGGGTCAAAATTATATAGGCGTGTTTTCGTGATGGCCTGCATGTGTATATTATACCTATCAATGTTTTCCCCCAGATAGGATGGGGTGACAGGGATACCCTGGAGATTAGAGAGCAAAGGCATCACTGCTCTCAGGAATTTGACAGAACACTGAAATAGGGGTAGGATTTTAGGTACCTGAGCTGGAAATTCTTTAGGAAAATAAGTGAAAATTCTGAAGCCCACCCACGGGATTTTTGACACAAAATTAGAACTCAGGAATAAGGAATTAGACATAAAATTTTCAAAATTATCTAATACCCGGAGGTAATCCTGCCACCCTGTCCGGAGGAAAACATTTATAGCTGCATATTTTATGAATACAAGTGCCTTTTATTAATATACATTGTGTATTTTGTTTCAATTAATTTATTGACAACGTTTACATGGTTTCAAATTTTCCTCCACAATTTTTTGTCGGTGTCATAGTAAATATTACCAAGCCAGGTTTATCCGGGTCATTATTTCTTATTTGTTCTTTAGTCTGTAAATTAAAACTTGAATTCTGAAGCAAATAGAATCATTCCTGGAAAACAGAGGTTGATTAATACCATTCTGCCTGTCTTCTTCATTTTTTTCTGCTGTCGTTTGTCAGTCTTTACCAGAGTCAGTTCAGAAGCGATGAAATCGGGTAGTGGGGGTAGGAGTAAAAAACTGCTTACTGTTCAATATTAGATTAATAATTAATACAGAAACATGATTTTCGAGCAGGCCATGATAACTGGTGTGTTGTTTAAATTAAACTCAAGTAAGAAATATCACTATAGTAATTTTCAGGAACTTCTGTTACCTCTCAGTACACCGTTTTTAGACCCAATATTGACCTTTTGACCCCTAATTTTGCTTTTTTGCTTTTAATTTTTAAACTCTGTTTCTTTCTGTATCTAAATAAATAGTATTACCTGTAATAAGTAAAGGTGAATCTAAACATACATTTTTTATGCATACTAGAACAATCAGAAGACGATTTAGAATTCAAAAGCAGACGTTTAGTATTTGGCAGCCATGTTGGCGGCCATATTGGATTTCTTGGCTCGCCATCATTTATGCTAATGTATGTCGGCAGTTCCAGAAACAACAGACAATTTTGATATATGACACATCTTGTTGTATGTGTGGGGGTGAGATAGGTTGGTGGGGGGTGGGGGTGGGGGTCCGGGTTACCCCTAGAAAGAGTAGCCAGTTTCACTCATTGTCTCCCTACCATATGTGTACAAAAATAGTCACGGAGGAGTATTTTACCTTTGTTAGATTAATAGATTAGAAATGTAAAACGCATAGCGTGATGCCAGGCTAGGTTAGGATTTGTTTGTTTGTGCTGACGTTTTACGGCCCAGTCAACCCAATGGGGTCATGTCGAGCGCGGTCAGTTTACCTAGCCACACGTTTACTGGGCAGGCTTAGTCCTCTAAGCGGTTAACCAGTATTGTGCACATTCTTTCGCCAGAAACTGACAACTGTCCTTCTTGAATCAGCGGAAGGGAGAGAATGACCGTAGAAAATATTTCATGATCAATCTCCACGAAAGAAAGGTTAGGATTTGAGATATCCGGCTTTAAGACAACTATGGTATAAAACGAAGGTGCCATACAACTGATACTTATACTATGTGTTTTGTTTGTTTCGATTGTTACTTTGCTTTCTGTTTTATTTGCAGCAAAAGATACGAGTCATCCATAAAAACCCTGTCTTCGGGTTATGCGAAATGCGCATGTCACTATAGACAATTTAGCCTTTTAAAATAAAAAAAAATCCAAAGATTCTGTTTTGGAATGCGCATGAACACTGCACATGTGTGTAGACTATTCTGAGCATGCGCAGTTCACACATGCGAGGAAGCAGGTTTAAAAGGTACGTTTTCTCATGTTGAGGTTTTTTTTATGGTGTTAGGGTTTAACGACACGTCAACCCTTATGGGTCATTTTGTGTCATCTCCCAGAGAAAGGGAGAAAAGAGATAGAAGAGATAGTAGAAGAGATGAAAAAGAAGGACAGGGAAGAAAGAGGAACAGGAAAGAAAGTAAAGAAATAGAAGAAATAAAAACAGTCCCCCTCGACCCGTACCTGCAAGGATAGCAGGCCTTGCCCAACTGCAAGGCAATATCAGTTCATCACGAAAATCTACGTGTTTTCGTGATGTTTGGCCTTCATTAAAAAAACTGGTTCTATGTTATATCAGGAGGATTATGGAATTATCAAATCTAGTTTCCTAACTTGTCCACGGACAGGTAAATGGATAAAATCCACTTGTCCAGTGAAAATTTACTTGCCCGAAAACTGACAGTTTTCTTATTTAAAAAACAAAACAAAAAACAAAACAAAAAACAAAAAAAAAAACAAAAAAAAAAACAAAAAAACATATATTGTGGGAACTCATTAAAAGCGCCACATTGAGGCGCTTTTACTAAGTACCCACAACATATGTTTTCTAGGAGAAATAAGAAAACAACACATATATCACATAATCTGGATACCCTTCTTAGCTAGAGTTATTGCCCTTGTCCTACTGAAATGTCTTACTTGAAGTCAGCGATGGTATTTCCACAGCCCTGGTTATACAATTCCCACTTCTCATCTTTATACGCATTTTACACATTTTGATTGGTTGAGGGAAAAGTTTTACGCTTCGGTATTATTAAGTCCAGAAAAGGACTCTTTCGGACGTATTTTCCTTCCGCGGTCTCAAAAGATTGAATTTTTGCCAACAATGACAAAGTAGGAATTACAAGGAATGAACTATTATTTTTGTGGATTATATCGCTGTGTAAACTCCGGAGAATCACTTACAAACGTTACATAAAAGTTTGTGAGAAATTCGCGGGAGTTTATACATCGAAAAAATCCACAAGAATAAAATTCATTCCCATGATGGCAAAACGATATCCGGGGAGGTAACTAAAACATCACACACACTGAAACGACTTGCAGTCAATCCATGTTCCGTACAGTGATTTTCTTTAATGTTGTTTATTTGTTTTAGAGACTATTACCACGTCTACAGTCATAACTATAAAAGAATCCTGGCAGATGGAGGCTAGAGAATTTGCAGCTGATAATAAATGCATTAACCCTTAAAGCGCCAATCACAACTACAGATGAATTTTGACTTTGTTTTATTTTATTTTATTTTTTTTTCAGAGAAAATAAGTCCCGACATTTTATGCGAATCGTTTATTCGCATGAAATGTCGACTTATTTTCTCTGAAATAATAAAAATATAGACTGTCGTCTGCTGCACATTTTGCTTGGCGCTTTAAAGGTTATATAAATCCAGTCTTGCCACATAAAAAAAGAGTTCTTATTTGATCGCAGACGCGAAACAGCGAAGTAGGCCGATATCAGTGTCTGATCGGAATGCTCTCCATGTTGGGTAAAAGAATTCAAATGAAGAGATTTTGAAGTATTTTTCTTATCTATTTCCGCCCCCCCCCCCCCCCCCACACACACACACACACACACACACCCCACACACACACCCACAGAAAAAAAATCCCCATGGGAGGTAATTTGCATGCAATGTCAAAGCCCATTTTTCCTGGGAAAAAATAATAAAAAAAAATCACCAAAATATTCGTCTGCTGAATTAGCCCAGAGAGTGGTAAAGGTCAATATTAAATACTGAAGTCGGAAACCTGGGCCCAGTTATTCAAAGCATCGTTAACTTAACGAACTCGTTAGTGGGCAAAATTTTAACTGTTCTAGTAAGTACAAATCTAATTCGAAGGTATTTTTGCTGTAAAAAAAAGCTACTCACATTTTTTTTCAGCAAAAATATTAGCGTATATGCCATATTTAATGATCAAAGATTTAACGATACTTTAACTAACGACATCGTTAGTTTTGAACAACTGGGCCTTGCTTGTTGGACCATACAGATGCGCGTGCAGGCTGTACTAGGCGTTACGTTTTCGCATATGCAATACGAGCGTATAATTTGAGCATTTTTATTATGAAGCTGCAAGTATGCTTGGTATTAGAAATACTGACACCGTGCCAGATTAGAACCTATTTATAAGATTTATTCTGTACCTGTTGTTTTCAATCTCTATTATGCAACTCTTTTCTTAAAAAGACTGTTTACACGAACGTTTTCTTTTTTATGTTTAATGAATAAATAAATAAAAGATAACATAAAAATGAATGAATGAATGAATAGACAAATAAAAACGTAACTCCAGATAAACTGATGATTCCAGTGATAATTCAGGATATATTTTTTCTTATTTTTATACACCAGAACAAAGCTTGTGAGAACTATATATATATTTGGTTTTGCACGCCTACCAAGCGAATGAATGCGTAACCGTGGATATTTTGGTTGTCAATGCAGCATTGTCGAAAATCGCTATGGGAAGGGTCGAAAATGGGTGGTTACGCATTAGAGCTATAAGTTTTGTTATCATTAATATAGATACAATGCCTGACAACCCATTTTCGACCCTTCCCGTGGCGATTTCTCGACAATGCTGATTTGACAACCAAAATATCCATAACACAAATAACCACTTTTGTCTATCGTTTGTGCGTGATGATAAGCTGAACTTCTAGCAAAGCGCAAAATTAAATAAAAGACAATAAACACCACGAATTTTCACGTGTTTTCTATGCCTTTCTGTAAATCTTCAGCACGCGAAAAATAATTCAGCCAATACGCGTGAACTAGGTGGTCTGACATTTACTCCATAGACGCCAATATCAATGGGCTGTTGAAAGTAATTCCCATTTTTTTAAAATAATTTCTTCAAAACATTTATATCGCTCATGAAACACGGAAAATGCAAAGTTTGTTTACCGTTTTGAGTCATCGAATTCGTGACCGGGTGTCGCTCTAGTTCAAAATGTTTTACATTCGTAACCGATGTTTACACATTCATTCGTTTGGTATGCGTGTTTTGGCGAAATATAGCAACGGTTATCTTTTCAACCATCACGAAAACATGCATACATAATTTTGACCCCCTTAAACCCCACTTTTATATAGACGAGGCGGATCTAACGAGTACCCACAATATACTCGTATGTTTTGAGCAGAAATATGAAAAATTATCAGAATTTTTATATGAAAACTTTCAGTTTTTAGGGGTAAAATTTTCAATATATTTGAATAGGCGTGTTTTCGTAAATGGCTTCGTTATCTGGATCTTTAGAACACTCCTTGTCCTGGAATCGCAGATCACAATTGCAGCATTTTCATCAGTTGAAAAATATAAATGTAAGCACTTGCAAGTTCGTATAACGTAGAAAACGCAAGATTGCAGAGTTTTTAAACATTCAAGTACCAATGACGCTTACAGCAAACAATTTTTAAAATATATACTTTTTGTCATTGTCAGAGAAAATAATGTTTGACATTTCATGTGAATCGTCTGCTAGGCAGGTAAGGGTTAGAGGATATTATTAGACCCTCCTTGTTGTGGGATAGTATAATCGTTAGGATGAAACAGTTCTGACGAGATCCCACAACACATTGATAATACGAAACATAATAAATTAGTATTTATATGAACTATTTACTCTAATAACTGACTCCTGATGATACGACGTTAACGTTAGTTATACTCTATCTATACAGAATATGGCTTATTGAAAAATATAATCTTGTCCGGTGACCCGAAACTTCTGGTTACCAGCTGTATTACGTCAAATAGGAAATAGAAACCAGAAGTAACAGGTCACCACTGAGGGTCACCGGACTATATTATATCTGTACCTACATGGATCAAAATTTAACCGTCTCAGTAGTGTTTGGAATCGGCCAGAATTTCATAGTCGATCATCGGTTTTGTAAAACCGACTGATCATCGATTAATAATCGACTTGTAGAAGATATGTCTACTCCTAATTTAGCCCTCTTCAAGGTACTTATTCATTGCTTCATATCAATAAGAGGGGTATCCAGAGAATATTTTTCTTATTTCTCCATAAAAAGATGTTGTGGTTACTCATTAGATGCTTCTCCCAAGGCGCTTCTAATGAGTACCCACAACATATGTTTGCATGAAGAAATAAGAAAAATATCAGTACTATTGAGTTGACATTTTTAAGGCTATTTATCTAACTTTTTTTCACTTTTATTGACCACATATGTAGAATGACCAAAATAGACAGCTTTGAATTTCATTTCTTTATAACTTGCCTATAACAGTAAAACGTGAGAAAAATATGTTTCTAAAAACAGAATTTTCCGATAAGTCGACTATAAAGTATCTTTCCGATCATCAGTCACAATAGGCAAAAATGACTGATGATCGATTATAATCGGTCATCAGCGGCAACACTACTTGTTAGGTGACCTGAGGCTTCTGGTTTCCAGCTGTTTTACGCCATATAGAAAATATCACATTATTCCAAATATCCTAAGGAAAATTTTCACAGTAAGTGAAAATTTTCCTTGGGATGCGTCTAATGAATATTTTGGAATAAACTAATAAAATAGTTTAATCCATTACGAAAACACGTCTATTCAAATATATTGAAAATCTCACAATCAAAAACTGAAAGTTTTCTATGGAAGCGTCCTAGTGCCAGGTGAAAAAAAAAGTCCTACGTAGGAGATCATAAGTCCTACGTACGAGACAGTAACTCCTACGTAGCTGATGAAAACTCCTACGTAGGAGATTACAAGTCCTACATATGAGATAGTAACTACCACGTAGGAGATGATATGACCTACGTAGGACTTACTAACACCTACGTAGGAGGTAATAACCCTACGTAGGACTTACTAACACCTAAATAGGAATAATAAGTCCTAGTAGGACTTGGGGGTGGTTGGGTGGTGCGAAGGTGCTGTGTATCTTACATCACCGGGGTGTCCAGCTGATATTGGCTTACAGTTGGGCAAGGCCTGCTATCCTTGTAGTGGGTAAGGGTAGAGGGGGAATGTTTTTATTTCTTCTGTTTCTTCACTTTCATTCCTGCTCCTCTTTCTTCCCTGTCCCTCTCTTTTATCTCTTCTACTGTCTCTTCTATCTCTTTTCTCCCTTTCTCTGGGAGACGACACAAAATGACCCTCAAGGGTTGACGTGTCGTTAAACCCCAACACAATCAAAAAACCTAGTAGGACTTACTAACTCCTACGTAGGCGATAACACCTACGTAGGAGATAATAACCCCTACGTAGGACTTATTTACACCTACGTAGAAGATAAAACCTTCTCCGTAGGACTTAATAACACCTTCGTAGGAGATAATATCTCCTACGTAGGATTTACTAACACCTATGTAGGATTTACTAACACCAACATAGGAAATAATAACTCCTATGTAGGAGTTACTAACACTTACGTATGAGATAATAAGTTCTACGCAGGATTATTAACACCTACGCAGGAGATAATTGATTGTGTTGGGGTTTATCGACACGTCAACCCTTGAGGGTCATTTTGTGTCGTCTCCCAGAGAAAGGGAGAAAAGAGATAGAAGAGACAGTAGAGGAGATGAAAGAGACGGACAGGGAAGAAAGAGGAACAGGAATGAAAGTGAAGAAACAGAAGAAATAAAAACATTCCCCCTCTACCCTTACCCGCTACAAGGATAGCAGGCCTTGCCCAACTGTAAGCCAATATCAGCTCGTGATGTAAGATATACAGCACCTTCGCACCACCCGACCACCCCCGCGCAGGAGAAAATAACTCCTACGTAGGATTTACTAACCCCTACGTAGGTGTTACAAAAAACTCCTACGTTAATACCTACGTAGGAGGTAATAAGTCCTACGTTGGACTTAACAACACCTACGTAGGAGTTAATAAGTCCTATGTAGAATTAACTAGCCCCTACGTAGGAGATAATATCTCCTACGTAGGACTAACTAACACCTACGTAGGAGCTAATAGGTCCTACGTTGGACTTACTAACTCCTACGTTAGGTGTTAATAAGTCCTACGTAGGAGTTACTAACCCCTACGTAGGAGATAATAACTCCTACGTAGAAGTTACTAACACCTACGTAGGAGATAGTAAGTCCTACGTAGGTGCTATTATCTCCTACGTAGGTGTTATTATCTCCTACGTAGGAGCTAGTAAGTCCTACGAACGACTTATTATCTCCTACATAGAAGTTAGTAACTCCTACGTAGGACTTTTTATCTCTTTCGTAGGTGTTAGTAAATAGTAACTATTACGTAGGAGTTATTATCTCCTACATAGGAGTTAGTTACTCCTATGTAGGACTCATTAACTCCTACGTAGGAGTTGATAAGTCCAATGTAGGACCTTTATCTCCTACGTAGGTGTTAGTTAGTCATACATAGGACGTATTAACTCCTATGTAGATGTTGTTAAGTCCTACGTAGGACTTATAATCTCCTACGTGTTAGGTGCTAGTAATCTCCTACATAGGAGTTAGTTACTCCTATGTAGGACTCATTAACTCCTACGTAGGAGTTGATAAGTCCAACGTAGGACCTATTATCTCCTACGTAGGGATTAGTTAGTCCTACATAGGACGTAGTAACTCCTATGTAGGTGTTGTTAATTCCTACGTAGGACTTATAATCTCCTACGTGTTAGATGTTAGAAGCTGCTAGGTAGGTGTTAGTAAGTATATAGGAGGTATTATCTCCTACGTAGGTGTTATTATGTCCGGACGACGGACGAAAAGTGATCACTATAGTTCATCCTGAGCATAGCTCAGGTGAGCTAAAATATTTAAAAATGTCATCTGCTGAAAACTTACCCAGCATGCTAAGCGTTAACCAATGAAAGAAAAGGCACAAGTGAAAACTAAATGGTAAAGGTAAAACAAACTCTGCAAGCTGATTTTATCTGTATTTTAAAGGTAACTCTTAATGTTTGTCTAAATTATCAGTGTTGGCGGAGAGTCAGCTGGTACACAAGGCCTGAACAAACCATGTCATGATATTCATGATATATACATAGTTATTTTTGTTTATGTAAGTGGATTATTTAACAGAATTATAAGAATAAATATTTAAGCATTTGAGACTGGAGCCAGTCAACTACCATTTTCGAACGGTTTAAAATATTAGGGAGGCATTTATTTGTTCTGTTATTTAGTGTCACATCATTTCCTGTCCAATCATTACAAAAACATGCCTATTCAAATATATTGAAAATTTTACCGCCAAAAAATGAAAATTTTCAGATAAAAAAAATCCTATATTTTACATATTTCTGATCAAAAACATAGATTGTGGTACTCGTTAGAACCGCCTCGATGAGGCGGTTCTAACGAGTACCGCCAATCTATGTTTTTGAGCAGAAATAAGAAAAATAATGTATACCCCTGTAAACCCCAGTTTTACTATATAAAAGTGGGGTTTAAGGGGGTCAAAATTAGGTGTGTTTTGATGATGTAGTGTCACATCATTTCCTGTCCAATATTGATCTTGATCATCCAGGCACTTTAAGCACTATGTTAAAACACAGGCAAATGCCTGTCATTTCGAAAACACGCCTATTCCAATATATTGAAAATTTCACCATTAAAAACTGGAAGTTTTCAAATAAGAATTCTGATAGTTTTTTTTTCATATTTCTGCTCAAAACATATATTGTGGGTACTCGTTAGAACCGCCTCGCTGAGGCGGTTCTAACGAGTACCCACAATCTATGTTTTTGAGCAGAAATAAGAAAAATAATGTATACCCCTGTAAACCCCAGTTTTACTATATAAAAGTGGGGTTTAAGGGGGTCAAAATTATATAGGCATGTTTTCGTGATGAAATGAAATATTTAGATAAGATTGCACATATTAAAAGAGATATCATCGATTGAAATGTCTGGATTTAAAGCATTGTTTTATTAAGCACTTGTCAGTAGTAGATGTAGTATATGAGTGCAGCTCTTCACCTGGAAACAACAATTGGTCCCAATACAAGACAAGACAGTCGGATCACTAAACAAAATAAGTGCACTTTTTGCAAAATAGCTAAATACAATGTACCTGCAACTCCTATGAATAAAATAATATGAATTTAGGCACTGCCAAGAAACGGGCAGGACAATTTAGCCGAAAAGCGTTTTTTTTTTTTTTTTTGTTTTTGTTGTTGTTGTTGTTGTTGATGCAGGACAGGGTCACAACCTGTAATGATGCGGATAGTTAAAACATACACTAGACTGGCTGTATTTTTTTCATTACAATTCCCGCCTAATGTCACCTTGATTGACCGGCGCCGGTCTCTAAATATAGCTTTGGATTTTGGTTCGATTAGCTCTCAAAGGATTTTTAAAACCGCATGGTAAACATTGATAAGTACCTTAATTTTGTCGCATAAAGTTTACACGGTTTAGCATCATCGGCTCTCACGCTCGAATCACGCAGAGACCGAATTTTTTTTCTTCTTCTTCAAATTCAGTATGTCTCTTCATGGTGACATTTTTTTAGGTTGGTCTACTACCAATATTTTTCATTTCGTTAGACTGTGCATGATTATTGCACATTTTACCTGTATTATGTGTAAAATGGCAAGCAAAGCAACATATGGGATATATGGAGTGCAAAGTTACAAATGTGACAAAGATGTTTATCCTACTGATACTATATTTAATTTTCTCAACATAGGCATAATAATCGCTTTTTATCAGGGCCCAGTTGTTCAAAGCGTCGTTAGCTTAACGAGGATCATTTCGTTAACTGTTCTAGCGGATTCAGTACACAATATTCTGATATTTTTTGCTGAAAAAATGTGAGTAGCTTTTGCACTGCAAAAGCTACTCACATTTTTTTCAGCAAAAAATTTCAGCATATTTGCGTATCACTCGATTAAAATTTTAACAAATCGTTAACTAACGACATCGTTAGTTTTGAACAACTGGGCCCAGGTTAACAAGTCTATGCAATGAAGATTCCGTCAAAACCCAATTTTATTAAGTAAAACTGGCTTTATTAGTTGCATTTATCAATTTTTTTTATTTCTGTTCTAAACTCGGGATGGGGCTAGAGGTCAAAATCTGGGACACTTCTGTAAAATGCACTTATGCTGCGGTAAAGTTTTTAAATGGTTATATATGGATAGTCAGTCGTCAAAAACTCATACATGTAATTAGAACATGTGTATGTACATGCCATCTTCATTCAGGTGCATGGTCACCTATGTTTTATAAATAAACTGAACGGGCTCTTCAGGTGCAAGGTCCACATTTGTTGTTGCCATGATATTTTACATAGTGCTACGCCCAGTCGTGTTCACATTTGCATACCTGTCTTCACTGATCGGTCGTTTTTTTTTTTATCAGTTTGAGTTTGACACGTTGCAGGTATTAATTGCAAGAATCATACATTGAGCTTGTTATAATATATTTCAAACAACATGATTCATCTCCAAATTAAAATAAAAAAATACAGTACAGTCCCCGTGTGTTCTTTATTTTTGCACGCTCATGTGGTTTGCACGCTCAGGTGATTTTTTTCCACGAGCAATTTCTCGGCATTATATACCTGATAAAAATACAGTACAGCCCACGCAGGTCTTTTCTTTTACACGCTCGCGCTTTTTAGTGTTTCCCCGTGAAATGGTTTGGCTTTTTATACTTGTCAGATTAATGTCTAATTTATTCACATTTCTTTCAAGATTTTTAATAAACCTTAATAAAAGCATACATTAAAGAATCACATTGTTGTTCTTTTTTACCTGTTACACTGAAAATTTATTTCTTTAGTATACCCATATCTCTAAGTAAACATGAACAAAATTTGCGCCGGTATTTAGACGTTTACGTCTAAATATTTCGTCTTGTTATCTATTCATTTCCAATGCGGGTCTCTTTAATGTTGACCAACATTATTGAAGTAGTCAAGAATAAGTATAGGTTATTGCATAGTTTTAAATTTCGAGCCGTAAGGCGAGAAATTTAAAACATGCAATTACCGACTTGTCGCTTCTTGCTGGCATTGTTTTAACTGACAGAAATAATTAAGTTTTTTAGTTTGCTTATCTAAACACACTGCTGCTTTTGGGTTAAAGGGTCATTTAGCTGTTCAGACATACTGGTATGAAAATATGATTGACGTTTACCATGATGTAGGCTAAATTGCTAGACAAAGAAGTTTTTTTTTTTTTTTTTTTGTTGTTGTTTTGTTTTGTTTAAGGGAGAGGTCACTTGGAACACTTTCAAAAGAAATGTTTTAAATGCAAAGAAAAATGAAATACCAAGCTCTTTGTTTAAAGTCAAAGTAAGAAAGACTAAAACGTCTGTTTCATTTAGCATGCTAAATGTCTTCCATCACCTATACTGTTTACACGCCAGTGTGATTTATCACTGCAGGAGGTGGATTATAATTGAATTAGGCTGGCATAGTTTCTAGTTGCTGCATTTCTGTCATGGAGATTTTCTGCTTTTTATAGTTTTAATCTACCACACTCATTTTCTGCACAAATAGCGACAAATAAGTATATTTTTAAAGGCTTTATGTAGCTTTGAATTTCTGCACTTGCTTCAATTTTATGAACTGGAAGTTAAACGAGTGTAGAAAAAATGTGTATGAAAGTATCAAAATCCGATTATCAGCAGACGCTTTGACTTATAGTATCTGATATGCTTCTGATGAATTGAGATTAAAGCGCCACGTAAATCAGTCAAAATAAGTGTTATTTTTCCTTTTCATTTTTGCATTTTTATTGAAAGTAATGCGTGTATATTTCTTGCTATTTAAAAGCATCTTTAACGATTCACAAAAAGAAAAAAAAAGTATATATTTTAAGAAAATAACTATTTCTCGCCAGTTTTCAAATCGCGAAATTGGTAACTTTGGCACGGATCGGCTGAGACATGGGCAGGATACAGTGGTGAGTTTCATGCTGTTAACTATAGGCGTGCAGCCCAACATTGCCTGCTGCCGTTGACGCCGGCTCAACGTTGACTTCGGCAACGTTGGCAGTGCCCGTATTAGCTGGACCATAGGATTTCCTATAAGACTGCATGTGCTTCCAGCGAAGACGTGGATCAGATGCGCAGTTTGATCAGAGTCTTTCCTATCCGCCTGAAGACGCTCTGGATCACTGGCTACCCACATAGTGCCCTGCAAAGAGGGATGCGCAGGTTGATCATGTTTCGTCGAGGCGCTTCTGATGAGTACCCACAACATATGTTTTCGTGGACAAATAAGAAAAATATCAATATTTTGGATTAAAAAAAGCGCCTTAACTGGAGCTATGTGTATACACAAGGGCATCTATATCCTTTCTGCGCGGCGCATCTCTAATGTACTTACCACATGGTCCAAGCCAGACCTTGCCTGTAATCCCTTCCTCACGCGTGTTTCAGTGCTTGAAATCTGATCATCTAGTTCCTTCACTTTCGCCTCTCTTTCGCGGCGTAATTTTTCCAGTCTTTCTTTGCGATCCTGTGCATCCGCCATTATTACGCTTAAGCTTCCTGGTGTAAACAGCAAGACATACACTACACAGCAATAGGAATTTTCAGGATTCCTGCCATTCGGAAACTCTCGGTGTTTATCGGAATCGAGGCAAAACGTCAGAAAACGTACCTTCTGTACTTTCTGACATGTTCTTCCAACGAAGACTCAAATCAGCCTAGGCATCCAAACAGTCTGATCAGAGACTTCGTTGTCCACATGAAGAAACATTACATCATTGGCAATCCAAAATGCGTCCAATGAGGATTCTGATCAGATTGCGCGAATGCGCAGGCTGATCTAAATCTTCGCCTGGCACATATGCCCAAAGGTACGTTTTCTGACGTTGCGGCTCAATTGTCGTGGAAGTTGGGCGTACTATCCGAACAGAGCCGAACTCGTTTCGACAGCGATTTGACGTAATTGTTAACATGATACCTGAAAGTGTGTTGGATTGGTACCAGATCTGATTGCTGTGTTGTTTTATACCTGTCCAAAAATACAGCGAGAGAGTAGTAAAAAAAATGCTACCACGCTACGGAATCACTGCACGCTACTTAGCTTAGCGAGTGAACTGATTTTCCTGCGAAAAATGTCGCACTGGAGAACAGCGAAGTAAATTTGTGGACTGCAAGGCGTTCGTTTGACAAGAAATGTATAGAACCCTTTTATACCCTAAGTATTTGGGAGGCCGTGTTTGGGTTTTCTTTCCATATGCCATATTGACCCTTTTATTTTTCCACATGTCATATAGACATTTTTTTTGTCCATATGCCGTCATTTTTTTCTTTTACTCTTAAAAAAGGTTTTTAGTCATAAAGAATCACAAAAAAAAATATGTTTAAAAGCTGTATGAAAAAGTGTTTGTTGCTAATCAGAACACTGATGACTCGGATATGCCTTGCCATTGCAAATAGTGTAGATCCAGGTCGATTGGCTTCTGAACTGATCTGGATTTGCACTGTTTGCCATTCAATATCTGAATTTGTATTAACAACCTGGATCAAGTAATCTGATTGGCTTAAAATTAGAAGTGGGCGAGGCATCTTTATTTATTCAGCAGGGCAAGGGTTAACATGGTTAAGTTGATTATATCGATGTTTTATGATTTGTTTAATAAGGAGCCTGTTTAACTGATACTAGTTTTGAACAAGAAAAATGATCTCTTTTCACTAAAATGGACATAAACTGTCAAATCAGTGGCCATTTATCCAGATTTTATTTCTTTTTCATATAGATTTTATTTCCATATGCCATATATGGGAAATACATTTTTACATATGTCATATGGGAGCCTCCGCCGCACTCAAATGGGCCTCGTTTGGAATAGACTGGCTCCAGTCTCTAGTGACAAAATATTTTTTCTTATAATCTGTTTAATAATCCACTCAAATAAAACCAAAGTAATATCATGACTATAGAGGCTGGTCACTAGTGACCAGCCTTTATAGTCATGATATTTTTTTTGGTTTTATCTTAGTGGATTATCAAACAGGATTATGAGAAAAATATCTAGTCACTGGAGACTGGAGCCAGTCTACATTTGGAACAAACCGTGTAGATAAAGATCAAACTGCTTTTCAGAACAAACAGCCAGTATTACTAACCTTTTCTACCCTGCAGGCAAAAACAGATATCTGTGCAAACAGAGTAGATCTAGATGAGACGGTCTGTAACGTGCCGTCTCATTAGGAGCTACGCTTGGCCATGCTGTTATTATATTTTAGACCAAAACACCTATTTTCCTCAAATGGATTTGTCCAAATTAAAGGACGGAAAAGTCCAGCTCAGAAACTCAGAGGTGAAAGGGTTAAACATAGAAGCTAGTCAAGTCTGAATAGTTGGAATAATTGTGATACATTTCGACAGAAGAACGTGCAACAGGCCATAAGAAAGAAATTAAAATGGATTGGCACACTTGCTAGACATTTCCGCCATTTTTTTTTTTTTTTTTTTTTTTTTTTTGACAAAGAGACAAATTTATGTGACTTCCTGCCCGTTAAATCCGACTAACTTGTATATTGACTTCCTGCACATCAAATCCGAAAAAACAAACAAACACTTTATATCGACTTCCTGCCCATCAAATCTGACAAACTAATATATTGTCTTCCTGCCCATCAAATCCGACAAACATATATGTTGTCTTCATGCACATCAACTCCGACAAACTTACATATTGAGTTCCTGCAAATCGAATCCGACGAACATGTTTATTGACTTTCTGCACATCAAATCCGATAAACTTATATATTGACTTCCTGCCCATCAAATCCGACAAACATATGTATTGTCTTCACGCATATCAACTCCGACAAAATTAAATATTCCGTTCCTACATATCAAAACTGACAAACTTGTATATTGACTTCTTGCACATCAAATCCGACAAACTTATGTATTGAGTGCCTGCAAATCAAATCCGACAAACTTGTATATTGACTTCCTGCACATAAAATCCGACAAACTTATATGTTGACTTCCTGCTCATCAAATCCGGCAAACTGATATATCGACTTTCTGCACATCAAATCCGACAAACTTGTATATTGACTCCCTGCACATAAAATCCGACAAACTTATATGTTGACTTCCTGCTCATTAAATCCGACAAACTTATATATTGACTTCCTGCCCAGCAAATCCGACAAACATATGTATTGTCTTCATGCACATCAACTCCGACAAACTTAGATATGGAGTTCCTGCACATCAAATCCGACAAACTTGTATATCGACTTCCTGAACATCAAATCCGACAAACTTATATATTGACTTCCTGCCCAGCAAATCCGACAAATATATGCATTGTCTTCATGCACATCAACTCCGACAAACTTAGATACTGAGTTCCTGCACATCAAATCCGACAAACTTGTATATCGACTTCCTGAACATCAAATCCGACAAACTTATATATTGACTTACTGCACATCAAATCCGACAAACATAAGTATTGTCTTCATGCACATCAACTCCGGCAAACTTATATATCGACTTTCTGCACATCAAATCCGACAAACTTGTATATCCTGCACATCAAATACGACAAACTTGTATATCGACTTCCTGCACATCAACTTCGACAAAGTTGTATATCGACTTCCTGCACACCAAATCCGACAAACTTGTATATCGACTTCCTGCACATCAAATCCGACAAACTTATATATTGACTTCCTGCACAGCAAATCCGACAAACATATATATGGACTTCCTGAACATCGAATCCGGCAATCTTAAATATTGTCTTCCTGCACATCAAATCCGACAAAACTATATATTGTCTTCCTGCAAAACAAATCGCCATCTAGCTATGGATCTACTCTAGAAGGAAAGAATTTGCTCCGAAGGTGAGCAAATTCCTTCCTTTTAGAGTAGACACCTTTTCAGAAGGGAGACAGAACAATTTGAAAGAGTTGCCGCCTTTAAAATGTAATCATTCCCATTAAGACCGTCTTTTTTTTTTTTTTTTTTTTTTTTTTGGTTATGCGTCGCTTTCAACAGTCTTTCAGTCATTTCGCGACGGTGTCTTGATATTGCAGGGAGCTCCAGGCTCACGTTTAGTTGCCTCACTAAAATTCCATATCCCAGACACATGGCATAATACTACTCCTCTCAGTCACATTATACTAACACCTCCTCTCAGGGACCTACTGGCTGACCAGTCCTAGCCTTTCTATCGTAATGCTGAGCGCCAAGCAACAGAGCAGCTAGTGCCATTTTAATGCCAGGGACCGAACCCACAACCTCCCGGTCACAAAGCGGACGCTCTACCAACTGAGCCACTACCGGTCCCATTAAGACCGGGTCGCTTCAAACAAATGTATTTTAGCATATCCAGAGAGCGAAGGCCCAGATCAACATGAATTACCGTGCATTCCGATCAGAGTCGTCGTTGTTCGTTTTCAGATTTACCCGATACTGTGTACAGGGGTGAGAATAGTCGCTAATAATCATTCCTGAAACCTAAAAATTCAGCCCCAAACTATTAATATTTTTCTTATTTCTTAATAAAAGCATATGTTGTAGGTGCTCATTAGAAGCGCCTCCCCGAGGCGCTTCTAATGAGTACCCACAACATATGTTTTCAACTACTTCTGACACAACAGGATGGTCTAGTGAACAAGTATAAAAGTGAAATTTCATGCTTAAAATGAAAGTTCCCAATCCTAAAATCAGGATTAATCCTGAAGTTTCCCATCCCTGTGTACAATGTGTCAACGGAAAGCGCAGTCTTAACCCTTAAAGCGCCAGTCACAACTATTGTCGTCTGCTTTGTCATCTGCTTGTGATTTTAAAAGTCATTTTTGCAAACACTGTGGACCGAGATCAAACTGCTCCTAAAGGAGCAGTCTGATGAGGGTCCACATTGTTTGCCTGTATGCAAAAATAGGTTTGAAAAGTTTGCAAGAATATTCAGCAGACGACATAAACAGACGACATTTTTAGATGCAGATTTTCTTGGCGCTTTAAGGGTTAACGCTTAGCACTCTGAGTAAAATTTTCAACGGACGATATATTGAAAAAAAAAATTTACTTTCCCCAGAAAACAGCTTTTGACATTTCATGCATATTGTCTCCAAATATATGTTTCTTTAAAGTATTAGATGCAATATTCTTGCATAGTTTTTGTCTAATTGTTATCTCTTTACCGACGGTTTCGTGACAGTCAAATTGTCATTATAACAAATTTTGCCGTTTAACGAGTTGCGAGTGCCGGTATAAATAGGGTTTTTTGTAGGCCCTACATTAATACAATAACTTGAACACCGATAGCTCGTTTTACCTTGATCGATTCGAACGGTTGAATCCCCTGTCCCTAGAAAAAATCTGATAAATATTAAGGGATATTTTGGAGAGATTCTTATTTCATCATGCAAATGTATTTTGTATTTATTAGAATTGCCCAACTCGGGCGATTCTAAGGAATATTCTCAACATTCAATTATTTTATAGAAGATCGAAAATGCATCCCTTTATCCCTATGATTGGCGCTGTGATCAACCCTCAGTGACTCGAACTACCCATGTCTAGAACACATTTCCATGGTCCAAATGATGTTCGATACCATGTAGTGTGTTTATATTGTGTTTAGCAAAAATTTAATAGATTATACAGTCGACTCTCGTTATCTCGAATTCCATGGGACTCTCTGAAACACTTTGAGATATCCGTACCTCGAAATATCGGAGTTGCGGAAGTGAGGAAAACAATAAATCGAACAACCACATTTAACATGAATATGCAATTTGACTCCTGAAGTTGGAGATACACTGAAATTATTGTGGAAAAGAGGAGAAATTGCTCCTTAGGAGCATTTTCTCCTCTTTTCCACAATATTTTGTAACTTGTTCTTAGATTTCCGTGTTAAAACAGGGACTAGAATTTCACTTCGAGATAAGCGGTTATTCGAGATAAGCGAGTCGAGATAACGAGAATCGACTGTATCAAAAGGGCTGCGCCATGCGCAAGCGTGTTTTGGAGCATTTGCGCAAAGCAAAGGCCTAGATCAGACTGCGCATCTGCGCAGTCTGATCAGAGCCTTCACTGTCCGCTACCAAAGTCACTGGATACTATAAAATTGGTATTATCAATGGAGAGCAAATGTGACCCTGCGCTTGCTTGAGAGCATTTTTTTTCGCATGACGCGACCCAAATTTATTTCATGGGAATGGATATATTGCTAGGAGAAAAAATAGACATGGTTTTCTCCCACCTTTGCCTATACGAGAGAGGCTTTTTGCCGTGAGAAACTTTTATCTTACATGACAAACCACTTAAAATCTTAAACGTTCCAGAAAAACCTTAAAGGTGGGAGAAAAAAAGAATCCATCATGAGCCAGTCCATGCAGGATAGGGAAATCTCACTCTCGGGTAGGAATTTCAACCAGGGCAAGCCTCGTCTCTGGATGAAATTCCTACCCCTCGGTGAGATTTCGCTCTTATGATGGATTCATATATTCTTGCATACCGGATAAGGATTTTCGCAAATTACACCGGTGCTGGCAAATCTTATCTCACATACCCTTATCTGTCACGTGAGAAAGATAAAAATAGAGAATTGTCGCGTGTTTGATATACACTGGTTGTATCGGACGTCACGGCATGCCGTCGTTAAGGTAGACGTCACTAAACGTCACGGTATTGTCATCACAATATCGTGGACGTCTGCAATCGAAATGACTGCATTATCAAAAACCCTCTTTCGGAAATGAAAGGCATGCAAGAAAAAGAATCTATTATGGGTTCGAGGGGCAGATAGAAAAAGCCGTCTCTCGGGATCACAGTCTGGCATCATTCGGCAAGCCTCGTGATACCAGACAGTAACCCTTGGGACGGATTTTTCTATCTATTACTTACATCCATGATAGATTCTTATAATATTTAACGCCAAAATTTTCTCAAGATCAACGTGATTATCATTGCTCAATGTAATCAACCACGCAATAGACGAACTCAAGATAACGGTTATTTATAGCCGCACTTTTTTTATTGTGACGCCAGAGTGTTGTTGAAAGAGGGTTATGTTGTTGTTGTGACGTCATGGTGCTGTTGAAAGAGGATTATCTGTAAATCCTGGACTGGGACATCTGGGGCATTGAAAAACTGTGCAGACCCAGATCAGACGCCGCAGAACGAGGCGTCTGATCATAGTCTGCACTGTTTGCTTACATTACAAGAAGTTTAGGGTTAAGGATATACAGTCGACTCTCGTTATCTCGAACTCCAAGGGACTCTATGAAACACTTCGAGATATCCGTACTTCGACATATCAGATTTGCGGAACAGAGGAAAAAACAATTAATCGAACAACCACCTTTAACAGAATGAATATGTAATTTGACTCCTAAGTTAGAGATATATTGAAAATATTGTGGAAAAGAGGAGAAATTGCTCCTTTTCCACAATATTTTGTTGCCTGTTGGTAGATCTCCGTGTTAAAACAGGGACCAGATTTTCCCTTCGAGATAAGCGGTTATTCGAGATAAGCGAGTTCGAGATAACGAGAGTCGACTGTAGATATTTTTTTAACACTTTCAGGCGCACGTTTGTATTCATGTCTTGGTTTATGTATAAAAATCCCATGAATGATCTGAACCCAGTCAGCATTCTACGTAAATCTATATCGGGCCGTCATCGGCCCGTCAGGGTAGCTGACGGGCCGATGACGGTCCGATGTAGATTTACGTAGAATGCTAGCTGGGAACGTGCCTTCAAAAGATACAAAAAGAATATCCATGAACAAGAATGCCATAAATAAATAACGCTAATAATGTACGGGTTCTGGAGAGGATTTTTAAGTGTTTTTACCATATATGGGCATGGCGGCTATCTTTATTAACGGACCGTGACCATTTATATAAATTTTAAACCCCTCTTTAACAGAAGACTCCACATTAAGTTTGAAGAAAACTTGCCCAGGGGTTTCAGAGGAGAAGTCGTTCAAAGGTGTGGACGGACGGACGGACGACGGACGGCAAGTGATCACAATACCTCAACCTGAGCCTTGGGCTCAGGTGAGCTAAAAACAAATATCCTCTAAATGAAGTGGGCTCATGTCTGGCTTCGTTTGTGTCCAATTTGATCAGGGTACACATTTCATTGCACAGTCGACTCTCGTTGTTATCTCGAAGACCAAGGGACTCTCTGAAATACTTCGAGATATCCGTACCCCGACATATCAGATTTGCAGAATTTATAACAAAAAAAAAAAAAAAAAAAAAAAAAACCCGAACAATCACATTCCACAAATGAATGTGTAGTTGTAGTTTGAGTCCCACATTGAACATATTGTGGAAAAGAGGAGAAATTGCTCTTTTGGAGCAATTTACTCTTTTCCACAATTTTTTGTTACCTGTTGTTAGATTTCCATGTTAAAAAAGACCAGATTTCACTCGAGATAAACGGTCATTCCAGATAAACGAAGTCGAGATGACGAGAATCGACTGTTTGAACTCTGTGAGGGGTCATCTTTATATATGGCCACATGCATTAAATTTTATCAGTATTTACAATAAACCCGCGGCATACAGCTGGCATATCATGTTTATACAACGTCGCATTAACGTCGATGCAACGTCATGACGATCATCGACGTTAATGACGATCATCGACGTTAATGCGACGTTGTATAAACCAGCTGGTCATCTCACCAGCGTCGCATCACGAAAACATGCCTATATAATTTTGACCCCCTTAAACCCCACTTTTATATAGTAAAACTTGGGTTCACAGAAGTATACATTATTTTTTTTATTTCTGCTCAAAACATAGATTGCGGGTACTCGTTAGAACCGCCTCGTCGAGGCGGTTCTAACGAGTACCCACAATCTATGTTTTGAGCTGAAATATGAAAAATATCAGAATTTTTTATCTGAAAATTTTCAGTTTCTGGTGGTAAAATTTTCAGTATATTTGAAAAGGCATGTTTTCGTAATGGTTTCTCACAAACGAACTTTATGATTTTTATGATTAACAGTTTAGATTTTTATTTTATGGTTTTCTGACTATATATAAATTGTGTATATGATAGTGTTGTAAACTATTAAAATGGGGAACCAATGCACTTTCAAGGTATACAATTCTGTCAAAATTGTTTTGTCCCTTTCTGAAAAGGGATCTACTCCATAAGGAAAGAATTTGCGCCTGTATGGAGCAAATTCTTTCCTTATAGAGTAGATATCTTTTCATCAGGGGACTGTAGGAAAGCAAACAGGAAGTCACAAAAGTCGTCGCCCTTGCGAAAAATGCCAGCTAATTCTCCAGCTGTATCAATTCACCAAAAAAATACAAGTTTGGGCTGCATCATGTTTGCAAACAATAGTGATAAAATATCCATTTAACAAGGAATAATCAGCAAAAGACTTCAAAAGGGCCGTATTAAGTGATGCTAATGCGATACTTTTTTTGATTGTCCATATAAAAGCATACGTTGTTGGTATTCATTTGAATTCGAGGCAATTCGAATGAGTATAAAAATATATGCTTATATAAAGATGAAATCGTATGTTGTTGGTACTCATGACAAGTTATGTTGTTGGCTCTCATTTGAATTGCCTCAAACTTGTCGAGGCAATTCAAATGAATACCGACAATGTGTGACTATATAAAGAAGTATAAAAGAACATGGGCTGTAATCTGAAGACTAAGAAATAGCTTGACTGTGCGCTTACTGGGGTATGTGCGGTGAATAGGTTGAATACGGTATTTGATTTGGGACTTATTGCCCTATCAATTTTCTGACATTTAAACGAAATATTATTCTAGTATAATTCGCAACTTGTACTACTGATATTAATACATTTTCTGGTCCTTTGGGACTATTGGGCTCGAACATTATGTCGGCAACGCCATGCGAAAACGTGTCTTAAGGTATATGCGGACAGCGAAGGCCCAGATCAGCCTGCGCATCCACGCAGTCTGATCAGAGCCTTCACTGTCTGCTAACAGAAGCATTGGATACCACAGAATGTATGATTGTAGAGCAAAGGCCCGAATGATATTTTGTGCATGCGTATGGTTTGAATCTGAGCATTTTTCGCATGTTCGAAGGCTTTTTTTTTTGCTTGACGCGGTCCATATGTAAAAAAAAATAAATAAATAGAATGGCCTATACGTAGTGTACCATATGAAAGAAAAGATCTAGGTAAGAATGGATATCAAGATAATATTTTTCTTATTTCTCCATGAAAACATATATTGCGGGTATTCATGAGAAGCACCTTGCCAAGGCGCTTCTAATGAGTATTATACCCACAACATATGTTTTCATGGAGAAATAAGAAAAAAATATCAATACCTTTTGCTTGAAAAAAGCACTTTACCAATAGCTGTTGGTAGAATCGGGGTAAATCATAAGACTCGAAACGTGTGTGTGTCACCGTCCTGTTACAGTAAAACCTCGAACATCTTTGGGACTATGGAAATTTATTCGAGACATGGGTAGTTCGAGCCACTGAGGGTTAATCATGGTGCCATGTCAGGCAGCAAATGGTGATGATTAAGGGAGGTCTTTTCGATCTTCCAGACAATAATGATATATTGAGTGTGCTCATTAGAATCGCCTCGATGAGGCGATTCTAATGAGTACTACAACATAAAATTTCATGATAAAATATGAAACTTTCCCTAAATATTTGTTTTCTTGAGCTATCATAAGAATTTCGTAGGGACTCAAGAACGAGTTCGAATCATCCAAGGTAAACGAGCCATCGGTTTCGAGTTATCGAGGTTTTACTGTATGAGCCACACCATGAGAAAATGTGTTTCGGGACATACGTATGCAAAAAGATTTAGATCAGCTTTTGAAGTCATACATTCTGAATAGGTACTTTCCTATCCGTCATTAGCTAATGATTCTGTGAGCGGACAGCAAAGGCCCAGATTAGACTGCGCGATGCGCAGTCTGATCTGGGCCTTCTCTGTCCGCATATGCTCGAACACACCATGATGGTATGCTTGCAAGGGTTCAAAATGATGGCGAGTTTTCTGATCCATTTCCTATGACAAATGGAGTTAAGCAAGGCTGTGTACTAGCTTCAACACTGTTCAGCATGATGTTTTCTGCCATGCTTACAAATGCTTTCCAGGATGGTGAAAATGGTATACCTATTAGGTATCGCTTTGATGGGAAACTTTTCAACCTAAGAAGGTTGCAAGCTAAATCTAAGGTGCAGACAGAGGTGCTAGATAAGTTCCTCTTTGCTGATGACATGGCAAAGGGTGCTCCAACAGAAGAGAAAAGGCAAAACGGTGTGGATCAAGTATCTGCTTCATGTGACAGCTATTATCTCACAATCAGCATCAAAAAGACTGAGGTAGTATATCAGCCAGCACCTGGAAAGCCTTACAAGGAGCCTACCATCACAGTGAAAGGTCAACGACTGCAAGTGGTAGACAAGTTCACCTACCTTGGAAGCACATTGTCTAAAGTTGTGCACATTGATGACGAAGTCAATGCTAGAATTGCCAAAGCTAGTGCAGCATTTGGCCGGCTACGTGGAAGTATTTGGGACCGAAGTGGAATCAGACTTGACACAAAGCTGAAAGTATATAGATCGGTAGTGCTGCCAACACTTTTATACGCATGCGAAACTTGGACAGTTTACCAACGGCATGCCAAAAGACTGAACCACTTCCATACAAGCTGTCTTAGAAAACTTCAAAAGATCAAGTGGCAAGACAGGATTCCAGACACAGAAGTCTGAAAAGGGCAGGGATGCAGAGTATACATACTCTTCTGAAATTGGCACAGTTAAGATGGACAGGCCATGTTACTAGAATGCCTGATGAACGTTTGCCAAAGAAAATCCTCTATGGAGAACAAGTAGGAAAACGCTCCCATGGTGGTCAGAAGAAGCTGATATAAGGACACCCTCAAAGCCTCCCTTAAAGACTTCAACATACCAACAGAGTCATGGGAACAGATTGCACAAGATCGTACAAAGTGACGAGGCCTCATAAAAAGGGGAGCTGGTGAATACGAAGCAAAAAGAATCAGCGAAGCCGAGCAGAAACGTGCATAGCGGAAAGCCAGAGCTAAGGCATCACCAACAAAGCTTTCTTCCTCAGACCTCTCTTGTTCTATCTGCAACAGGCAGTTTGGAGCTAAGATTGGTCTCATCAGCCATCTTAGAACACACAAATAATAACACATCACACAGTTGATTAGGATTGATCATTGTCAGTAATGCCAGACGAACAAGTATGCTCGAATTAACCTTTTCGCAGAAAACTTTGTGCTACTAAAATTGATAATCAGTTGTCTCACATCAAAGCCTAATAAGTTTAAACATATTTTATTTCTATACTCTTCTCATACATATAAAATTCTATGAACAACAATTTATAAGTAGCAAACAATATACAAAAAGGATTTGCAAACAGTCCTTCGGCTTATATAAATTCATTTTCCGTGTCTTTTATCATTACGAAAACTCGCCTATATAAGTATATAGAAAAATTCACCTCCAAAAAAACTTAAAATTTTCAGATAAAAACTCTGATACGTTTTATATTTCTGCTCAAAACATAGATTGTGGGTACTCGTTAGAACCGCCTCGGCGAGGCGGTTCTAACGAGTACCCACAATCTATGTTTTTGAGCAGAAATAAGAAAAATAATGTATACCCCTGTAAACCCCAGTTTTACTATATAAAAGTGGGGTTTAAGGGGGTCAAAATTATATAGGCCTGTTTTCGTGATGTTAATGTGATCTAGTGTGTGTTCATACAAAATTGGACAGTTTTTTTTTAGTAATTACCTTGCTATAAAGAACAAATGTAAAACAACAACAACAAAACCAAAACCAAAATAATAATAATAATTATATTAATAATATTAATAAAACGAACAAGAGGGACAAGATCACCTCATTACCAGACGAGTTTAGAGTCTTTCGGTTCAAGAGAAGAAATTCAATATAGATCTTCAAGATAGCCGCGCATCGGAACAGTTTTAGCTATTTTTGATCTTCAAGCCACCTCGATGCATATTTTAAACATGGGTGCCATGGCGGACTTCTTGGATTTCCGACTGGAATAATTTTAGCTATTTCTGATCTACAAGTGGCCCCGATACTTCCTACTAAGTTTCGAGTCATTGGAGTTTTTGGTATACTTCCTGCTAAGTTTCGAGCCGCTGGACTTTTGGGTTAAGGAGAAGAAGTTCGAAATATATTTTCAAGATGACAGCCATGGCATCCATTTTGGATTTCTGATCGGAACGATTTTCATCTATTTTTGATCTACAATTCACCCTGAAGCTTTCTTCCAAGTTTTTAGTCAGTTGGCATTTCGGTTCAGGAGAAAAAGTTCAGAATAGAATTTCAACATAGCAACTATGGCGACCATCTTGGATTTCCAATCTGAACAATCTTAGCTATTCTTTTAAATAAAAGTCAACCCGAATCATTCCTGACAAGTTTCGGGTCAGCTGGCCTTTATATTTAGGAGAAGCAGTTTCAAAATAGATTTTCAAGATGGCGGCCGTGGCGCCATCTTGTTTTTCCGATAGGAACGAGTTTAGCCATTCTTGATTTAAACGTCGCCCCGATAGTTCCTACCAAATTTTGAGTCACCTAGTCTTTTGGATCAGGAGACGCAAAATAGATTTTCAAGTTGGCACCCGTTGCAGCCATCTTGGATATCCGATCGGAACGATTTTTGCAAGTTTTGATTAACAAGTCGCCCCGACACTTCCTTGCAAGTTTCTAGTCAATTGGCCTTTCACTTCAGGAGAAGAAGCGCAAAATGATTTTTCAAGATGGCGGCCGATCGAAATGATTTTTGCTATTTTTGATAAACAAGTTGCCCAAATACTTCCTACCAAGTTTCGAGTTAATTGGCCTTTCGCTTCTGCAGAAGCGCAAAATAGATTTTCGTGATGGCGGCCGTGGAGGCCATCCTGGATTTCCTATCGAAACGAAATTTAGCTTTTTTCGATTTACAAATTGCCCTGATACTTCCTACCACGTTTCGAGTCATTTTTGGCCGTTCCGTTCAGGACACGAAACATCAAAAAATATTTTTAAGATTGTGGCCGTGGCGGCTATCTTGGATTTCCGACTGGAACGATTTTAGCTATGTTACATGTACGTCGCCTCAATCCTTCCTACCAAAGTTTGAGGCAGTTGGACCAGTGGTGCAGGAGAAGCAGTGATTTAAAGCAAATCATTGACGCCGCACGACGGACGACGTACATTAACAGATCACAATAGCTCGGCTTGAGCACTTCGGGCCATTACGAAAACACGCCTTTTCAAATAAATAGAAAATTTCGCCTCCAAAAACCGAAATTTTTCAGGTAAAAAGCTCTGATATTTTTCATATTTCTGCTCAAAACATAGATTGTGGTACTCGTTAGAACCGCCTCAGCGAGGCGGTTCTAACGAGTACCCACAATCTATGTTTTGAGCAGAAATATGAAAAATAATGTATACCCCTGTAAACCCCAGTTTTACTATATAAAAGTGGGGTTTAAGGGGGTCAAAATTATATAGGCATGTTTTCGTGATGCTCAGATAAGCTAAAACAGATGAAGATTACAATAATTGAACATGTTCTTTAAAGCAATAAAAAAGAAAGAAAAGAGAAAAAAAGGCGAGTACATTACAGTAATTTGACATGCTGTTTTGAGTAAAAATCTTGCTGTAAAGCAAAAGAAAAAAACAAAAAAGAAAGAAAAAAAGGAAAAAAAAGAAAGGAAAAAAAATCTGTGAAAGAAAGATTGTCACCTGGCGGTCATGCAGGATCGAACTTCCGCAATAAACCAGCAGCCATCATTGAAAATATCAAAAGCAATAATGGTTGCCTGTTGAAAGAATTGCAAGGACTGTGCTCGTGGCCCGCAGTATATAATTCTTCTTATTAATACATGTATGTGAATTTAGTATACCTTGTCAATCAAAATTACAGAACCTCAACATATGGACACCTGAGCCCAGTTATTCAAAGCATCGTTAGCTTAACGAGCTCGTTAATGACAAACGCTAAAATACTTGTTGTAGCTAAGGTATTTCCAAATACATTGATATTTTTGCTGCACAAATGTGAATAGCTTTTGCAATCGCAATGCAAAAGCTACTCACATTCCTTCAGCAAAAACTATCAATGTATTTGCCATATTTCAAGATAGAAATTGTAACGTCCCGTTCGCTAACAACCTATTAAGGTTTGAACAACTCAGCAAATTCTTTTGATGTACAAGAAATGGTCCGTTTCTAAGAGCATATCTTCTTATATGGGGAGTCATATGGGCTACGCTAAGCAGGAAAGGCTGTCTTCCAGGATATGTGAAATTCAGAACTTTCAGCGTAAGCCTAGAAAAAGTTTGTATAATTTTATACCTACCCTCCCTGAGTCTTCAGGGAGGGTAGGTATAAGATTATATGTAATCCATATTTTTTGTTTAGAAACAAATGAAAATTATACCATCATACAGTATCTTTTATGACTGTCTAGACATTTTAAGAAAACAAAAGAGTAAGGTTTCGTTTGAAACTCTAGGTACATGTAGGATAAGGTTACACTACAGAAACTATCATTTATACGCATTACACTTAGCACCTGCTTGGCCTCATCAGGGCCATTGATATTCTATAGGTTCCAATAACTCCATAGGCCACTAGCGAAGACCCTGTTGAGCATGCGCGGATGCGCCGTCTGATCTGGGTCTTTACTGTCGGCATGTGCGGGCATCTTTTTATTTGGCTCGGTCCATCTGTGTTGTGCAGTTTCATTGTGCCATTTTAGAATAATGATGTCAGTTCGCATGTTTAAATCACCAATAACATGGTATAATAGGAATGAATTTTATTTTTGTGGATTTTATCGATGTGTGAACTCCGGTGAATCACTCACAAACTGAATAAAGTCCGAAGATGTTAAGTTTATGAGTGATTCGCCGGACTTTACAAATCGATAATCATTACGAAAACATGCCTATTCAAATATAGAGAAAATTTTACCTCTAACAACTTAAACTTTTGACGAGGCGGTTCTAACCAGTACCCACAATCTATGTTTTTTGAGCAGAAATAAGAAAAAATAACGTTTACCCCCTGTAAACCCCAGTTTTACTTTATAAAAGCGGGGTTTGAGGGGGTCAAACTTATATAGGCATGTTTTTGTGATGATCCACAAAGATAAAAATTCATTCTTAAAATTCAAGTTTTGTCATCAAAATGTAACAAACGTTGCCGAAATGTCATTCTTTTGAGATGACAGAAGGAAAATAGATCCGACGGAATCGTGCTCTGAATTTTACTGAAGTGCAAAACTTTTCCTTCAACCAGTTAAACTGCGAGAAATATGAATAAAAATGAGGAGTTGGAAACATAGACGTCATGAAGTTTTTTCCGACTGAGTAAAATCGCCAGTATCATTGCTATTTCACTGAGTGCATAAATAACATGTAAGTAAAAAGTCGCTCGATTAATGATAAAACCTTGTTTTGAAAAAAAAACTTCTTATTTGGGGTCATGTAGATATGTATTAAAACTTTTAATTGCTTTTCAGTGCTCAACAAAGCTTGCTAAATAAAGACTTTATTTTTTCAAACTGTTTCGGTATAAGATTTTATACGAAACGGCCATTCATGAAAGGTCCTTTACTGAGTTCAATACTGAATTTCTTTTCATCATACTGAAGTGAGATTTTCTTCTAAAATCATTGGCTTCCGTTCTTCTGTACCGCTCTTTCCTTTTTTGTCGGCCAAACTTGGAACCTGTTTGGCCTTTTTCGTATCATCTATGTCCCCATTCTTGGCAACCTTTATTTCATCATCAATCATATCATCGACAGTTTTAGCACGTCTTGTGCATCTTTTGTAAATTAAATAAGGCACAGCCACTAGAAACGGTGGTACTGGTGTCATCATAGCCGATGCCGCCGGAGCCAATGCCGAGATATCTCCGAGTGGAGGCGGAAATGACGTAACCATGAGGAAAAATGCCACACCTATATTTTGCATCCCAGTCTCCAAAGCGATTGTTTTGACACGTGTCCACGGCTGTTGCAAAATGGCGGCGATAATCCCACCTGAAAGGTACCCGCCGTAAGGCAAAAGAGCACCTGCAATGATATATTTCGGTCGAAAGAGCTGGAATATGTAGAAGTTAGAGTAGATTCCGACAACCATGAAGATCAAGATCATTACTATGGTTACAGGTTTCAATACTTTAATGAGCTTCTTTGCCACCTTGAAGTATTTGTACTTGATGAAGATCCCGACGAACAAGGGAATCGTTATCATGGCCAGTGTCTGTAACATGTTCGTGTAAGGAACAATGATTTCAAAGTCTTCTTCCACGAATTGCCTCCCTAAGGTGTAAACCCATAACGGCATCATACCTGTAAAATATATGATTTATGATATGGCGGACGTTCAATAAATATTTGCAATGTGATAAAATGTACCGTTGGACTTGCATTACGAAAACACGCCTATTCAAATATACTGAAAATGTTACAACCAAAAGATGAAAATTTTCAGATAAAAAATTCTGATATTTTTCATATTTCTGCTCAAAATCATAGATTGTGTGTACTCGTTAGAACCACCTCGCCGAGGCGGTCCTAATGAGTACCCACAATGTATGTTTTTGAGCAGAAATAAGAAAAATAATGTATACCCTTGTAAACCCCACTTTTACTTTATAAAAGTGGGGTTTTAAGGGGGTTAAAAGTATATAGGTGTATTTTCATAATGTGCGCTTTGCTTAAACTCATATCAGATTTGAGCAGTCTGAACAGTGCCTTCGCTCGGTGCTCTTTGGATAGCCAATGATCACAGTTTTTTTTAAGTGGACAACAAAGACTCTGATCAGACTGCATGGATTTGATGGACACAAATATCAACAGTTACATTATCTCCCCTTGTGGTTCAATCAAGGGGATTTGATAGACTTGATATAACTGCCATTTTTGCAAGGAAAACAATTATAGTGACTTTCTATTTCTTTATCTGCACGTCAAACCTCTTCTTAACCCTTAAAACGCCAAGAAAACCTGCATCTGAAATTGTCATCTGTTTATGTCGTCTGCTGAATATTCTTTCTATTTTCAAACCTATTTTCGCATACAGGCAAACAGTGTGGACCCAGCTCAATAAAGGAGCAGTCTGATCTGGGTCCACACTGTTTGCAAAAATGATTTTTAAAATGACAAGCAGATGATAAAGCAGACGACAATTGTTGTGATTGGCAGTTTAAGGGTTAAATGCGGCCGACTTTCAAAGGAAAGAGTTTTCAGAAGGGAGACAAAATAAGTTTGACAGTTATCTCCCCTAAAAGTGATCAATTTACCTGATAACGTTATTATTGTCCCACCGTCCTACAGTATATACCCACAGTGACATCATACTTGGAAAATGAATTATGTTAGCAAGCCATTCAATAATTTATGACTTAATCATTGTCGGAAATTATTCCGTTTGTCTAATACCTTTTACCACGTTGGAGGCTGAACTTTCCGTCTAGCATTTTATTTGTTTTTGTTACTGTTTTTTTTTTCTGCTTATTTTAACGGTCTTGGGTGCATCAGAATAAATACGGACGAAATTAACATATCGAATGTTCTCTCCCCATTATCGTAGCATCGCCACAGTTAGTCTTTTAATCCTTAAAGCGCCAAGAAAGCTTGTATCTGAAAATGTCGTCTGTTTATGTCGTCTGCTGCATCTTCTTGCAAACTTTTCAAACATACTTTTTGCATATAGGCAAACCTGTGAACCCAGATCAGAGGAGCAGTCTGATCTGGGTCCACACTGTTTGCAACAATGACTTTTAAAGTATTCGGCAGATATACAAAGCAGACGACAAATGTTGCGTTTGGCGTCTTAAGGGTTAAGTATCGGGTTTTTTCCATTTAGTTTCCAGCTTCTGCTGACTTAGGCGTACATGTAAGCCCTGAACGAGACTGATACCATGCGACAATAACTTTGGAGTACATTCTTTCCACAAAGAGGAGACCCCGTTTTTGAAAGATTTCAAATACCAGGGAGGCAACTTCCTGTGTGCAAATTCTGCCTCCCATTGCAAAATTGTGGTAAAGTCCTGCATATAAAAAAACCAAAAAAAAACAAAACAAAACAAAACCCGCATATATATATATATATATATATATATATATATATATATATATATATATATATATATATATATATATATATATCCTAAACACCGTCCCCCCACCCACACCCCCACAAAAAAACCCCCCAAAAAACAACAAACAAAAACACTGCTTTCAATCCCACAGAGTGAAAGATTCTGTGCTGTTCATACGAGGGATGTTCGAAAACTTTTGCAAACTCGATGTTATACGCAATTTTCTTTAGAAATTCTGGGCCACTCATGAAAAATGCTATTCCAAATGGTAGGGGAGTGTCTGGTAGCTTCTATAAGAATGTGATTCTGAAAAAAATTGCGAACAAAAAAGAGAGAGAAAAAGACGTCCAAAAACCGGTCTCCAGCATGTCCATTTGCTACATGACAATGCTCCAGCCCACAAATCTTCAACTGTAACAATGTTTTCCTCCTTCCCAAATTGAAAAAAAGTACACACACCCTCATACAAAAAAAAAAAAAAAAAAAAAAACAACAACAAAAAACAAAAAAAAAAACAAAAAAAAAAAACAAAAAAAAAAAAAAAACAACAACACCTATCTGGTAGGAGATATATATTCCGAAAACATGCCTATTCAAATACACGGAAAATTTTACCTTAAAAAACTAACATTTTCAGATAAAAAACAGATCTAATATTTTTCATATTTCTGCTCAAAACATACGTTGTGGTTACTCGTTAGAACTGCCTGGACGATGCTGTCCTAACGAGTACCCACAATGTATGTTTTGAGCAGAAATATGAAAAATAATGTATACCCCTCTGAACCCAGTTTTACTATATGAAAGTGGGGTTTAATGGGGTCAAAATTATATAGGTATGTTGACGTGATGTAGGTCCAGAAGTGCATTGGGGTCAGCAGGTCACCAGTTTCTTATGGGTGTACCCAAAGATGAGTATGGAAATTGTTTCAAAAAATGACTTAACCCTTAAAGCGCCAATCACATCAATTGTCGTCTGCCTTGTCATCTGCTTGTGATTTTAAAAGTCATTTTGCAAACAGTGTGGACCCAGATCAGACTGCTCCTTAGTCTGATCTGGGTCCATCCTGTTTGCCTGTATGCAAAAATAGGTTTGAAGAGTTCAGCAGACGACATAAACAGACGACATTTTCAGATGCAGGTTTTCTTGGCGCTTTAAGGGTTAAAAGATTTGAACGACGTGTTCTGGCAAAGGGGAATATTTTGCAGGTAACTAGACAAAAATATCAACTTTTAGTTAATATCTCCGAGAAAACATGCAACTTGCAAAAGAACACCCTTCGTAGATATCGTATATAGGAACAATATTCTGTAGCCGAAATCAAGTCATTCAACAACCAGGGGCCTCGATGGCTGAGTGGTCTATAGTGTTGGCTGAGGCTAAGTATACGATCTCGTGTAAATACTGAACACCAGTTTGTTTCTTTTTTTTACCCAGCTTGACTCAACTCTTAGCATGCTGGGTAAAAAATTCACCAGATGATATTTTGAAACATGTTTTCCCAGAAAATAGGATTTGACAGTCTTAGGAGACACTTTGTATGAATTGTCTAATCCTATTTGCTGGAAAAAAAAGAGTAAAATATGAACAATTTTTGGTCTGTTGAATTTGCCCAGAGGGTGGTAAATGTTAAACAAACACTTGGGCTATTAACCAGATCCACCCTACCAAAACTTTCCTTCAGAATATGCAAGGAGAGATTATACCGTATTTACCCTAAGTGGTCGGTTCAGCCAGAAGTAGTCAGTGAAATGGAGGTGCTCAATGTTTGGGATGAATGCGGTAAACAGTTGCGGTGTAGGAATATTTGGGACATTTATGGCACTTTTTTTCTTTGAAAGTTTGTATAACTAATGAGCCTTGACGTTAAGAAACCTTGCATCCTTGACTATCCATAAATGCACCCGGTGAAGATTCTGATCAGACTGCGCGAATGCGCAGGCTGATTTGAATCTTCGCTGGGCGCAGGTGTCTGAATATACGCTTTCTTACGTTTCGGCTTTTATAGTGAAACCAATCGCATTACAGCTGGCGTGGGTCAAAAAGATCACGCGGGAAAACAAGATAGCAGTCATCAGACACCAGATCAAATACATATTAAATTATCACTGCATGTTGTCTTCAAAATAAGAAAAAAAAAAAACAACAAAAAAAAAAAAAAAAAAAAAAAAAAAAAAAATACACGTACAGTAAAATTTCAATGACTCGAACATCGATAGCGCGTTTACCGTGGCTGATTCGAACTCGAGTTTAAGTCCCTACTCTGCTTTCAACATCTTTCAGAAAGTCTTTTTTTTTTCAAAAGGTTTAATTCTAGTCGTTGGTTTTAAAAAATCAAATATTTTCACTTTTTCCCCTTGTAAAAATGTATGCAAATTATGCAGAAATCTGTAGGATAGGTAAATTGGGGGCAAATTTTCAACAAGTTCCGCTTGTTCAATTTTTTGTTGTGAAACATCAATAATTCAAATTCAGCAAAGAAAAGTAATAACAATTATCTAAGAAAACAAATCACTTTACCATAGAAATTGCAAAGGTCAGATCAATTTTTGGCCGTAAATTTAATTTTAGATTACATATTTGAGAATAAAATACAGAAACAGAAAAGAAATATGGTTTCTAATATGTATTTCTAATAATATCTTCATTAAAACGCCAATAATATCTTCATTAAAACGCCAAGCAAAAGATGTCTTTCCGACTAATGTCGAAAGGACAGTAAGAAATTCTTCAATTAGCTAATGTTAAACAAACATTCGTGGACTTTTGGGTAATATTTTCTTATTTTATCATGAAAATGTATGTTGTGTGTACTAATTAGAATCGCCTCATCGAGTACACAAAACATTCAATTATTTTATAGAAAACCGAAAAGACTTCCTCAAAGGTCTCCATTTACCTCCTGACTGACACCATGATTAACCCTTAAAACGCCAAGAAAACCTGCATCTGAAAAATGTCGTCTGTTTATATCGTCTGCTGAATATTCTTGCAAACTTTTCAAACCTATTTTTGCATACAAGCAAACAGTGTGGACCCTAATCAGACAGCACCTAAAGAAGCAGTCTGATCGGGGTTCACACTGTTTGCAGAAATGACTTTTAAAATCATAAGCAGATGACAAAGCAGACGACAATTGTTGTGGTTGGCGCTTTAAGGGTTAACACTAAATGGCTCGAATTACCTATGTATAGAACAAATTCCTATGGCCCCAAAGATGTTCGAGCCCATCACGAAAACATGCCTATATAATGTTGACCCCCTTAAACCCTACTTTTATATATTAAATAAGTTCAGACCAGCCTGGGCATTCGCCCAGGCCTGGGCATCCGCCCAGTCTGATCAGAGATTTCGCTGCCCGCATGAAGAAAGACTGAGTCTTAAGCTACCCACTGAGCGCACAGCGAAGACTCTGATCAGACTGGGCGGATGCCCAGGCCTGGGCGAATGCCCAGGCTGGTCTGAATCTTTGCTGGGTATTTTGTTGGTTTTGTCGTGCGCTGGCTCAAATGAATTGTTTAAATTTTAAGACAAGTCTGGTAAGATTCCTCAATATTTAGGGTAAATACCTTGAGCCGTGGAAACAAAAAAAAAATCCCTTCACTGGAGCAAAACTTTTTTTTTTTCTTTCTAAACAGTTCATCACATAAAAGATCCCAATGCTGATAGAACGCCATAAAAAAGTCCAAATTTTGCTTTGTACAGCACCGAATATAGCCACATCTGATGGGTGAACGATCATCTCCGAAAGACCACTATTTTTAAACTCTCGCGGGACATACATATCTATCTGGTTCATTTTGCTACTTGTTGATATGTGTAAAAACTGCCGGATGAGCGGTGAACAGTTTTGACCTTAACCCATTAGAGAATGAATAAACTCTCCTACACTATATATTGGACGAGTGCATTTTCAATTTTAGGTAGTAAGACTCATGAATACGTAGTAAACAGATCTGTGTAGACTCTTGAACACATACTGAAGAGACATTGTCAGACTCTTAATGTTACACATGTTCTGAACAGACCTAGTCAGACTCATGAATACGTAGTTAACAGATCTGTGTGGACTCGTGCGACATTGTCAGATTCTTAATGTGACACATGTTCTGAACAGACCTGATCAAACTCTTGAACTTATACTGAAAAGACATGTTCAGACTTTTAAACACGTAATGAACAGAGATTGGCAGACTTTTAATATTACACTTTTGATCATGCACCCGTTCAGACTCTTGTACACGTTCTGAAAATATTTGTCAATTAATGTCACGCGTGTAATGTACAGCCATGTACACGTACTGAACAGACTTATTCAGATTTCTTAACACGCACGGAATAGAACTGTTCAGACTCTTGAGCACGTTCGGACCAGAAATGTTCAGACTCTTGAGCACTCATGGAACAGAACTGTTATGACTCTTGAGCACGTACGAAACAGGAATGTTCAGAGTCTTGAGCACGAACGGAACAGAACTGTTCAAACTCTTGAGCACGCACAGAACAGAAATGTTCAGACTCTTGTACACTTATTGATGAGAAATGTTCAGAATCTTGAGCACGTTCAGAACAGAAATGGTCAGACTCTTGAGCACGTACTGAACAGAAATGTTTAGACTCTTGAGCACGTACTGAACAGAAATGTTCAGACTCTTGAGCACATACGGAACAAAAATGTCCAGACTCTTGTACACATACTGAACAGAAATATTCAGACTCTTGAACACGTACGGAATAGAAATATTCAGACTCTTGTACACGTACTGAACAAAAATGTTCAAACTCTTGAGCACGTACGGAATAGAAATGTTCAGACTCTTAAGCACGTAAGAAACAGAAATGTTCAGACTTGTACTCGTACTGAACCGACGTTTACGTTAATGTTTAAGCATGCTGACAAGAATTCGAGCAGCAACGATCTTTGCATTTTTTTTGCGAATCATAAATGAGATAAATCGGTATCTTTAATGCAACGATCAAAATTAGAAACAGACATGTTTAAGCTCTTCGACCTTGCCAGCTCTTTAGCCCCTTTTTCAATGTTTTTTATTTTTTTATTTATTTATTTATTTTATTGCTTGGAGCACTTTTAGGTATTTAGCTGTCAAGCCCATGCCCTATCCTTAAAATTAAGTGAACTGGTATCTGATCTTTAGTTCTGTCTCTATTAAAGGAATTTGAGGCTCGATGTTGCCATTCATGAATTTTTAGAAAGTGATTTAGTCCATATATTGTCTAATTAGGACTCATTCTTTCTCCAACTTTTACCTATATGAGACAGGCTTTTTGCCCATGTGAGAAACTTCTATCTCACATGACCACTGCAATCCACCATTTAATCCGCTGGTCCTAGGAACAATCTACTTAAAGGCGGGAGAGAAAGAATTCAGCATGAGACAGTCCATGCAGGACAGGAAAATCTCACATTCGGAGTAGAAACTTCAACCAGGGACTCGGCAAGCCTCGTCTCTAGGTTGAAATCCCTACTCCTAGGGTGAGATTTCCCTGTTCTGTATGGACACTCATGATGGATTCTTATATCATATGGTAAATGGTGCTAAATGGAAAATACAAAAATTAAAATGAACGCAAATAAGTAAATGAAACTTTTACTAATAAGCTATCAAATAAACAAACAAAAATAAACAAACGAAACTGTCAAACTTGCTAAAATAACTCAATGACTACGATTTATCTGGTTTAATTAAAATCTTAACAACAATGATACTTTAAATTATTCAAGGATGTGGTACAAATAAAATATCTACTTAAATATTTAAAGAAATATGACTTAATGTGAAAAGAAAAAAAAAAAAAAAAAAAAAAAAAAAAAAAAAGAAAAAAAAAAAAAAGAAAACACAACCATATTAATACCATACATACTGAAAGTTTTATCTGATAATAACTGTTTGCAGCAAGGTAAACAGTATACATGTACTTCACTGCTGCAGCCATAGTTGTTGTTTGCTTGTCATAAACTGCGCCTAGGTAATCTTTTATCGTGTGCAGATACTTCACTGTTACAAGCCATAGTTGATGTTTGATAATCATGAACTGCTCCAATGTAATCTTTTATTGTGTGCTGATACTTCACTGTTGCAAGCCATAGTTGATGTTTGCTAATCATAAACTGTTCCAATATAATCTTTTATCGTGTGCTGATACTTCACTGTTGCAAGCCATAGTTGATGTTTGCTTATCACAAACTGCTCCAATGTAATCTTTTATCGTGTGCAGATACTTCACTGTTACAAGCCATAGTTGATGTTTGCTTATCACAAACTGCTCCAATGTAATCTTTTATCGTGTGCTGATACTTCACTGTTGCAAGCCATAGTTGATGTTTGCTAATCATAAACTGTTCCAATATAATCTTTTATCGTGTGCTGATACTTCACTGTTGCAAGCCATAGTTGATGTTTGCTTATCACAAACTGCTCCAATGTAATCTTTTATCGTGTGCAGATACTTCACTGTTACAAGCCATAGTTGATGTTTGCTTATCACAAACTGCTCCAATGTAATCTTTTATCGTGTGCTGATACTTCACTGTTGCAAGCCATAGTTGATGTTTGCTAATCATAAACTGTTCCAATATAATCTTTTATCGTGTGCTGATACTTCACTGTTGCAAGCCATAGTTGATGTTTGCTAATCATAAACTGTTCCAATATAATCTTTTATCGTGTGCTGATACTTCACTGTTGCAAGCCATAGTTGATGTTTGCTTATCACAAACTGCTCCAATGTAATCTTTTATAGTGTGCTGATATTTCACTGCTGCAAGCCTTGGTTGATGTTTGCTAATCATGCACTGAAGCACAATAATATTTTATCTTATGCTAATATTTCCCTACTGCAAGACAAACGTTGTTTGCTAATCGCGTACTGCAGCATGGTAATCTTTACCGTGTGCCTGTTTGTCCCTGCTCTGAGTCATACGTTGTTGCATGCTTATCGTAAACAGCAGCAAGGTAATCTTTTCTCGTGCAATAATATTTTCCTACTGCAAGCCATACGTTGTTGTTTGCTAATCGTATACTGTAGCAAGGTAATCTTTAATCGTGTGGTTATATTTTCCTGCAGCAAGTCATACGTTGTTATATGCTTATCGTAAACTGCAGCAAGGTAATCTTATATCGTGTGCTAATATTTCCCTTTTGCAAACCATACGTTGTTGTGTGCTATTATAAATCATAACCCAGTATACACACAACGTTGTTACAACGTCGCTGCAACGTCACGACATTGTAGCAACGTTGTAACGACGTCGTTGCTACGTTGTGTGTTTGCTGGGAAACTGTAGCAAGGTAATCTTTTATCATATGCTTATACCTCCCCGCTACAAGTCATCCGTTCCTGCCTGCAAACATAAACTGAAGCAAGCATTTTTTATCGTGTGCTAATATTTCCCTGCCACAAATCAAACAGTGCTGTATGGTGATCGTATACTGCAGCAACCTAGCTGGCACACAACGTTGAAACAACGTCGATTCAACGTAGATTCAATGTCTTGGTGTTGAATCAACGTCGAATCGACGTTGTTTCAAAGTTGTGTGTCCGCTCGGAAGGTACTCCTTTATCGTGGGCTAATATTTCTCTGCTGTTAGCCATACGCTGTTGTGTGCTAATCATAAAATACAGCAAGGTTATCTTTTATCATGTGCTAATATTTCACTGCTGCAAGTCATACGTTGTTGTGTGCTGATAAACTACAGCAAGGTAATTTTTATCGTATAATTATATTTTCCTGCCACAAGCCAGACGTTGTCGTAGGCTAAACATGTACTCTAGCAACGTAATCTTTCTTTTTGTCGTGTGCTAATATGTCCATGCTGCAAGCCAATCGTTGTTGAATGCTAATCATGTACTTCAGCAAGGTATTCTTTTATCGTTTGCTAATATTTCCCTGTTGTAAGCCAAAACTTGTTGTATACTAATCATGTGCTGCAGCAAGGTAATCTTTTATCGTTTGCTAATATTTCCCTGTTGTAAGCCAAAACTTGTTGTATACTAATCATGTACTGCAGCAAGTTAATCTTTTATCGTTTGCTAATATTTCCCTGTTGTAAGCTAAAACTTGTTGTATACTAATCATGTACTGCAGCAAGTTAATCTTTTATCGTTTGCTAATATTTTCCTGTTGTAAGCTAAAACTTGTTGTATACTAATCATGTACTGCAGCAAGGTAATCTTTTCTCATGTGCTAATATTTCCCTGCTGCAAGCCATATGTTGTGTGCTAATCATAAACTGCTACTAGGTAAGCTTTTATCGTGCCTTTATATTTCCAAGCTGCAAGCTATACGCAGACGCCACCTCACCAAGTCCATACACATCACCTCCCTTCAAAGCTGCAAACTATACGCAGACGCCACCTCACCAAGTCCATACACATCACCTCCCTTCAAAGCTGCAAGCTATACGCAGACGCCACCTCACCAAGTCCATACACATCACCTCCCTTCAAAGTTGCAAGCTATACGTAGACGCCACCACACCAAGTCCATACACATCACCTCCCTTCAAAGTTGCAAGCTATACGCAGACGCCACCACACCAAGTCCATACACATCACCTCCCTTCAAAGTTGCAAGCTTTACGCAGACGCCACCTCACCAAATCCATACACATCACCTCCCTTCAAAGCTGCAAGCTATACGCAGACGCCACCTCACCGTCCATATACATCACCTCCTTTCAAAGCTGCAAGCTATACGCAGACGCCACCACACCAAGTCCATACACATCACCTCCCTTCAAAGTTGCAAGCTATACGCAGAATCCACCACACCAAGTCCATACACATCACCTCCCTTCAAAGTTGCAAGCTATACGCAGACGCCACCTCACCAAATCCATACACATCACCTCCCTTCAAAGTTGCAAGCTATACGCAGACGCCACCTCACCGTCCATTTACATCACCTCCCTTCAAAGCTGCAAGCTATATGCAGACGCCACCTCACCAAGTCCATACACATCACCTCCCTTCAAAGCTGCAAGCTATACGCAGACGCCACCACACCAAGTCCATACACATCACCTCCCTTCAAAGCTGCAAGCTATACGCAGACGCCACCTCACCAAGTCCATACACATCACCTCCCTTCAAAGTTGCAAGCTATACGCAGACGCCACCTCACCAAGTCCATACACATCACCTCCCTTTAAAGTTGCAAGCTATACGCAGACGCCACCTCACCAAGTCCATACACATCACCTCCCTTTAAAGTTGCAAGCTATACGCAGACGCCACCTCACCAAGTCCATACACATCACCTCCCTTCAAAGTTGCAAGCTATCCGCAGACGCCACCACACCAAGTCCATACACATCACCTCCCTTCAAAGCTGCAAGCTATACGCAGAATCCACCACACCAAGTCCATACACATCACCTCCCTTCAAAGTTACAAGCTATACGCAGACGCCACCTCACCAAATCCATACACATCACCTCCCTTCAAAGTTGCAAGCTATACGCAGACGCCACCTCACCGTCCATTTACATCACCTCCCTTCAAAGCTGCAAGCTATATGCAGACGCCACCTCACCAAGTCCATACACATCACCTCCCTTCAAAGCTGCAAGCTATACGCAGACGCCACCACACCAAGTCCATACACATCACCTCCCTTCAAAGCTGCAAGCTATACGCAGACGCCACCTCACCAAGTCCATACACATCACCTCCCTTCAAAGTTGCAAGCTATACGCAGACGCCACCTCACCAAGTCCATACACATCACCTCCCTTTAAAGTTGCAAGCTATACGCAGACGCCACCTCACCAAGTCCATACACATCACCTCCCTTCAAAGTTGCAAGCTATACGCAGACGCCACCTCACCAAGTCCATACACATCACCTCCCTTCAAAGCTGCAAGCTATACGCAGACGCCACCACATCAAGTCCATACACATCATAGCCCTTACTATGTGTCCATAAATGATATGAGCGGTTTAAAATATTGGGCGAAAAGCTCAACCAAATAACTGACCTAGGATCGAAACGACAAAGAACCTGTTGGTATCAACTATTAGCCAATGTGCAGGCAGTGCTAAGTACAGATCTCAAAAGCTATCAAATATAATGCAATCTTTCTTAATGAGCCGTCTCATCTGGATCTACGCTGTTTGACATTCAGTCTTTCATATTTACATACGATAGTTTGTTAAAATGAAACAAGCAGACGACAAATGTCGTTGAAATTTGGCACTTAAAGAGTTAACTAACGATGCGTTAACATTTACCACTCTCTGGGCTAACTAAGCAGATGACAAACTAATGATATTTTCCTCATTTTCCAGAAAACAAGATTTGACATTGCAGTCAATTGGCCAAAATTTGCATGAAATGTCAAATCCTATTTTCTTGAAAGAATAAGAAAGAATATTTCAATGTGTCGTCTGCGGAAATTTTTACCAAGAGTTCTAAGCCTCTGATCGATAGCAGAGCTATTTCTAGTTTGGGTGAAACGCGTGTTTGAAACAAATAAACATTGCGTTGTAATTAGGTGAAACGCGTGTTTACAATATCAAGGTCGTCAATCTCTAAGACAAGCATACTGATGAATATGCTTTTAACGAGGTTTTCTACACATATATTGCAGTATGTTTTCTATTTCGTACCATCGTAATGTACGTTGACAGAAAATCTGTTTGGGAGGCAGTACTGAGTACCGCAATAACCCTAATTATTGGGGCAGAAAGGCCTGCGCAAACAGTGTTGCTTCAGATCAGGGTCATGTACACTGTTTCACACTTAATCAGATTTTTGACACACCTACAGGTATATATGACATTGTGTTTTGTGTAAGGATATTTTGAATTCTGTATTTGTAACTTGTGACTTCTGTGCGCACTTTTGAGCTTTGCTCTTGTGTTCTCTGTTACGTCGTTTTATATGTGCGTTTTGCCTTTCAAATGGTATGATAAAGGGCATAAAGTAAGTGAGGTGAAAGTTTGTTTGTTTGTTTGTGTTGAGGTTTTACGGCCCAGTCAACCCAATGGGGTCATGTCGAGCGCGAAAGTGGAAAAAGTGTTTATTATTACATGTAGTTTTTACGGTAAAGTCACTGGCCACGGGTTGCCAGTGCACTGGCCGTTACTTTTAAAAGAGAAAACACGGAAATCATGTTACAATCACAGTCTATCCTTATACAAAACACGTACAATGTATCCTTATTCGACGGAATCCAAAATGACGTCCGCAAAAGTACAATGTTAAAAATGCTATTTAAAATGAGTTGGCGATTTTCTAACTGTCGCCAGGAATGTTTGAAGAAATAGAAGTAGGTATAAATTCAAAATATTATCTTTTCCTTTTGTTTTTAAGTGGTAAATTTGTTTTTGGGAACCGCATATGTTTTGCACAAGACGCTGAAACGCATCTCCACAAAAGAGGTCAATTTTACTATAGTTGTGCGTCAGAGTGGTTGGTAGACATGTATTGTTCGACATGACAAAAAGTCTGGGAATATCTACCCAGCAGGCACACAACGTTGAAACAACGTCAATTCAACGTAGATTCAAAGTCTTGACGTTGAATCAACGTTGGATCGACGTTGTTGTTTCAACGCTGTGTGCTCGCTGGGTAGATGCATTTCATTTTTAGTATCGTTAAGCAGAAAAAAAAAACTACGGTGGTGGGATAGTTTATAAATTATCCGTCAAGCAAACAGGCATATTCAAACACAAACTGGGATCGTATATACCCTAAATAATCGGACAAACAGGCATAGGCAAGCAGTGTAGACCAGGATAAGACATCTGATCAGGATATATAACGTTTGCCACTCATTCAGCGCTTTAGACACACCCACAAGTAGCAAAATGGAGCAAACACTCTCATTTTAGAGTAGATCCCTTTTTGCGATTCATGTACTTTTTTGTATGACTGTTTAAAACTCTCATCGAAAACTCAATATCATTAAATAGTGTATTGTACACAATGACGTTATTCCGCGAAAAATGACGCCAGCAAACGTATAGAGAAAATCCACTGAATAGTTTCATTAGAATAGAATATCATATCACATCCAAAGAAGCATTTTCTCTTATTGCGACAGTTCCGGCTCTCATCGAGAACCATTCTCAGACTATGATCTTGACCTCGCGATGTCACGGGACTTGGACTGCTTACCACTAGACTGGTTACTGGTGGTAGATATTGCTGAGGTCGTATGCCCCCTTGTCCCAGCTCATGACATGTTGAGACTGACACATACTGATAGCTTCTTGTCTGAGTCTCTGATTAATCTCCGGCAACTACTTTTGCCCCTTTCCAATCGATGACACGGTTAGCCTTAGCGATACAATCTGTCACTGCGCTTTTGTTAAAACATGGAATCCATATATGAAATTTCAAAGCCCTAGCATGCATAGTTTAAAACTTATGCTATGCATACAAAAGTCTGCAATGTAAAAATGCATAACTTGCGAATTATGTTTCAGAATTTATTCAAAAGTCAATCAGATCATCTATTCATTGCTACCAATCTATTCCTCAAATTTCAAGGCTCCAGATTCAATAGTTTTTGAGATATTTTGCTGACAAGATTTCAGTCAAATTTTTTCAAATGTTGTTGTTCAAACAGATAGTCCTTTGGACTTCGAGATAACGTGAGTCGATTGTATTTACCCTTTTCAATCTGTCTTTGGGATGGACTAAGGCTTTCCTCAGCCTTTAAAGATACTGATTAGCCAAGGAGCCATTTTTCTACTTTTCCTAAATATTTTTAGCTCGCCCGAGCCGAAGGCTCAATGTGAGCTATTGTGATCACCCACCGGCCGTCGTCGTGTTAAACTAAAATCTGTCCGTCTGTCCGTCCGTTCACAATCTTTAAACAACATCTCCTCCTAAACCACTAATTGGAATTTGACCAAACTTCACAGGAATGATCCTTGGTTGGCCCTCTTTCAAAGTTGTTCAAATGGTTCCGGCCCGTTGCATATCTAGGTCACAGGAGCTAAAAATAGATTTTTTAACTAAAAACATAAAAAAATCTTCTTGTCAGAAACCACTGGACCGATTTCAATATAATTTTGCAGAAATGTTTCTTTGGTGATCCTCAACCAAGATTGTTCAAGCCATTTGGATTCGATCCAATGGTATTTCTAAAGTATATAGAAAACTTTAAAAATCTTCTTGTCAGAAACCACTGGACCGATTTCAATATAATTTTGCAGAAATGTTCCATTGGTGATCCTCTGCCAAGATTGTTCAAGCCATTCGGATTCGTCAAAAAACATAGCCGCTAGGGGGCGGAGCTTATTTTCCCTATATATCTATATAGAACAATTTAAAAATCTTCTTGTCAGAAATCACTGGACCGATTTCAATATAATTTTGCAGAAATCATCCTTTGGTGATCCTCAACCAAGATTGTTCAAGCCATTTGGATTCGTCAAAAAACATGGCCGCCAGGGGGCGGGCTTATTTTCCCTGTATATCTATATAGAACACTTTAAAAATCTTCTTGTCAGAAATCACTGGACCGATTTCAATATAATTTTGCGGAAATGTTCCTTTGGTGATCCTCTACCAAGATTGTTCAAGCCATTTGGATTCGTCAAAAAACATGGCCGCCAGGGGTCGGGGCTAATTTTTCCTCTATATCTATATAGAAAACTTTAAAAATCTTTTTGTCAGAAACCATTGGATCGATTTCAATATAATCTTGCAGAAATGTTTCTTCCGTATCCCCTACCAAGATTGTTCAAGCCATTCGGATTCGGGTGGGGCTTATTTTCCCTATATATCTATATAGAACACTTTAAAAATCTCCTTGTCAGAAATCACTGGACCGATTTAAATATAATTTTGCAGAAATGTTTCTTTGGTGATCCTCTACCAAGATTGTTCAAGCCATTTGGATTCGTCAAAAACATGGCCGCCAGGGGGCGGGACTTATTTTCCCTATATATCTATATAGAAAACTTTAAAAATCTTCTTGTCAGAAACCACTGGACCGATGTCAATATAATTTTGCAGAAATGTTCCATTGGTGATCCTCTACCAAGATTGTTCAAGCCATTTGGATTCATCAAAAAACATGGCCGCTAGGGGGGGCGGGGCTTATTTTCCCTATATATCTATATAGAGCACTTTAAAAATCTTCTTTTCAGAAATCACTGCACCGATTTCAATATAATTTTGCAGAAATGTTCCTTTGGTGATCCGCAACCAAGATTGTTCAAGCCATTTGGATTCGTCAAAAAAACATGGCCGCCAGGGGGGCGGGGCTTATTTTCCCTATATATCTATATAGAAAACTTTAAAAATACCATTGGATCGATTTCAATATAATTTTGCAGAAATGTTCCTTCGGTGATCCCCTACCAAGATTTTTCAAGCCATTTGGATTCGTCAAAAAACATGGCCGCCCGGGGACGGGGTTTATTTTCCTTATGTATCTATACAGAAAACTTTAAAAATCTTCTTGTCAGAAACCACTGGACCGATTTCAATATAATTTTGCAGAAATGTTTCTTTGGTGATCCTCTTCCAAGATTATTCAAGCCGCCATGATTCATAAAAAACCATGGCCGCTAGGGGCGGGGTTTATTTTCCCTGGATATCTATATAGAAAACTTCAAAAATCTTCTTGTCATAAACGACCGGACCGATTTCAATGTAACTTGGCAGAAATGTTTCCTTAGTGACCCTCTATCAAGATTGTTCAAGCCGTCATGATCTGTCAAAAAACATGGCCACTAGGGGGGGTCGGGGCTTTTCCCTATATATCTATATAGAAAACTTGGAAAAATCTTGTCGTCAGAAACCAAAGGACCGATTTCAATATAACTTCGCAGAAATGTTATTTTCGTATATATCTGCATAGAAAACTTAAAATTCTTCTTGTCAAATACCCCCCGACCGATTTCAATATTACTTGGCTGGAATGTTGCTTTGGTGACCCTCTACCAAGATTGTTCAAGCAATCATGATTCGTCAAAAAACATGGCTGCCATGGGGTGGGGCTTATTTCCCCTATATATCTAAATAGAAAACTTTAAAAATCTTCTTGTCAGAAACCACTGAGCAGATTTCAATATAACTTGGCAAGAATGTTCCTTTGGTGACCCTCTACCAAGTTTGTTCAAACTGTCATGATTCGTCAAAAAACATGACCGTTAGGGGATAGGGCTTTAAAGCTATATAAAACACTTTAAACCACTAGACCTATTTCAATATAACTTGGCAGAAATGTTCCTTTGGTGACCCTCTTTTAAGATTCAGTTCAAGTCGTCAAGATGCATTAAAAATATGGCCGGGGGTGGGGGTGAAAGGTGGGGGGTAGGGGGGTGGTTGGTGCTATAAAATTTATACAAAAATCCTAGAGCAGTGAACTTGGCTGAAACTTCAACAGTAAGTATGCAAATCTGTTTGCTCAGGTGAGCGATATAGGACCATCACGGTCCTCTTGTAAATATATCTCTAACTTAGTAGTCAAATTACATTTTCTTTGTGAAATGTTGTTGTTTAAATTATTTTTTTTCCTCAATTCTGCAAATCTGATTTTTCGGGGTACGGATGTCTCGAAGTATTTAAGATATTCGAGATAACGAGAATCGAGTGTATCTACCCTTTTTCACGCTGTCTTTAGGATGGGCTAAGGCTTTTCTCATCGTGGAATGTGATCGCATAGATACTGATTAGCCATGATTTATTTATTATCCCGCTTCAAAAGGCTTTTAATTATACTAACGGGACTATGACCCTCCAAACGACTTACAGGAGGAAAGTGTCATATCATTGGCTGGCCGGCTTGAGCAGTGATTAATGGGTTTGTATAGCCTTTGATACATGTTAATATCAGATTAAGAAATGGTTTCAAATTTGACCTTTCACAGGCTCAGGGCAAATCCACCACATTCCGAAAACATGCCTATTCAAATATACTGGAAATTTTTACCAACAAAAATTGTAAAATTTTCAGACAAAAAATTCTGATATTTTTCTTATTTCTGCTCAAAACATCGATTGTGGATACTCGTTAGAACCGCCTCATCGAGGCGGTTCTAACGAGTATCCAAATTGATGTTTTGAGCAGAAATAAGAAAAATAATGTATACCCCTGTAAACCCCAGTTTTACTATACAAAAGTGGGGTTTAAGGAGGTCAAAATTATATAGGCGTGTTTTCGTGATGAGACCATCATTTGCTGATATTTTTTTCAGAAAACAGGGTTTGACATTTCATGCAAACTAGTTTGCATGAAATGTCAAACCCTGTTTCCTGGGACAAATCAGAAAAATATTTCAAAATGTCGTATGTTGATTTTTTCTTTGACTGTGCAACTGGCCTGTGTAATTATTATTATTATGTAAACATTTAACGAAGTCCTGCAGAGATGAAAATTATTATCACACCAGTTTCTCTGAGAGGACTAGATTGTATCCCTGTTAAACTCTCAGTCAGCAGCCAATCAGATGATAGGAGCCCGCACACGACATGTTGAACAGGTATACTGGGGAGCTTATGGCCCCGTTAGTAGAATTATAAGCCTCTACCTGCCTACGATCTCCGGTAAGTCTTTGACACACAGCCGTTGGATTTGTCTGTCAGTTTTGAGGGTTTTCTTTCCCCTTTCAGTCTTTTCCCTTTATTTATCACTAAATCTTTCACTTTTTCATCGACCACCGCGGATACCTACATGTCTTGTCCAGATGTTATATGCACCACCTTTTCGTCTCTGCCCTTTGCCTGTATTTATCTCTTAAAACACCTATCTAGTAATATTCTGATTACACTGAGTTTATATTGTAATGTGTGGTGTGAATCAAACTGGAGATATTATAGTCCGTGTGATTTGATTTACGATGTACAAGTACAAACAATTTCATTGTCCCCATCACGAAAACATGCCTATATAATTTTGACCTCCTGAAACCCCACTTTTATATAGTAAAACTGGGGTTTACAGGGGTATACATTATTTTTCTTATTTCTGCTCAAAAACATAGATTGTGGGTACTCGTTAGAACCGCCTCGCCGAGGTGGTTCTAACGAGTACCCACAATCTGTCTTGAGCAGAAATATGAAAAATATCAGAGTCTTTTTACCTGAAAATTTTCGTTTTTCTGAGGTGAAATTTTCTATATATTTGAATAGGCGTGTTTTCGTAATGCATCATAGTGTATCCAGGAAAGATAGTTTTTCCTTCTTTTTCCTCTTTGTATGTGAATTTGACGCTTCCGGTGGTATCAGTTTGATTTAGTGTCTGTGTAAGATTGTCTTCTTGTCTATGATGCGAATATTTTGCACTTTTGCTTATTTTTCTTCAAATATTCATGTGTCATTCGATTCATTATTATGATGTGTTACTTACAACAGAAAAATCTAAGCCATGATAAGCGAGATCGTGTAATATTTCGCACTTTTGCTCAATTTTCATTCAACTATTCATATATCATTCGATTCATTACTATCTTGACTGAAGTTATTATGATGCGAACACCATAGCACTTATAAAGCATAATCCTTTATACAAAACTAAAAAATAGATTCAAACATAAATGACTAAAACAAAATAAAGTTTACCTAGAGACGCCACTGTACTGATGAGAGTCATTGTGATGGATAGGTTGACATCGCCACCCAGAAGGTATGTATAGATATTGCTAGCTCCTCCCCCTGGACACACCCCACACACGAAGATTCCAAAAGATATTGCACGGTTATCAATGGGAACGAGTTTAGCCACAGTATAGCCAATCTGAAGTAGAAAGAAAAAATAAAGGAAATTGATCTTTCACGGGAGACAACTCCGTCAAAATTGTTTACCTTTCTTCGAAAAAAAAGGGTCTACTCTAAAGGAAAGTTCTTTCCTTTTAGAGAAGACCCTTTCCTGAAGGGGGTTTGTGTAGAGGTGAACAAACTGGAAGTCTAAAAAGAAGAAAAATCTTCGCAGCGAGTAGCCACAAGACAACACAAACAACACCAAAACACCGCCATAGAAAGTTTGCAAACAAGATTTGACGTTTGTTTCTTCGGAGAAATAAAAGAAGTAAAACTATTTGTTTTATGTTGTGTCCTAGGCCAAGTTGTTCAAAACAAACGATGTCGTTAGTTAAGGTATCGTTAAAAATATGACATATATGCTAATATTGTTACTGAAAATTATGAGTAGCTTTTGCGAATTCACCGGTATTTTTGCTGAAAAATGTGAGTAGCTTTTGCAAAAGCTACTCACATTTTTTAGCAAAATACCTGTGAATTAGATATTGTGCTTACAAGAATAGTTAACATTTTGACCACTAACGAGCTTCTTAAGCTAACGATATTTTGAACAACTGGGCCCTGTTTGTCATCTTGTCGTTGTATTTTATGAGTTCTTTACGGCCTTGTGATCACCTCGGTGGGGTTGAGGGAACTGGCACCGAGGATATAAAACTTTTTCCATGTTCAGCTCAGCTGAGGAAGAAATTTGTCCTGCTAATAAATCTCAAATTACCAATAATTGCAAATTCTTTCTTGCTGAACACAGCTGAGCATGAAAATTTCTCTGCTAATAAAATAGGAAAATGCCAAATATTGTTAGCAGAAAATTTCATGAAAAAAGTTTTAAAACCTCTGGACCTGGTTGCTGAGGTTTTCGTTGGTTAATCCATTGGACTTATTCCTTAACTCTTTGGAACAATCTTTCCAATAGGAGGTATTCTGCCGCGTCTGATCTGGGTCAGCACTATTTGCCAGTGTCTTTTTTATGGCATACAAGGTTTACAAGGGTTACCCTTGTAAGATGTGTGCGTTGTAGTCTGTTTATTCCATCATGAAAACAAACCTATATAATTTTGACCCCCCCCCACCCCCCTTAAACCCAATTTTTATATAGTAAAACTGGAGTTTACAGGGTATACATTATTATTCTTTCTCCGTCAAAAACATAGATTATGGGTACTCGTCAGAACCGTCTCGGCGAGGCGGTTCTAACGAGTACCCACAATCTATGTTTTGAGCAGAAATATGAAGAACTTCAGAATTGTTATCTGAAAATTTTCATTTTTTTTTGTGGTGAAATTTTCAATATATTTGAATAGGCGTGTTTTCGTAATGCTTTCCCTTGGTGTCATTGACATGTTATGTACTGAGGCTCTTCCTTTATACCGTCTTTACTATTATTTAAGCCGCGAAAAGTGCTTTCGAACATGTTGAAAATGTGTAGATTCAGATCATCCTGTGTATGCGCAAAGCATTTTCGGGTATTTACTCTCCATTCAGTAATATCCAATGACTATGTTAGCGAACAGGGAAGGCCCTGATCAACTGCGCGGATGCGCAGTCTGAGCTGGGCCTTCGCTGTCCGCATATGCCCGAAGACAGGTTTTCGCATTGCGCGGCCCATTTTTAAAAAGCATAATGTGAAATAAGTTCAGATGTTAAGAAACAGTATTAGATTGAAAGCTATTCAGGCGCCTTTGCACCATGACAATTGTAAAACAGTTTTAATCTCGAACTTAACCTATAATGGCCTGTAACTAAATTGACCCCAGGAAAAACGGCTTTCTCCTTGATACTTTTCCTCTAATAATAATTTTGGGATTTTCTTCTGTGGCTCGCTTTTCTAAAGTCGTATTAATTTGCTTCTTAAAATGAAATTCTCGGTCATTTGTCCGTAACATAGCCCTTTGTAAAATAAGTCAACGTATCACGTACTCTTGTTAAGTACAGCAAAGTATCATAGATGTTTGTAAAGTACAGGACAATATCACTGTCTTATGTAAACTGCTGGAAAGACTTTTGTAAAGTACAGCAAAGTAACACACTTTTGTAAAGTACAGTAAAGTATCACAGATCTTTGTAAAGTACACTTAAGTATCACAGACCTATGTAAAATATAGTAAAGTATCACAGACATTTTTAAAGTACAGGAAAGTATCATAGACCTTGTAAAGTACAGCAAAGTATCATAGACCTTTGTAAAGCACAGTAAAGTATCATAGACCATGTAAAGTACAGCAAAGTAACACAGACCTTTGTAAAGTACAGTAAAGTATCATAGACCTTTGTAAAGTACAGTAAAGTATCACAGACTTGTAAAGTACAGCAAAATAACACAGACTTTGTAAAGTACAGCAAAGTAACATAGAATTTTGTAAAGTACAGCAAAATAACATAAACTTTTGTAAAGTAAAGCAAGGAACATGATTTTTTTTGTAAAGAAATGGAAAATGTACACCTTTCTCTGTACTTTTTTTTAAACGATTCACTCAAAAATTGTTTTCAGTTAATTCTCATGAAAATTATTGCATAATAGTATGACCGATTGTCACGTGATAATTGTTACGTGATATCACAATGGCATCAACATTAATAACGGTAAGGCAAATGAATGTTAGACACAAACAACATACCTATAGAGTATTTTAGTATTTTGTTCAGCTGGTCTATAAATGAATGCGTATCTAAAAGTATACTAAGGCATTCGATTACTTCACTATCATACCATTTATGCGAAATCGACTCTGTTGCCACATGATTTGGACAACTTTATTTCAAAGTTTAAGGGAGTTAAAGGGTTTGTAAGTTTGTATTTATTTATGGTTTGTATTTATTTATTATTACTTTTAAGATAAGTTGCTGTATTACATGCAAACAGTATAGACCCTGGTCAGAAGCTGCGTTATGTGGCGTCTGAGCTTGGCCTACACTGTTTGAGAATGTCCCTTTTTACGGGAGGCTAAGCTAAGCGTAAATGAGTTAATGACGTACACTGCATGTTACATTGTCAAAGCATGTATATACAAAATGCCATGCCAGTCGAATCAGACAGCCATAGCCTGCCATTCCTGTGACATCTGGTACCACACAAAATCTATGAACATGCCAGATACAGTGTATAAGGGACATACCTCAAACGTAAATTGGGTCTGCTTCTCGCGTGGTGTCCCATATTTTCGACTACGTTTTCAAAATACATATGGCAGACTCATTAGCAACGTTAGTGGGAGAGGAGAATTTATACAGTGCTCTCTCAAGCAGCACAGGTAGACAGATAGATTTTCCAAGCATCACAGCCCCCCTGTCACCTGTTTCGCACAGCTTTAACTCACCAAACCTTTCACCAAACAAACCAACATACCTCATCCCCAAGCTCTCCGCCTCAGCAAGGAAATGCGCAAAGTAAGAAACCAAACACTTTCCGCGTGTTAACAGTCAATTTCCAGAGTATAAGAGTAAAAAAATCAAATTTTTATCTGCATATTATTAGGTTTGAGACATGGCTGTCGCCTACCATATTTGACAGGGAAGCGTTCCACATGGCTATAATATGGTTGCAAGGAGAGACAGACAAGAAGATCATCATGGCGGTGTCATCATTGCAGCTAAGGAAAACATAAAAGGATATAAGATCTACTTCCAGTGTACTGGCCAAGAGCCACTTTTCACATGCGCATTTTACAGGCCATCAAGCAGCGATCAAACATATATGGAGGAATTCGGCACCCCGATCAGAAGTCTTCATTCACAGTTTCCAAGACCAGCTATATGGATCGACGGTATGTAAACCTCCCTGACATCAATTGGGACAGAAATTCTGTATGTGGGAACAGCTACAAGCATGTTATAAACCAGGATACTGTACTTGACACTAGCTCAGAACAGTTAGCCAAGTTCCAAACTTGTGGAGAGAACACATTAGGTCTGTTCATCACAAACAGACCATCTCTGGTCCACAAATGCAATCCACTACAAGGCGTAAGCGACCATGGCATCGTGTTTGTGGAAGCGAAGGTCCTCACACCTAGGAGAAACTACCCCAGAGGAAGATACACCTGTGGAAGCAGGCGGTAATGATATGTACCTGAAGATCAAGATTTTCCTAGAGAACTTCACTTCGGAATACACAGCTAATACAGATATTAACACATTGTGGAATTTCTTCAAGACATTTTGTTCTGCGGCTATAGACTCCTGTGTCCCGTCTAAGATGTCATCGTCTTGGTTCAGTTCCATTAACCCTAGATTAACAGCAGTATGAAAAGGCTATTCAGAAGGAAGAAGAGGGCTTACCGCAGAGCGAAGAAGAGTGGCAAACAAGAGGATGTCGCACGGTACAAACAACTCCAGAAAGACACTCAGTACCAATCAGAGAAGGCCTACAACGGCTATGTGAACAATATGGTTTCTGAAGCATCCAGTGCTAAGAAACTGTATTCATTCATCGATGGGAAGAGATGCGAGTAATGGAGTTTCCATTCTCAAAAAAGAGGGCATATCTAACACCATGCCTCCCATGTCTGGCAACTCATACCCAAAGATGAAGTCTGTCTGGCAACCCATACCATTCACAGCAAAGGTGTACTTAACTATTTAAGGACTTAAACCCATACAAAGCTCTAGGACCAGCTACTATACTATCTCGCTTCTTGAAGGAATATTCAGAAGAAATAGCTCCAGCCCTGACCCTGGTCTTCCAGGCTTCACTCCAGCAGAGGACTGGTGACTGGAAAAAGGCCCTCGTCACACCAATATTCAAGAAAGGAGACAAGAAGAACCCGGCCAATTACAAACATATTTCTTCTACATAGTTTAATATGCGATGATGAGGTAGGGGCCTGCATATCATTGGGAAGAAAGATGTGAGGTGCCTCTAGTGAGAACCACACGTGTTTTGTGGATAAATAAGAAGAAATTATAAATACGTTTTGGTTGAAAAGGGGACATTCCCTTAGATATGAAGCCTCAAAAAGAAAAATCTGGCATGGATGCAAAAGTAGGGTAAATACTGTTTACTGTTTCACTGCCACAGGCGATAATAATAGGCTTTTGCAAACATCATAGATCCAGATGAGACGGTTCAGTGAGCCGTCTCATCTGGATCTACGCTGTTTGATATTCAGTCTTTCAACTTTATGTCTTTCTAAACGATATTTTGTTAAAATTAAAAAAAGCAGACGACAAAAATTAATGTCGTCTGAAATTTGGTATCGAGAGAGTTAATATGGGGATACACAAGAAAAGCCAGCTGGGCTGCGTTTAGTAAAGTGACACATTCGCGAGAGATTTTCTCCAACTAGTTAGGATCTTTTGAACGTTTTTTTTTTTTTTTTTTTTTTTTTTTTTTTTTAAACCCGTTTTATGTGACCTCAAATTGGAGAATAGTCGTTCTTCTCGTTAACGAGACTCGAATTAGATCAAATAAATAGTATCAATATTTATCAGTTTTATAAAGGATCGACCCAGTAACAATTTCCATATTTTTATGACGAACAAGCATACAAACATATTATTCGCAAAGGTCGTAATTTTTGTTGTGCCAAAACAACTTGAGAATTGTTCGCGGATACTCTCGGATACTCGCGGATAGTTCGCAGGTACTCGCTCCGTCCGCCGAATACTGTCACAATTGTACGGAACGTTTGCAGTAGTTTCCGAGTAACCGCGAACGTTTCCGTTAACTGAGCGTAGCTTAGAATCACGGAACACAGCTCTTCCAATGCATCATCCCGAAAACAGGCCTATATAATTTTGACCCCATTAAATCCAACTTTTATATTGTAAAACTGGAGTTTACAGGGGAATACATTATTTTTCTTCAAAATATAGATTATGGGTACTCGTTAGAACCGCCTCAGTAAGGCAGTTCTAATGAGCACCAACAATCTATGTTTTGAGCAGAAACATGAAAAAATATCAGAATTTTTCATCTGAAAAAATTCATCTTTTGGTGGTAAAATGTATATTTGAATAGGCTTGTTTTTGTAATGCTACTAAGGTTTGATGATACGAAACGGTATTCAACAGAAAACAACAGTCTAAAGTAAACTATACAAACAAAAATGAAGAGGAACTACAACAGAAACACTACCTGGAATGGTCGACGGTAAAATTGTTAGCGGCATCGGCGCGCTAGGTGCTGAGGGAGGGGCTTATTACCATCCAAGACAACGCAAGAAAATGACTCGCTGAAAACATGTCGCATACTCGATATAGTCGAACTTTAATGGCTCGAACAGCTTTGAGCCATGGAAATTTGTTCTAGACATGGGCAGTTCGAGCTACTCAAGGTTTATCATGCGCCAGGTCAGAAGGCAAATGAGGATAAAGGATATTTTGGGGTGTCTTTTCGAGCTCCCATAAAATAATGGTATGCTGTGTTCACTTTTTAGAATATGAGGCGAATCTAGTGAGTACAAACAGTATACCTTTTAATAATAAAATAAGAAAATACCTGTGAATTAGATATTGTGCTTACTAGAACAGTTAACATTTGACCACTAACGAGCTCGTTAAGCTAATGATGCTTTGAACAACTAGGCCTTGTTTATCATCTTAATGTTGTATTTTATGAGTGCTTTACGGCCTTACGATCACCTCGCTTGAGTTGAGGGAATTGGCACCGACGATATAAAACTTTTTTCATGCTCAGCTCAGCTGAGGATGAAATTTGTCCTGCTAATAAATCTCAGATTACCAGTAATTGCAAATTCTTTCTTGCTGAACACAGCTGAGCATGAAAATTTCTCTGCTAATAAAATATGAAAATGCCATTGTTTATTAGCAGAAAATGTCATGCTTAGCTTAGCTTAGCTGAGCATGAAAACAGTTTTATAACCTCTGGGCCTGGTTGCTGAGGTTTTGCCAAATGTATCTAGTCGTCTTAAAGATGTCCGAATAACTAGGGTAAAAACGGTAATGTTTCTCTTTACAGATATATCGAAGACGCTGGACAGAGAGCCCAAATACGCAGGCTATTTTTGGACATCATTTTGGGACATAATATCATACTTACTAAGGGCATCAAAATATATTGACATCCAAGCCCTATCGCTTTCGTTGGTTAATCCATTGGACTTATATCTTAAGCCGGCCTTGGTGGCTCAGTTGGATGCGCCGTCCGACTGGAGACCAGGAGGTCGCGGGTTCAACCCCCGCCAAGGTCGGCAACATTCTTTCGTGGAGATTGATCATGAAATATTTTCTACGGTCATTCTCTCCCTTCCGCTGATTCAAGAAGGGCAGTTGTCAGTTTCTGGCGAAAGAATGTGCACAATACTGGTTAACCGCTTAGAGGACTAAGCCTGCCCAGTAAATGTGTGGTTAGGTAAACTGACCGCGCTCGACATGACCCTATTGGTTTGACTGGGCCGTAAAACCTCAACACAAACAAACAAAACTTATATCTTAACTCTTTGGAACAATCTTTCCAATAGGAGGTATTCTACCGCGTCTGATCTGGGTCAACACTATTTGCCAGTGTCTCTTTTATGGCAAACTAGGCTTACATTGGTTAATGTGTGTGCGTTGTAATGTGTTGTCTGTTTACTCCATCACGAAAACATACCTTAATAATTTTGATTCCCTTAAACCCCATTTTATATAGTAAAACTGGACTTTTCAAGAGGATACATTATTTTTTCTTATTTCTGCTCAAAAACACAGACTGTGGGTACTCGTTAGAACCGCCTTGCCAAGGATTGTTTCTGTAATGCCTACTAAGGTTTGAATAATACGAAACGCTATTCACCAGAAAACAACAGTCTAAAGTAAACTATACGAACAAAAATGAAGAGGAACTACAACAGAAACACTACCTGGAATGGTCGACGGTGAAATTGTTGGCGGCATCGTTGCGCTAGGTGCTGAGGGAGGGGCTTATTACCATCCAAGACAACACAAGAAAATATCTCGCTGAAAACATGTCGCATACTCGATACAGTCGAACTTCAATAGCTCGAACAGTTTTGAGCCATGGAAATTTTATTCTAAATATGGGCAGTTCGAGCTACTCAGGGTTTATCAAGTGCCAGGTCAGAAGGCAAATGAGGATAAAGGATATTTTGGGATGTCTTTGCGAGCTTCTATAAAATAATGGTATGCTGCGTGCACTTGTTAGAATATGAGGCGAATCTAGTGAGTACAATCAGTATATCTTTTAATGATAAAAATTCCCCGAAAACATCTCTAGGTATTTTTTGTTTCTCAAGCGATTTCCGCGGGACTCAAAAACTAGTTTAGCCACGGTAAACGAGCCAACGGTGTTTGAGTTATTGAAATTTTATTGTGTACGGCTCGGGTACTGATCGAAGCTGACAGAAATCCTGTAGTAAGTCAACGCTCTTGATAAGGCACTTTTTTCAACCAAAACTATCTATATTTTTTCTTATTTTTCAACGAAAACATGTTGTGGGTACTCATTAGAAGCGCCTCGGCGAGGCGCTTCAAATGAGTACCCACAACATATGTTTTCGTTGAGAAATAAGAAAAATATTTACCTGATACCCCTCTTGCGAAGATCTATGAGTAAGCGAGTGTCCAAGTGCTGAATGAGATCCTGCGGTACACAATAAATTGTCCGTTAAGATGATTCAGATCATTTTCCAAGAAGCTGAAGAAGCCATCGAGGCACAGAATAAAGGAACGTCAGAGGAAGATTATACCTAGTTTCTGCTGGATCGATGCCGAGACATCAGTCTGCAAGAAGACGTAGAAAAGATGCGAATGGCCCATTCCGTGCACTCAACGATGATTTTGTAACGTATAGCGTGTAGTCGAGCGGTCAATTAATTGTTTCGGCCAATTGTGAGCGCTCAAGCTGTCTCGCTACCAAGCACTTATGACTGCTTAGATACGTTGTTGTCAGGTTGGACTGAGCTAGTTGCTCAAATAATGATTATTCTCAATTTAGGCAGTTACATGCTTCAGAATGATGATTGAACTGGTCCTCAGATTACTTGCTGAGAAACTGAACATTTAAAAACTATAATACGCATACAATACAGTTGTAATTGTATCCATCAATCAAGAATTACTTAACTGCATGGGCGACTCAGGTGATTCAAATGGCTTATTTAGTCTTATAATATATTCAGCTCGATGGTCCTCACAGCGGCTCGTTCAGGCTCACTGTACAGTCGAAGAATTCGAAGTAGCTCAGTAGGCTGAAATGTATAAAAGCTGAACACTGAATGTTGGACTCATTTTTGTCTCGCTTCTAATATATCTAAGCAACGGTATGTCAGATATATTTATCCGCAGAGTAGGAAATAAAAGGTAAGAGAAAAGTCCAGGGGAGTGCCACAATCACAAACCGCAGTCCTTCCCAGACTCCAAGAGGAAGAGGAAACCGACAAATCCAAACAAGCACAAATCGCCATTATGTCAGGCACGTCTACCACTCTTTAGATAAATCACCTTTATGGCTTTGCTTCTTAATATTCACTCTTTGAAAACCGGATTTTTAACGCTACCAGGCATCCGAGGCACATAGAGGCAGCGGCGATTGTTATGTATATGTATTTATACAGCCTTGCTTTCATGGATCTCCCATGCATACTTGGTACCGCTGTCTGTCACCAAGCGTCGCCCTGTCCATTTTATACTCAACCCAGGGCACGTCGAGTATAAGCTAAGCATACAAATGGTCTGAAAATTGTGTCGACCCAAGCGGGAGTTGACTGACACGCTCTATCTGTCTATTCAGATTTTTAACGCTACCAGGTAACTGAGTCACATAGAGGCAGCGCCTGACACACTCTGTTGACGAATGCCCATTATATACCCGGGATAACCACGTGACTTAATCTGATTAGCTAATTTGTAGAGCATGTGAGTAACAATAGAACAGAACAGAAATTGGTTGCCGGGGCTGGCACAACCATTGTCTGGCCTCATATTAGACTAAATTAATTACAAAAGCGTCCCTAAAAGACAGGAATTGTTTATCGAAATACTTAAAGGGCCAGTATGTCACTGCGGAAAGAGTAGCACAATGTATCCAACAAGGTTATGTTGAAGACATTACTCGCCAGACTCACTCCACTGGCAGTAAAACATTTGCCTAAAATAAGTAAGTAAATGTATCGCTGAGCAAAACAGTACTTATGAACAGAGAGCTCTGATACGGGAGTAACCAGGCCAGCATTCTTTATAAATCTATAGCGGGTCGTTATCGGCCCGTCAGCTACCCAGACGGGCTGATAACGGCCCGCTATAGATTTATTAAGAATGCTTACTGGGTATGCACAGTAAAATAGGAACCGATCTGTGAATTAGGAATTGTGTCATCTTTCACAGAAAGGGAGAAAGGGACAGAATGGCAAGTGGGTGAGAGGAAAGCTAGAAATAGAGGAGGTTGAGGGGAAAAGTGAATGACAGTGCAGAAAGAGATGAAATACAGGTACTATTATAACCACTTCTTCCACATACTCCCACCCACATGTGTGGCGAGCTCTTACCACCAACTCGCCACCCAATCGAAGACTCAAATCAGACTGAACGAATTGCGCAGGGCAATCTGCATCTGCGCTGATCGACAACACCATTGCGGATAATATCATGAGTTTATCCCAAGAAGAGGGGTCTTCAGAGAAAATATAAACAATAAAGGCCCTGATCATGGGCTTTACTGTCCGTAAGTCCAACAGTGCCTACCATATTTACCACCAAGACCCTGGTCAGGCACCGCACATCGGTCTACTCTTTTGCAATTCATCAAACAGTTTTAAACACATTAACCCATTTTAGTCGGGAGACCCCTAAAAGGGTAATTTGAAAACAGTGCAGACCCAGATCAGACGCCGCAGAACGCGTCTGATTAGGGTCTTCACTGTTTGCAAAACGTTTAGCCATTTGTCTTTAGGAACATCTAAATCTCATAGCCGTACGTTACTAAAATTGAAATTGGACTCTTCCAATATATAGTGTGGGAGAGTCTATTCAATCTACAATGGGCTAATAGGTAGCTAAATGCAGCTTGTGACATTGTAGGACATATACGATAAAGAGTTAACTCTTTCACTGCCACAGGCGATTATAATATAAGCTTTTGCAAACAGCATAGATCCGGAATCTGGATCTACGCTGTTTGATATTCAGTGTATCAACTTTACATATAAACTTCTTTCCAAGCGATGGTTTTGTTAAAAAAAATCAGACGACAAATGTCGTCTGAAATTTGGCACCGAATGAGTTATGGGGAATAAACACACTTTCGAGAAGACAACTCTAGCAAAGTAAATTTGCATTCCTTCTAAAACTGGGTCTACTCTCAAAGGAAACAACATGCCCCCTTGAAAGCAAATCCTTACCTTCTAGAGAAACCCCGCTATTTATAAGGGTATCAATGTGCAGACAAGCAATCAGGAACTCATAAGTTATTTACCTTGTAAAAACAGCGAAAAAATTGTCAAATGTATCTGGTCGCCTTAAATATGTCCGAATAACTAGGGTAAAACGGTAATGTTTCTCTTTACAGATATATCGAAAACGCTGACCAGAGAGCCCAAATACGCAGACTTATCAGTAGCGCATATACCGGAAGACCCCTCTTCATTTTGGGACATAATATCATACTTACTAAGGGCATCAAAATATATTGACATCCAAGCCCTATCGCAGGAGCGATCGGTTTCTTTAGGCATTCCTTAACAACTTCTAAATTCAAGCCGCATCCAAACGCCAAAATCACAAGACAAATGAAGAAAGCGACAATCCCTCTAAATGCCATGTCTATTGGTCTCATTAGTCTTAGAATGCCTACGGTGAAGGTGTTCACCATCACGTCCGTGCCATTGGTGTTCTCTATCACGTCCGTGCTATTGATGTTCTCTATCATGTCCGATATTAAAGAAGTATCATCATTCCTTAGTTTCACCTTGAGTGCGGCTATTCCGAGAAGAATGCCATGCATTTTCACTTTGAAAGAGCCACGTGCAGCGAGAATACTAGTTTTATTTGTTGAGTATTGATCTGTCTGATTATTGTTAGAAATAGCATCGTATGCACTATCTACGCCTACGGCTTCTGTACAAATTACTTGAAAAGTTGTATTTCCCTGCAGTGTAAATAATCTTAAATTGTCACTCTCTACTGCTATGGTATATGATTCCATAGAGGTTTCACACGGAACTGTATAATTGAATGTGACAATCATATCATTTTCCATCATAACATTTAGTGTCTGAGGCTCTACCAAAGTTACAAACTGAAACTCCGCCGCAGACCGTGAGCCGAACCTGCTTCCTCGGAACCAATTATACTTGTCCCAGTCAATCTCAGTCTCGCAATGTACCAGATTGATCACTAACATAATCCTAGTCCAATAACCCCAAAATTTAATGTTATCCATGATATAGAAAATGCCCGTCCTATTCTAACTCTCTATACACTTTTATGACTCTGTTGGATGAAGAACAGATACTTTTGTTGTTGTTTATATACATTCTGCCAGCTTAGGTCCTCCACGTGAAGGAGTAAGTCTCTTAAATAGGCAATATTGTCGCCATATTTATATTCTAAATTACTATTTGTTCTTTAAACACGACCCACGCCATGAAAACAACTCTTACGGGTTTATAGGAACTGTGCATGTCAGAATCAGGCTGAGCACATACTAAGGCTGATCTAGGTCTTCATTGTACGGACGTGTCCCTAGGACTCCTTTTCTCATGATACGCTATAAATATATCGCCTTGCAGTAAAATGAAATTGAATAGCATCAGTAGACCTTATTAAACGCGCCATGATAAAAACAAACATACAACGTATGAACAAATGCGATTGGATTGTCCCAGACCACAAGTCCGGAGCCAGGGGTGTTCGAAGGCTCAGTCGAACTCCTACCACTTTTACTCACAGTCAGTTTGGGTATCATATTTACACTAAATATTCGCACTTCTTACATTGTACTTCTTTCTTATACTTTTAAAATTTCAACAAGGTCATTTTATTACCTTAGAGCGTTTCTAAACTTGCTGGATGAGAGGCAAACAGTATAGACCCTGATCAGACACCGCGTTCTGCGGCGTCTGATCTGGGTCTATTGTTTGCTCAGACCTTTCTGTTTGAATACTTAGGGTAACTGGATCAATTCGAGTCACCCTCTCCAAGATTTTGGACCCCCACCCCCTGTTAAATAATCCTGGATCCACCTCCGGAATAAAAGTAACTGGCCAGTGCAAACTATTTTGAGGTAGTCTAAATATTGCATCGAACAGGGAAATGTCTGATCATTATACAAAAGCGCGGGCTTGTCTGATTCTTCTTTAGACATAATGTAAAATTTCAATGACTGGAACGCACATGGCTCGTTTTACCGGGGCTGATTCGAACTCGTTTGTGAGTACCTAGGAAATTCTTCCGACAGCTCGAGAAAGAAAATATTTCGGGATATTTTAGGGATCTTTTTATCATGAAAATGTATGTTGTGTGTACTCATTAGAATCGCCTCATCAGAGCAATTCTAATGACTACACACAATAAACAGTCGAATTTCAATGGCTCGAACATCTTTGGGACTATGGAAATTTGTTCGATACATGGGTAGTTCGAGCCACTGAGGTTAATCATGGCACCAGTTCAGGAAACAAATAGCGATAATTTAGGGAAATCTTTTCGATTTTCTACACAACGATTGTATGTTGAGTGTACTCATTATTAGTACACACAACATACAATTCTATGATAAAATATGAAAAAAAAAAACCCTAAAATTTTGTTTTCTTGAGCTATTGGAAGAATTTTTGTACGGACTGAAAAACGAATCATCCACGGTAAACGAGCCATCCGTGTTCGAGCCATTGAGGTCATACTGTACCATTATATTATAGGAGATCGAAAAGGCATCCCTAAATTATCCCCATTTGCCTTCTGACCTGGTGCTATGATTAACTCTCATTGGCTCGAAAAAAACCAGATCTAGAACAAATTTTCATGGTCCCAAAGTTGTTCTGAATATTTAGGAAGTATATATTGTCAATTCAGTTCGAATTCTTAGTACATGATTTACTCATTGGGTATACGGAGAGACAGGCTTGAGCAAACAGTGTAGACCAAGATCAGACACCGCTACTCCTCCAGCAATTTAAGACGCATCAGCATGTAATAAACTGTACTAAGTTGTTACAATTTTAGATATACAGTGGAACCTCAATAGCTCGAAAACCGATGGCTCATTTCTAATGACTAATTCGAACTCGTTTTAGAGTCCCTACGAAATTCTTCCAATAGCTCAAGAAAACAAATATTTTTGAAAACTATTTTATCATAAAATTGTATGTTGTGTGTTCTCATTAGAATCGCCTCATCGAGGCGAATCTAATGAGTATACTCAATGTACCGTTATTGTATAGAAGGTCGAAAGGATTTCCAAAAATTATTGCCGTTTGCTTCTTGTCATTGCGCAATGATTAACTCTCAGTGGCTCGAACTACCCATATCTCGAACAATTTTCCAGGACCCAAAGATGTTCGAGCCAGAGGTTCGACTGTATGTCAAGGAGTTGAGGTGTTTGAATGTTTATGGTATATGTACAGAAAAAAATCTACAAATGAGCATGAACGTGAGACAATGTACCTTCTTACACGTGCGCCCAGCGAAGACTCAGATCAGCCTGGCACTCCTGCAGTCTACTCCGAGCCTTCGTTGTCCGCATGAGGAAACTTTGCATCCTTGGCTATATTAAAACAAGCCAGTGAAAATCATCACGAAAACATGCCTATATAATATTGACCCCCTTAAACCCCCTTTTATGTAGTAAAACTGGGGTTTACAGGGTATACATTATTTTTCTTACTTCTGCTCAAAAACATAGATTGTGGGTACCCGTTAGAACCGCCTCGCCGAGGCGGTTCTAACGAGTATCCACAATCTATGTTTTGCGCAGAAATGTGAAAATATCAGAGTTTTTTTTTTTTTTTTTTTTTTTAAAGTTTTCAGTTTTTGGTGGTGAAATTTTCAATATATTTTGAATAGGCGTGTCTTCGTAATGTCTGATCATATTGCGTGAATGGGCAGGCTGATCTGAATCTTCGCAAGGGGGCATATGTCTGAAGGTACTTTTTTTGACAATCCGGCTCAAATGTTTGCTATAAAACTTGGGGGACCCTTGTGTTTATTACGGGTGGTAAACAAGCACTTATGAATAACTTGAAGATAGGAAAACAATTGACCGCCGCAGGCAGTTTGGACACCTCTTTTTGAATACGGACTGATATATGTTTGGACAGCTTATATATCGTTGATCTACTTTAAACCTGGCGACATTCTATTTAATAAATACAACCCCTGGTCAAAATAATGTTTGCTAATCGTTTGATTATCATCACGAAGACGCAGCAAATTTATGTCTCCATTTTGATTTTGTTTTAACGCCAAGTTTCTGCGTTTTGGTTGGTATAGTCAGGATATGCGACATCACGAAAATATACCTATATAATCTTAACCCCTTTAAACCCCACTTTTATATAGTAAAACTGGGGTTTACTGGGGTATACATTATTTTTCTTATTTCTGCCCCCTTCCGCTGAGTCAAGAAGGGCAGTTGTCAATTCCTGGCGCTTCGAGGACTAAGCCTGCCGAGTAAAAGTGTGATTAGGTAAAGTGACCGCGCTCGACATGACCTCATTGAGTTGACTTGGCCGTAAAACCTCAGAACAAACAAGCCCATATACTATAAACCGGTCACATCTGACTATTACCTCATAGGACAGTTCGATGGTGGAGGAAAGCCGGTTGTATAGGGACTCGGAAATACCCTCTGTGAAACCACCGCAACCGGGAGGAACTGCCAACCATTCACACATAACCGCATCATTATGTCCCCAGCTGAACTCTAAATTTGTTGACAATGAGCCAAGTGATTTTAGAAGAGAAGTTGTTTAGCAATATGATGATTTTATACATGGGGTAGGGAAGGTAACTCTCGCAGTGTAAAATTTGGATTGTAAACTTAAGCTTTGGCTACCATCACGAAAACATGCCTATATAATTTTGACTCCCTTAAACCCCACTTTTATATAATAAAACTGGGGTTTGCAGGGGTGTACATTATTTTTGTTATTTCTGCTAAAAATATAGATTGTGGATACTTGTTAGAGCCGCCTCGTCGAGGCGGTTCTAACGAGTAACCACAATCTATGTTTTGAGCAGAAATATGAAAAATATCAGTTTTTGTATCTGAAAATTTTCAGTTTTTGGAGGTGAAATTTTCTATATATTTGAATAGGTGTGTTTTCATAATGTTTAATCATATATTGTAAGTTTTAGACACTTCAGCTATTTTGTTTTTGTGCGTGTGTTCATTGCTCTCAGGGGTCATTCTTTTATAATCAACAGTGAACCCTCGTTACAACGACAGCATTTGTCCCCCCGCCCCCCATCCCCACCCCCCCCCAAAAAAAAAAAAAATGTTGCCATTATAATGAATTAGCTGTTCTAAAGAATCCGTAATGGACAGAATGATATGTAAGAAAGGCCTTCTTTTATTCTTATTTCCTCATAGAACATATGTTTTGGATATTTGTTAGAATCGCCTCTCTGAGGCGATTCTAACAAAGATCCAAAACATGTTGCTTGAGGATATTATGTATTGATTTTGCATAATTTATCATTAACGGTCACCTCCTGAGCGAATGTTTCGTGACACTCAAATTGTCATAATAACGAATTTTGTCGTTGTATCGAGTGTCGGTATAAAGAGGGTTGACTGTATTTATCTTCGCCGGAATACAGGGACTTACCAAGCTCTCATGTTCATTGAATAAGTAAAGAGATGATGGGAGAAGAGATATTTCAGTTGCATGTTGCCACTCCCACCTATTCTACACGTACTGTTTCTTTACAAGGCCAGACAAGAGACAAGGTCGACAGAGTCTTCTTTCCCAGCTGTTGCGCAACCGGGGTCTTCTTTCCCAGCTGTTGCGCGACAGGGTCTTCTTTCCCTGCTAGTGCTTTACAGATTTCCCACTTTAATTTTGCCATGGCAACCAAATAGACTGGCTACTGGTCATACAACACAGAAACTGGGTAGACAATAATCGTATGACCACAACTGCCTAATAGGGTTCACATCACTTCACTGGTTATAGAAAAAAATAGAATTTTACCATTTTCCCATTATAAGTATGGGAGCTTTCTGTTGCCATGGCAACAAAGCCATAAGTCAGATCATGTTAATTTTAGTTACATTGAACTGCCCTTACCCAAGCAACAGTTTTGCCAAATTAGAGTCATACTGCTTCAGTGGTTTTTGGAAGAGTTGTCATTTAAAAAAAAAAATATCATCCGATCTTAAATTTAATATTGCCATGGTAACCAACAAAATAGCCATGGGTCATAAAAAGCATAATCTGGGTAGACAATCATCAAATGATCATAACTGCCAAATATGGTTCATATCATTTCACTGGTTATGGAGAAAATGCAATTTAACCTTTTTTTTCATTATAAGTTAATGGAAGATTTCTGTTTCGGAGGCAACCAAACAAAGCGGCAGATCACCATGGTTTCAGCTGTTTTGAATTGAGCTTACCCAAGCAACTTTGTACCACGTAAGTCCTACTGTTTCAGCGGTTTTGGAGGAATTGTCATTTAAAGACGACTTTTTCTATTATTTAACCCTTAAACTGCCAATCACAACAATAGTCGTCTGATTTGTCATCTGCTTGTGATATTTAAAGTCATTTTTGCAAACAGTGTGGACCCAGATCAGACTGCTCCTCTAGGATAGTCTGATCTGGGTCCATACTGTTTGCCTGTATGCAAAAATAGGTTTGAAAAGTTTGCAAGAATATTCATCAGACGACATAAACAGACGACATTTTCAGATGCAGGTTTTCTTGGCGCTTTAAGGGTTAATGTTGCCATGCCAACTAAACAAAATGGTCACTAACCATAAAACAAAATATAGTGGGCAGACAATAACTGCCAAATATCGTTCACATTACTTCTGCTTATATAGAGAATGCAATTTAACCATTTCCCATTATAATTCTGTGGGAGCTTTCTGTTGCCATGGCAACCAACCAAGAGCGAGATCACCATGATTTTAGAATTTTTAAAAATTCCCCCTACCAAAGCAACCTAATTACATATACATAATTAGAGACAAATCTCTTCAATGACTTTTAAGGAGTTAGTCGTTTGAAAGTGTTAACGGACGGACGGACAGACGGACGACGGACAGAAAGTGACCACTATAGCTCATCCTGAGCATAGCTCAGGTAAACTAATAATGTCATCCTATATTCAAATTATTAAATAACTAAGCTTTTATTGTTTTAATATGTGCCAAACAGCCCTCATCGTACTCATGCAATGTTTGGCATGATTCCACACGGTTAGCCCTAGGCTTTATACGAGGGCTAATACTGAAAGTTACAGGGATTAAGGGGATAAAAACCGATGGGTTCAGGAGGGCCAATATCTTACGGTATTACATAACCGGTCCAATATTTTTCGGTATTAACTAGTCAGTGAGACTTTAGGCACAGTGAAACTTCTTCTGTTTGGTGCTTAGGGTACATCAAGATACCTGCAGATGTTGGAGCTACATTTGAAGAAAGCATTTCTGATTATCCCTTCAAACAAAGCATTAGTTTAAGGAAGGCAGCATAACTACAAGAACAAAACTACTCAAAATGATTTTTTTTTTGACTTTCAACACTTTAAATGTTAAAACAAAAAGTTGATTTAATTTAATAAAAATGTCATGAATTGGATGTTTTCATATGGGCCCTGTTACAGGTCCTCGGCTAATCGTACTGGCGTTCTGATGGCTGTATTGGCCCTCGGCACCGCCTCGGGCCAATAGGCCAATACGATTGTCCTCGGACCTGTAACAGGGCCAATATGAAAACATCCATTTAATAATATTGTATAATTTTGCAATATGATAAAATGTGTTTGTGGAAATATAAGACGACATTAATATAGAAAATGTCGACAGAAGATATAAGATGAAAAAAAAGCTTTATAACCTTTTAGGCAAGTTAAGCAGACGACAAATTGATTACCTTTTCGTCCCAAGAAACTAGGATTTGACAATTCATGCAAAATGTCTCCTTATAGAAACAATTTGAATGAAATTTCAAACCCTATTTTCTGGGGGCATCACGAAAACACGCCTATATAAATTTGACCCCCTTAAACCCCACTTTTATATAGTAAAACTGGGGTTTACAGGGATATACATTATTTTTCTTTTCTGCTCAAAAACATAGATTGTTGGTACTCGTTAGAACCGCCTTGCCTTTCTGCTCAAAAACATAGATTATTGGTACTCGTTAGAACCGCCTAGGCGAGGCGGTTCTAACGAGTACCAACAATCTATGTTTTTGAGCAGACATAAGAAAAATATTAGAATTTTTATCTGAAATTTTTCATATTTTGCTGGTAAATTTTCCAATATATTTGAATAGGCTTGTTTTCGTAATGATAAAAAAATTTTATCTGAATTTTTTTATTTTTTGGTGGTAAATTTTTCAATATATTTGAATAGGCGTGTTTTCGTAATGGGAAAACCGTATTTCACTCTGTCGTCTGCTGAAACGTTTACCCAGCATGCTAAGCCCTAACAGCTGGATGACAGGATACCTTAACTATATGAAAAACATCACAAAAACATGTCTATATAATGTTGACCCCCTTAAACCCCACTTTTATATAGTAAAACTGGGGATTACAGGGGTATACATTATTTTTCATATTTCTGCTCAAAACATAGATTGTGGGTACTGGTTAGAACCGCCTCGGCGAGGCGGTTCTAACGAGTACCAACAATCTATGTTTTTGAGCAGACATAAGAAAAATATTAGAATTTTTATCTGAAATTTTTCATATTTTGCTGGTAAATTTTCCAATATATTTGAATAGGCTTGTTTTCGTAATGATCAAAAAATTTTATCTGAATTTTTTTATTTTTTGGTGGTAAAATTTTCAATATATTTGAATAGGCGTGTTTTCGTAATGGGAAAAACGTATTTCACTCTGTCGTCTGCTGAAACGTTTACCCGGCATGCTAAGCCCTAACAGCTGGATGACAGGATACCTTAACTAGAAAAAAATAAAAAATGTGATTTTGCTTTTTTTGTGTGTCAAATTCAACCCCAAAATGTCAAATCTGGCTAAATTTTTGGGATTCTAGTTTTTCATCGGCTTTCTGTTTACGGTTAACCGGCTCAAATACAGGGTTTATTAAATAGGACGCAACTATTCTTAAAACTTAGCACGCTATGTGCAATTCAGCACATGACAAATTAATGATTTTTTTTTCTTATTTTTCCCTGAAAATGAAATTTGATATGTCATACAAATTGTCTCTTAAGGAGACAATTTGCATGGCATGTCAAATTCTATTTTCAGGGGAAAATAAGAAAAGTATTTTAGAATGTCGTCTGCTGAAAGTTTTATCCAGCATGCTAAGCGCTAAAAATTCCGCAGTTTTGTCAATAGGTCTTTTTATTTCTACGAGTAATAATCTGTTTGCGAAATAGATATCGCGGAAAGCAAGAGAAAAGGTTTCGGACAGCAAATGCCCATACCGGTCTGCGCATGTGCATAATCTGACCATAGATTTTTTCTTTTCGTCGATTTATTCTTTTGCATGTATAAAGTCTGTAGGCGGGCATTATATGTGCTGTTCTGAGTCTTCGCTGTGGGCATATGGAATCAGGTTTGTTTTTTAGTTTTGCCCAGAAATAGTTCAGCTTATCGCTTAGCATGCTGGGTAAGGAAATTCGCAGACGACAAATCGAAATATTTTTTTCTTATTTATTTCCCAGAAAGAGGCTTTGGCATTTCATGCAAGCTGTCTCCTCAAGAGAAAATTCGCACGATATGCCAGAGCCTATTTTATGAAGAAAAAAGAAAAGAAGAAACAACATCATCCATTTGTCGTCTGCTGAATCCTCCGAGAGATTGGTAAAGGCTTGATAGTACACATGAACTATGACGACGTGACTGAAACTGCTTTTCGTGATATTAACGGACAGCAAAAATACAGCCATGCAGCCTGATTAGGATACACATTAACGCTAAGTGTACAGATAGGAATGAGCAAACAGTGTAGACCCTGATCAGACTCTACAGAACGCGGCGTCTGATCAGGGTCTATACTGTTTGCTGTACTAATCCATCAGATTTCAGACAAATCAACGGGTAGATATGGACTTTTTTATCCATTTTATGCCTAGCGTCCCATAAAAGGGATGTTTGCAAACAGTGTACACCCAGATCAGATGCCACAGAACGCAGCGTCTGATCAGGGTCTATACTGTTTTGCACTGAGTTTAGAAATTCATATAACAGGGAAATAATAAAAACAAACCAAACAATACGAATCCCCAGTCACGTCATGGTCAGTAAGCATTTATGACATTTCGGAAACATGCCTATATAATTTTGACCCCCTTAAACCCCACATTTATATAGTAAAACTGGGGTTTACAGGGATATACATTATTTTTCTTATTTCTGCTCAAAAACATAGATTGTGGGTATTCGTTAGAACCGCCTCTGCGAGGCGGTTCTAACGAGTACCCACAATCAATGTTTTGAGCAGAAATACGAAAAATATTTGAATTTTTTGTCTGAAAATTTTCAATTTTTCGGTGATTAACTTTTCAGTATATTTGAATAGGCGTGTTTTGGTAATGAGTTAAAACATCGCTGTGATACAGATGTGAGCAGTTTTTGCCTCTGATGCCACTTTTGTCTGATGCCTGTAAAAGACGAAGGTGTGAACCGAAAGAAAGAACAATGTGCATAAAACGTAATGGCACACAAGAGTACTTTTTTTTTTTTCGGGAAAATTCACTTGTTTAAAATTGCAATGAAAAATCTAACCAATAAGTTATTTAATTTTGATCAGTTAATTCTGTCCTCTGTGGTGCAGTGGTTGGGTACTTCGTCTCTAACCAAGGCACAACGGGATCCTTTCATCACGGAAACATGCCTATATGAATTTGACCCCCTTTAACCCCACCTTTATATAGTAAAACTGGGGTTTCCAGGGGTATACATTATTTTTCTTATTTCTGATCAAAAACATAGATTGTGGGTACTCGTTAGAACCGCCTCGCCGAGGCGGTTCTAACAAGTACCCACAATCTATGTTTTGAGCAAAAATATGAAAAAAATATCAGACTTTTCATCTAAACATTTTCAGTTTTTTGGAGGTGAAATTTTCTACATATTTGAATAGGCATGTTTTCGTAATGCGAATTTTTCCCACCCTGTCAAACATAGACGCCGGCCGAACGGTCCTAACGCATCAACTGGTATCTTTCGAAGGATTTACACCACGACAAGTAAGAAAATATATTCGTTTTGAAGTCCGACCGCGCTTTGCAACACAACACATAGCGCAGTTGGTGGAGAATAAACCACGTTTTCTAAATATATAAGACTGTTACCATAGTTTGTTGAGTTTTTCTCCAACATTCAAAAAGATGTTGAGAAATATGTTTGGACATTATATCCGTTCCCATGACGGTTCGTGCATTTCAAACTATGTCAAAATAATGAACGTGTGCGGTGTTTTACGAGCATTGTTAACACTTTATTTGATCATTTAATAGAATTTAATGAAAATATATCGTGTTAACATGTTAAAATAGAATTTTAGCCGAAAATTGTAATAAAATGGTACTGTTTTGCTTTTGGTGTATATCCAAAAATTGCTGAAAGAATGCAATTTGCTCAATCTGAAGGCTAATTATGGTACATATATTGATCTACGTCTTGTTACATCATGCGCATACATGGTAGAGAGAGAGAGAGAGAGAGAGAGAGAGAGAGAGAGAGAGAGTTCGAATCAACACCAATTTTTTCCACAGACTGTATTTGTGAGACATGGCCTACTTTTATAATCTAACAACATAATAGACAGACAGAGAGAGAGAGAGAGAGAGAGAGAGAGAGAGAGAGAGAGAGAATCAATACCACTTTTGTCCACAAACTGTATTTGTGAGACATGGCCTACTTTTATAATCTAACAACATAATAGAGAGAGAGAGAGAGAGAGAGAGAGAGAGAGAGAGAGAGTCAACACCATTTTTTCCACAAACTGGATTTGTGAGACATCGGCCTACTTTTATAATCTACAGCATGAGAGGGAGAGAGTCAAGAGAGAGAGAGAGTCAAGAGAGAGAGAGAGAGAGAGAGAGAGAGAGAGAGAGAGAGAGAGAGAGAGAGAGAGTCAACACCAAATTTGTCCACAAACTTGATTTACGGGATACCGTCCTACTTTATAATCTAACACCATGATACGTCTGCTGTAGCTAAATCGTGTACAAAAGTCGTTTCAGTTTACGTCCATCTCATTCATATTCAGACGTTTAAATCCCATTTGTGAAACATGATATTACCTACAAATATTTTGCACTTTTAATGTTCTGTATTTTGGTTCGTAACAGACTCATTACATTACGAAAACATGCCTATTCAAATATACTGAAAATTGTACCACCAAAAAAATGAAAATTTTCAGATAAAAAATTCTCATATTTTTCTTATTTCTGCTCAAAACATAGATTGTGGGTATTCGTTAGAACCGCCTCGGCGAGGCGGTTCTAACGAGTACCCACAATCGATGTCTTTGAGCAGAAATAAGAAAATAATGTATACCCCTGTAAACCCCAGTTTTATTATATAAAAGTAGGGTTTAAGGGGGTCAAAATTATATAGGTATGTTTTCGTGATGACATTTCAACCATGGACTAAAAAAGTCCTGAACCAAAGGAAATATGACTTAACTATAAAGGTCTAAGCAGATTTGTAATAGATGATTCTAAAATTTCTAACGGAAAAAAGACTTGACATTTCATGTGAATCGCCAAGTTTTATTTTCTCTGAAAAATAATGAAAAAAAAAAAAAAAATAAATAAATAAATAAAGTGTTGTTAGCAGCATACCTATGTAATTTTGACCCCTTTAAACTCCACTTTTATATAGTAAAACTGGGGTTTGCATAGAATAGACCTGTTTCCGTAATGCATTAGGGATTGCTCAGGTGAACTCTTACCTTATGTGCCATAAGTATTCTGACACCTTCACTTCCTTCCATGCTATTTCTAAAATTTGAACAAGTCTATTTCACTACAAATTCATGTGTCTAAAACTGATGCATGGTGGCAAACAGTGCGGATCCAGGTCAGACGCGCGTCTGATCTGGGTCTACACCGTTTGCTCAAGCCTGTCTGTCAGAATACTTAGAGTATATACAGTATATACGGAACAAGGCGGCACATCTTTTTGAAATATTTGACCGGCGTGATCATACTGGACGTTATATTTACGCACAGCACTAGTGGTAAAATTTTAAACAGGCGACATACTGAAATTTTTTTTTTCTTAGTTTTCCCAGAAAACAGGTTTTGTCTTGGATTGAGACAATATGGATGAAATGTCCAATACTGTTTTCTGAAAAGAAAAGTGAGAAGGATATCGTCAATTTGTTGTCTGCTGATTCAGCACCGTCAGTGGTAAAGTTTAAACCTATTGCGCAGATTAGCAAAAGATAGGTTGATGATGATATATATATATAGGTTGATGATGATATATACATGTATATTTTTTTTTCTGAGCAAACAGGATTAAACCTATTGCGCAAATTAGCAAAAGATAGGTTAATGATGATATATATATATATATATATATATATATATATATATATATATATATATATATATATATATATATATATATATATATATATATATATATATATATATATATATATATTTTTTTTTTTTTTTTTTTTTTTTTTTTTTTCTGAGCAAACAGGATTGGAGAGAATTTGCATTTAATGTCAAAATCTGTTTTCTGAAAAAAAAAATGCAGTCATTTAGAGTAAAGCAAACTATGGTCTGTTAAATCGTCCAGTCTGTGTGGTTGCGACTGGGCGGAATCGTCACACTATTCACACTATACGTGGAGGTAATGTGTCGA